>JABXJD010000334.1:0-557500 GCA_013375575.1 Percina caprodes | reverse complement strand
GTCCTCGACAAATCATACCTCTAAACGTTCAAGACAGTTTTGTATGAAACTGCCCAGTCCCGATCTCAATCCCAATTGCATCCCAAATGTCGAGTGTTGAGAGTCCAGTCATAAATGAAGCTTACGTCCGCTGAGCTCCCTCCTCTGTTTGTCCGTCTGTCCCTGCCAAGACTGATGAAGAGTGTAATAGGTTCCAGTCTGCCTCTCACACTGAGCGCTTGCTGAAAATAAATCATCTCTCTCTCTTATGGCTTATGGTTTTTTTCTCTGTCCTCTGTCCTCTTATCTTACTGTAGCTTGAGAGCTGTATTTGTCCCGGGGATAGCAGCAACACATTAGCCACTTAGCTTACCATGTACAAATGACTCTATTTTGTATCCTGATTCAGTTTTAGTTAACATTTGTTAGCATATTTTCCAACATGTATCAATGTCAAATAGAATTTGGTGTGTTAAAATTTGTTTATTTTTTTATTTACAGTTATTGATGCTGAGACTAAAACCACAGAACTAGACTTGATCTATAGAGGGTCGAAGTCACACCCCTTTCGGTGGACCTCAAGGGACCTATCTTTCGAAATTATTTTTTGATCCCATTTGAATTGAGCCATGGATTCCAAATATGATGTTCATCAATATAGAAGATCATTTTTCAACCGAAGAAAGTATCTGGAACTTAACAGAGCTGAATATGCAGAACTTGAATGCATTTCTTTCACATCTACTGCAGCAGGTTCACGGTGTTAACTCTGAAGGAATCAGTTCACATGGGTAGGCACTTTTAATAACATGTCGAACATGTTAAGGTTAAAAGCATGTTTAAAACTTTTCCTGTTTCAGCTTCCTTGGTGCAAACTGTAGCAGGAGGATAACATGGTGTAGGAAACACCGATTGTTTTCCTTTTTCTTGCTACTGACAGCACTCCAAATTTACATGTTTTACATGTAAGGTGAAACAAGTTACTTTCAAGCAGGCAACAATATAAACATGTTAAACTGCTGTATTTTAGGATACATGTAATCGATATGTAGCCTTTAAAGGTATAATCCAGGACTAAAACCCAGAGAGGAAGGGTGAAGATCAGGCATACAGACGAAACAGAGAGGTTTCTGATCTTATTGTTTTAAATGTGTATATATGGTCCATGTATAGCACCAAAATATAACAGTAAATTCTACAGTATAAGCCACACTGAGTATTATGTCCATCACTACACTGTTTTAGCTTTCTGTTGACTCTGTGTAAACCGATACCTCATTTGCATAATACCCAACAGCTGCCGAACGGATAGGGCAGTTACACCTGTCTGTCCACCTGTCCATCTGTGTTTGTATGTGTGTGTGTGTGTGTGTGTGTGTGTGTGTGTGTGTGTGCGCATGACAGTGCTTTGCTTCTACCCACCTGTTCAAATTTTCTTCTATGTGTTTGTCAACCAAGACAATGATTGTGCACCTTGGAAACCATTAATTATTTGAATATGTTTGCTGGTTTGGTTTCCCAGTGTGGGATGTAGGATTTTACCAGAAATAAAGGAGATATATATATATATATATATATATATATATATATATATATATCTCCCTAACTGTGCACACAATTATTTGGCAAGTTGTATTCCTGAGGATTTATTTTATTGTAACAACTTGCTCTCAGTCAATCAGAAATGTTAATAAACCTCAAATCTGAATATTTAACAAAGGAAAAGTGAGTTTTGGCTTTCTCAGGAGAATATCTGTGTGCAGAATTATTATGCAACAATTAGTGTGCAGAATTATTATGCAAATCTAAAATGTTCCCCTCTCACTTGTTTATTTTAATTTCATAGAGTAAGAATACAACTCAAAATGTACAAATAAACACTTCTGACATTTCAAGAAATATTCAGCGACCAATATAGACGCCCTTCTTTTCAATAACTGTCATGAGCTGTCCATCCATGGAATCTGTTAGTTTCTTCATCTCTTGATCATCAACTTTTTGCAGCAACCACAGCCTCTCAAAGGCTGTTCAAAGAGGTGTATTGTCTTCCCTCACTGTAAATCTCACGTTTAAGAAGTGCCCACAAGTTCTCAATGCTGTTTAGGTCAGGTGAGGAAGGGGGCCATTTCATTATTCTGTCATCTTTAAGGCCTTTGCTGGTTAGCCATGCAGTGGAGTACTTGGATGCAGGTGATGGAGCATTGTCCTGCATAAAAATCATGGCTTTCTTGAAGGATATATACTTTTTACCACTGCTTGAAGAAAGTATCTTCTAAAAACTGGCAGTAGTAGTAGAGGTTGGGAGTGTGGCCTTGACCAACTGCCACTTTGCTTATTTGCATCTTATGACCTCATAAGGGGCAGATTCCAGATTGGCCCATCTGAACTTTCATTTTCTCAAAGGCAGAGTAGGATACCCAGGGCTCGGTTTACACCTTGAGAAATTTAAAACTCAGATGGGATCTGGAATCTTGCTCCTTATGAGGTCATAACCCCCCCCCAGAATCACTGAAATTATCTCTTCTTCATACTTGGGGCTAAAACTTGGTCTAAGGCTACTGCAATTTCTTTAGAGTTAGCAGTTTTAAACGCAGACTGACCAGCTACAAACTAGGCCCGCACAATTAATTGCAATTTTCTTTTTGAAAATATGTTTATTGATTTTCAAGAAAAAGAATAAGGAAGGAGGAGAGAGGGAAAAAAGAAAATAAAAACCTAACAAAGAACACTAAATATGCTGAACATATAGAACACAGCACATCTTGGATTACAACAATATTCCACGGTCATAGTAAGGATGGATACTATAAACAAAAACATCTTAAGGTAATAAAGTTAAATGAATTTGACATCTACAAATCACATTCAGTTGCACAGTGAGGTTTTATAAAATAGCCAACGTCTATGGGTTCACATTTTTAAGGTGATTCAGTATCATGTATGATGGTGATCCATTTTCCATACACGTAAAATTAACTTTTTTGGAATCACCCAAATTGAATGGCTCTTTCAGATTTATTGATGGAGGAGAGGACATTTGTGGCCCCCAGGATTGCTACTAAGGGGCAGGGTACCAGATTCTTACCAAAGGCATCAGAAAAGAACAGAAAAATAAACTTCCAATATGAATGAAGTTTACTACATGCCCAGAAAGAATGTGCTAGAGTACTTATCTGGGACTTACATTGGTTGCATACTGGTGGGATATCAGGATAAAATTTGAATAATTTGAATAATATAGTCTATGGAGCGTTTTAAACTGCGCAATATTTATTCATATATTCATTTATATCTTCATTATCTGTATTTAAATTTTTCCATTACAAGTACTTACTTTTTACAATATTATTTATGGTCACAGGTAAATCAAATTTATATTATGGTTACCTACTTTTGCTAAATTATTTTAATTACATATTCAATTTAAATTTAACGTCACTTACACTGCAATATTGTTTTTGTCTGTTGTTTGCCTGTTTGTTTGTGTGTTTTACTAGTTTGTTTTTTTGCTTTTACTGTAGAAACCCGCTGATGCTGTAATAAGGGAATTTCCCCACTGTGGGATGAATAAAGTATTATCTAATCTAATCAAATTTTTTAAAGGCAAAATATGTGTCAAACCATTCTGAATGAAGTATTGTGGTGCTGCAGAGACGTACCGGCCTACAAATCTTATCCTAGACTGCAGAAACCATCTTTGCTTGGTACAGATCCTTGTAAAATCACATTACAATCATGTTAATTTTTTAAGATCAACATTAGTCAATGAAAATGAGAATAATGATACAAAAACAATCATTCCCTTCAATATCGTGAATCATATCACAATCGCAATATCAGTCAAAATAATCGCAATTAGATATTTTTCTCATATCGTGCAGCCCTACTTCAAACAGTATTCAGTGGTAGGAAACATCTACCATACATTATTGTCTTTAAGTGAAGACTTACTTTAATAAATTAAAATGAATGATTAACTAAAAAGCATTTCCTGACAGTATATGTTGTAATAGTGCACAAAAAGTAACCTTTATCAGAAAGAGACAACACGGGCTGCTCAAAGTGACCATGTGAAATGGTATCACATGGTGTATGGTAAGTATAAGGGAGATGAGAAACAGAAATGCAGAAGTAAAAGTTCACTGTGTGCTATGTATTGTATATTGTCATATTATGCAGTTTATGCTGAAATGGACAGGAAATGATGTTAACGGAAAATTCTGTAACATGTACCCCGAATGATGTCAATAACACTGTAATTTTTGAATGTTACTGTCATTTAACATTAGTGTATCAACAACAGTACATTCAAAAATTAGTATTTACTATACATACTGACAATTTGAGTTTGCTTGATTGGGGAACATTTCCAGTGTAAAATAACTACAGATTCCAAACCTGCTTTAAAAAATAAATGTTAGCATTTAAGTATATTTTAGTATGTGTACACTTTGTATACTAATACACATATAATTGTATAATTCAATCTATAGTTTAATATATTTTTATATTAGATAGTGAATTGATCACCACTTGATGACTTGAGACTTGTTTTTACTTATTTATTCACCTGTCATCCCATGTGGACAGGTATGATAGGTACAGGTAGGTAGGAGGTTATGTCTGTGATTTTGAGCTGGAATTTGCTTTGCTGCACAATATCCTTCAATCTAGTCAGTTATGCCATTAACCCTTTTTTGGGGGGGGATTGGTGGATGTAGTGGGAAGTGGGAAGGATTTTAGAGGAAAAGCAGACATCACACCTGGCAACTAAGCAAATGTGGATCCTAATGTCTGAGATTCTATTGATTCTGTAAATCTTTAATTGTTTGCTTTACAGGCGGTTACCATAAATAACTTTGTTTCAGTCTATGTGTGATGGAGATGGACAAAAAGTCTGTTCACAACAGAGACATTGTTTCTGGAAATAAGGGCCAGACCTTTAACAACCTTCACTCAGGTCAAAAAACAGGATTTTCAATATCTCAAAAGAGATGGCATACAGATAGTGGACTAATCGTTCATACTGGCTGCTACCCTGTAATCTGTTACCTCCATCTTCACTTCATCTCGTCTCCTTGCTCGCTGTTCTGTTTGCTGTGTGTGATTATAGTTTATTGACATTGTTGCTCTTGCGTTTTTGTTCTCTCCAGCTGGATGGGGACACCATGTTCCTGGGTATGCAAGAAGCAGGCCTTGATTTTGCCTCAACTAATCAGGTTAGTGTTTGTGTGTGTGTGTGTGTGTGTGAGACATAGACAGAATGAGGGCCCTCTGACATTTCCTACTTTGTAATTACATTAAGGTATTTTGTAAATTGTACTAATTACTTGTTATTGGATGTGCTTCACACCCTCAGATATTACTCTTTGCGCACCAATTCAACAATTGAAATTTGTACAGGCAGCTGCGAGCGTGAAACAAAACATCGGGAGAGGGAAAGATTTGCACCTGCGCGTATAAAACTAAGCGGCACGCATACACTCTCTTGCAGGTAAATTCTGCTCTTAAAAAGCTGATTTCTGCTCACCCGAATGAAACTGTCTTTTGACATATCGGTGGGGTAAACCAGAGGAGGCACTGGCCCACCTATGATTTGTCACTTTCAAGGCGATCCCACCCACAAACTGCCTTTGTCTACCTTGATTGACAGCTATCGTTCAGTTGGTGTCATGGCCGATGAAGTGTGTTTCGATCTTTATTAATGATGTAGCGCAAGATAGCATTATAAATAAAGGGCTGTATAAGTGTCTCTCAACTGTTTCGTTGTTGGGATATGTGCAAATAAATGAATTATGAGTGAATGTGTTGCTGTTCAGTTCTTGCAGGATGAGACATTAGTCCATTAGTCCAGCTTACCTTAGATGTGATCTCTGAGGCTTTAATAAACCACTTTCCATTGTGATCATAGGTTTTATTGTACTTATTGTAGTCTAGTATAGAAATTCCGCCGTATGTCCCTCTTTTACATAGGGGTGGGAATCACAAGAAGCCTCACGATACGATATCGTCACAATACATGTCATGATACAATATTATTGCGATTTTAAACATATTGCATTATTTTTGTCATATTTTTTCCAACTTCAAATTGTTCCCAGTTTCAAATGAAAAAAAGAAGAAACTTTGTCAACATCTATTTTTATCTAAAATGATAAACTCAGTTTGTTTATCTCACTTCAATTTTATTGCTGCAAAAATGGGATTGTCAAGCTGACAAACTGACCAACACATGTAATAATAGATCTATACTTGGCGCCTGTGTATTGATACAGTATTGCCACATCAATTTTTTCCCCCACGCCTAGACTATCTGTCCAGTCTGAGTTTTCTGTTACACGACCAAAACAACATTTGAACAGACACATGTTCCACCAAAACAAGTTTCTTCCCGAGGCTATTTTGCAGCGGCACCGGGGCTCTGTGCGGTTCCCAAGACCGCCTAAGATGATTGTGATTGGTTTAAAGCCAAGCCAATAAAGGAGAGCACATTTTTCTCCAATCCCAAACTGCTGTATGGCTGTATGGACTAGACCCTTCTCCACGAGGAGGAAAGTCCGGCAATGCAAGACTATATTGTACTTGACAGGTATCGGCCCATGTCAGTCATTCATTTATACATCGGCATTGTTCTGGTGAGCAAAACTGGTCCAACGTGATGATTATTTCCGTTTAGCTGCTGTTGTTTGTGAGGGCAAGGCTGGCGATGTGTGTCTGTTTGTGGTTTTGGCCATGCAGCGTTGGTGACGCAGCACAGGATTTAAATGCTGAAGACAAAGTAATGTGTTTTTCATGGTGAAAAAAGAAGACACGTGATTGCATTGCAGTATGTAGACAGATAGACAGTCTTTATTGTCCCAGAGGGATAATCATTTTCACACATCTTCTTTCCATAGCACACACATCCACATAACACGCACCACATATATAACACATAAAACACATAACACGTAACACATATACAAAACACATCACATAGACATATCAAATTTGAAAAGTAAACTGAGGTGGTGGTGGCAGTGTTACACTTTACAGAGTACAGAATATGATTATACTGTTTTATACAGATCATATCAACATCAGTAAATATCGAGTATACTGTATATAACAACAATGTTAATATCGGTTATCAGTATCGGCCAACATTATCATATTGGTGCATCCCTAATTCATACCCAGAGCTCTGATGAATAGCCCTTCTGAAACATCAGTAGTACATCAGAGAGGATAAATAACGTTACCATTATGCCCATTTTCAGATGAATTTACAGTGCAGTGCATTAATTATATTATTTTACCGAACATTTTTGTTGATGCTTTCTATATGATCATTTGATCGTGCCAAACTGTATCTTTGAGTTCACCTTCAGCTATTTCAGTCTTCACAGTTATTTCCGGTTGCCTCAAACCAACTTTTCTTCCCATCCTGTTCCACAAATCAATATCACTTATTGCACTCAACCTGAGGCACAGAAAGCATTACAACGATTTTCTATCTTGAAGCTTTCTCTTTTCTTTCACAAATAGAGAACTCCTGCAGTACTGTGTAGGGTTATTGAGCAGTATGAGTGGATTGCCGCAGGAGTTACTTACTAAATGCAATTCTGGCTTTAAAAGTTGTTCCTTTATTTGGGATGTTTGCATAGAATTAGTTTGGTTTTAAAGCAATTTACTATTATTTGCGATTAAAGTCTTGAAAAATGGCAACATTTAAGTGCTGAAAATAATTATTGTTTTTGATTGTATCTTGTGTCACGTACATTTTTAATTTTTGTTAATTTACACTTAATTGTAGCACAAATAGTTTGTTTTTGATAAAGCAATGACAAATAATTATGAATAAGGAAAATTGTGATAAACAACTTTACTATTTGTTACTATCTGCTGTTTTTTAAATTATTTATTCATGTATAAATCTCTGAGCACTAATCCTGTACTGAACACTTTCCAGTATGTCAGTCAGAAATCACTCAGACCCTCTGACCCCATTCACACAAAGCTAAGAGTAAATCATCTAAGAAGCGCTCAAGACAGATGGAAATCCGAGACGCATTCCCGCCAGACGTTGAAAAAGTGTAAATGCATCTGCCTCTCTCCAAGACGCACATGTAATCTTTATTCTCCCTCTGGGTGTGTAACTATGTCAGTAAGCAGTCTGTGGAAATAACCACTTAATGTCTGATTTTCTGAATACATGTATGATCTGTTTCCCCTGTCCTCAGGAGCTAAAGTTATATGAAAATTGCATTTAAATGAGTATCTGCTCCCTGATACGTTCAGACACTGATTGACTAAGACCCACTACTTGACCGATATTTTATCGGCCGATATTAGGCATTTCCCAATCTGTCGGTATTGGCATTTATAATGGCCGATTTAAAAACAAATATATATATTTCTTTTAAATATTCATTCGTCAGAATCATTTATAATGACAAATAAATGATTGTGATATATATGAATATTTATAAAATAAAAACGGACTGTCAACCATGTTATGCGTTGGTGTTGCCTAGTTTGTCCACCAGAGGGCGCTCTACAACGTACCTGTTGGTAACACTGATTATTTTTTTCAGAGGACTTTAAGTTTCATATCTTAAGTTTGTATTTTTATACTTTTTATTTATCAGAACTTTAATATATTTTGATGTTCCTCTGTGCTGTTGTGACAATAAAACAAACTATCATCATATTATTTTAGTGAGAACTCAAATAACTACAAATAACTAATGTTAGGGAAATCTGTTAATGTTTTTTAACGTGTTTCTGGAGTCTTGCGTTTGGAACGCGTTGTCGTCGGCTTTACACTACAGCTCTTCAATGTACACTGCAGTGCAGTAAAAAGAAAGAAATTCCCTTATCTTTCACTGTTGAGGTCCCCATCCCTATAACTTAAACTGTGAGCTGGGCTTCCTTACAGACTTCACCATCCTTATTTGCATTTATTTCAACATTGAAAATGTACAGTATAGAAGTAGTTATACCAAACACAATGGATATTAATCTACCTAAAAAAATTAATTTTTCGATTACAATATTCATCTCTAATAAAAACAAAACATTATTTTCAGCCCTAGCTTGCATTTTGACTGAATGTACTGTAAGTAACTGGTTCTTTCTAATAAAGGTTGTTTTTTTAACCGCCCCTCTGAGACGCTAAACCATTTTTTCCCCCAGGTTTGTGGAAGACACTTAAGTGCAGTTATTTGGCTGGGGGTTTTGGGATCCTCCCTCAACTTTACGGTTTTCAATAAAAGAAAAAATGCAATTCCACATCATTTTAGACTATTATCATTAACATATCTGTGTCTAAAAAATTGGAAAAGCTAGAGCAAATAATAAATAAATAACACACAAAAAGCGTAAAGACAAAGCTTTGTAAAGAAGTCCACTGGGGACCAACTGCAATCATTTGATCTGCAAAAAGTCATTGTTGTTTAGTTCTGATGCTCACATTCATTTGGCTTATGTGGAGCCCAAAACTGCCTGGGTGCCTTAGCCTTAGCCTTATAATGGTAGGGAAAACTCTGTAAACAGAACAAGAAGGGTAGAGAACCGTCACATGGATAGGAATTTCCACTAGAGAACATTGCGTTCATTGCATAACGTGTAAGGGTAGTTGATGGTGTATGTACAGCTGTCGCGTTACGTCACCTCAGTGCGATGACCAATGTATTAAAGATCAGCTGTTTTTAGATTACTAAGCAACAGTCCCGGAACAACATTATGCAGCAGACACTGTTTTATATGGCTGTGGGTGTAACTGCATTTACTATGTAGTTTCCAGAGGCCTAGAGAAGCCTCTAGAGAGTAAGATGTGTGTTTGTTAGCACAGAATTACCTCACCGCCAAGCAAAGGCCATATTAATAAGAAACGGCACTAGAGATACATTATTCATAGAGCACAATGTAGAGAATATTGTGTATTATAGGAATCTATGATTTGATGTTTTATTCATAGTGTTGTGCCATAAGACGATGGGGAGTGGTGTGTGGAATAAGAATTTATGGTTTTATTATTGAAGTACTATTGCTTTCATAAAGTCAGAGGTTGGTGTGATGAATGTGACCAATATTTGCTCAGTCTGACCCTCACTCTCCTCATATTTTAAATTGTTAATGGTGCAGCAGTGTGATATTACTGATCTTACCCTGAACTAGGCAGAACGATAGGCAAGATTACTTTAAAAGGAAGAGGCTCGATGAAACAAAAGAGGTTTTAGCCAGACCCAAAGGAAAATCACCACCACCAAAATGATAAGAATTGAGATCCAAAATAGCAATTCAAATCCTCTTTGACTGTGTTTCATAGAAATGTACCAAACAACAGTTGAAAAGCAGGACATAAACTTGAATAGGAGCGCTTATTTTAGTTGTATTGTCCAGGTTTTATTTACTGAAGTGTAATCAACATTTCTGTTTATCAAATTTTCTGTCAAATAAGGTAACTGAAACTCATTGCCTTTTACTGTACGCGGGCCAATCATGCTTACTGTTCTGACTGTGCGTAGTCCCCCCCAAAAATGTGCTTAAATCAGCATGACAGCCGCACACTCAAAGCCATTTGAGCATACCAGGCTCATTACCTAAAATATAACTCTGCCATCTCCATGTCAGCTTTACAGAGTTAAATTCAAAACATTTGCATTAATGAAAATAAATCAGGAACTACAGTGGAACCCACAGAAACTCTCCAACATATTTATCTAAAGTGATTCATCGAGTTAAACAACTCAGTGTTTTACAACACTTTAAAGGACGTACAGGAGCTAAATCTTTAGATAGAGACATTTTTTTCCCCAGCAGATGTCAACACGATTAAGCTAGCAAAGCACAGGAGTGAATAATAATAAAGTGAATAATGTTTTTTATGTATGATTTTCTTGTACGGTTTTGTTTATCTTGTACGTACTTTAACACTACACACATGGGCAAACCTACAACTTTAATGCTTCAATGCTTGTTCAATTGACCTGTCACAACACGGGTGCCCAGACAAAAAAATGGAACTCCTGATTACTTTTGCTCATTAACAATTCAAATAAAGCTTTATTTTAACAAGCTCAAAAGTGATGAAATGCAAGAGTAAGGCAGCGTTACTCTGTGCAATCCTACTTTGAATGAAAAGAAACAAGACTAATAGTGTACAGCCTTTTCAGTGGCTCTGTGAAGCTTTGAGCCAAATGCTAAGACCAGCATGCTAAATTGCTCCAAATGTCAATGCTAACATGCACATGATTACCAGGTATAATGTTTACTATGTTCTTTGTCCTAGGTTAGCGTTTTTGCATGCAAACATTTGCTAATTAGCATTAAACAAAGTACAGCTGAGGCTGATGGGAATGCCATTATTTTTAAGGTATTTAGTCACAAACCAAACTATCAGACAAAATACAATTTTGACCTGATGATGGTGTTGAGGCACAGGTTTCTAGTGATTACACAATTCAGTCTGAGGGGAACATGTGTGTAATAAAGCACATCAGCGCATGCATTTTCTCCGTAAGCTTTATAGTTTTAATGTCGATACTGTTTTTATGAAAATATTGGACTCCTGTTTTATCGAATTAGTTCTTACTTTCTCTTTTATCTTTTGGCACAGGTCACTTTCTATTAAACTGAAAAATTGTATGCAAGGTATCGTGAAGGTGTGCAGCAAAATTGCGGGCACACCCTCAGCTGACCTGCATGACCTGTATAATGCCAGATCCTAGAAGAAGGCGGGCGCCGTCCTGGCTTAACCGAGTCATCCCTTGTGGGGTGAATTCATGCTGCTCCCCTCCGGGCGCAGATATAGTCTGCCGCGATGCAGAACGAATAGATTCAAAAGGTCATTTATCCCGGCTGTTATCCCAATTGTTAATAATATCCTGTAAATTCAAATTTAATTCATGTTGTAGTCCTATTGTGGTTGTGTTTATTTGTTGTCGTTTGATGTATATATTGTTACTGCTGGCTGTAATCCAAATTGCCCCCCGGGGATGACAAAGTGACCTTGACCTTGACATTAAATGTCTGAACTAAATTGAATGCCGGTCCGTTCCAATAGTTTTCGAACCATTTTATTCAAAACCTCATGGTAATGCCAGAGGAAAAGTCATTAGGATTCATCTTCTGGGAACCATGAATGTCTGGAAAGTTAACAAAATCAACACCTCTAGGCCCACTAATTAATGTTATTACACTGTGAGTTAATGGGGAGTAGTCTTGCATTGCCAGGCCATCCTCGCTGTTGACGACGGTCTGACTAGTCCACATATGATGGGAGAAAAACGTGCTGTAGTTTATTGGCATTTCTTTAAACCAATCACAATCGTCATTGGTGGCGCTGAGCTCTACACAGAGCACAAAAGCACAAATAGACTTGAGAAGGAACTTGTTTTGGTGGAACATCTGTACGTTTAAAAGTTGTTTTAGTCATGTAACAGACAATTCAGATTGGACAGATAGTCTAGCTACCAGTCTGGATTTACCCTGCAGATATCTGAGGAGCAGGTAACCATAGTCCTCAGAAATCCACCGGAGTTTAAAATTCCAACACAAAGAAAGTGGAAGGTGTCGGACATCGGCAAAAAGACAAGCATGGAAGGAAGGAAGCAAGGAATTTTCTGTGGCACCAGAGCAAGTGGAACGTCGAGGATATAGACTAAAGATAGATAGATAGATAGATAGATAGATAGATAGATAGATAGATAGATAGATAGATAGATAGATAGATAGATAGATAGATAGATAGATAGATAGATAGATAGATAGATAGATAGATAGATAGATAGATAGATAGATAGATAGATAGATAGATAGATAGATAGATAAGGAAATTGTAATGAATGAATGGGGAGTGATAGGCTGGACTATTTCTTACGCCTCCGTTGGTTGCCTGAACAGAACCCTGTTTCCAGTCTTTATGCTAAGCTAACCAGCTACTGACTCCAGATTCATATTTAATAGGCAGATATGAATGAGAGTAGTATTGATCTTGTCATCTAATTCGGCATGAAAGCAAATAAGCATATTTCCCAAATATTGAACTATTCCTTTAATCAATAAAGTGTCTGCCCAGCTTTATAAGCTGCTCAGTGGTTGTACTGGGAGGCTTCTACGTGTGACTGTATAGACATTAACAAATGTGCAGGATGGTGGCGGTAAAAAAGAACATGGTGATCACCACACTTCTTCCTAAAGAAAAATAAACACTAAAATAAAAACATGAACTATTTAAACTAATTAGCCTGTTATTGCCAGTGTTGTTGTGTGCTTATGCTGTTTGTATGTGTTTATCTTTCTTCTTCCATTGCGGCTGTACAGTACTCAATGTAACCTTTTCTTATCAGGGATTAGCTGTGGAGGGAAGCAATTTATTTACAGCTCTCTCTCTCTCTCTCTCTCTCTCTCTCTCTCTCTATCTCTTTCTCTCTCTTTCTCTCTGTCTCCCTCTCTCTTATCTTTTTTGTTCTCTAAATAGCTCTCTGACTCATTTTATTTCTCTCTCTTTCCTTCTGTCAATTCAATTCACTTGCAGCTGTTAGTTGGTGTAAAAGTAAAAGCAATTTTACCCAACTATAAAGATAGAATATAATTTTGACCTGTGTGTTGGATGTATGTGTTTGTGTGAGCAACGGCTTGTCTAGAATCTCTCTCTCTGTCTCTTTGTCTCTCTCTCTCTCTCGCGTGCGCTTTGTCCTTGCTCCTTTTAATGACCTTTTCATTTCACCTCTGACCTTTTCCCGGCTTCTGCGTCCATTTGAACTTTTGTTTGTCTTTATTATTCTTCCCACAGTTTCGTGTGCCACAGCCCCCTCACCCTCTCAGCAAGATGAACCCACCCTCACAGCATTGGAGGAGGGACACACACATGGCTGACACACATCGTCTGCCTTGGGTAAATGCACACACACTTACACACTAAAATCACATTACAATCCAGTCAACACTGTCTTAAGGATGATTTTATATAGGGGTGAGCTTGAATAGTTAACTATTTGAGGATTTGATCTGAGGAGACTGCAATATATCATGATATATAGCCTATATTTTTTTTATCACATAAAAAGGTAGCAGAGCACTAGATATTTTTTTAATGAATGAATGATTCTCTGTCAAAATCAGCAGGGGGAGGCACATATAACAAGCGGTTTGCAGCTTGCATTTCTCTCTCTCTCTCCCTCTCTCTCTCTCTCTCTCTCTCTCGTTGATTGTCCCTTCACTTCCCTTTCGCCTTCCTTCTGACTGTGGATTGCTACAATGGGGGGAAATGGAAATAGGGCCGAAAGTTATATTTACAACCATGAAAAGCAAGCAGCAAAAACTGGAAGCCAATGTCCCAAACAAGAATATGGATCAGTGTGCAGAAAAGACCAAATCTGTTGTGACAGGGACACCCCTAATTTCAGAACATTAAAACTTACACATAAAAACTGAGCTTAAATGGGCATACAAATATAGCAATTACACCAGCAGTGTTGTTTATATTAAAAAAGGCCATTGATTAAGTTCACCAAAAGGCAGATTCAGCTAGTATCATCTAAATGGCAGAACAGGACTTGAAGTTCTAGTCCAGCCTGCACCACCTGCTGTATAGGGAAGGTTTCCTTAGGTAGCAGCAGTTTAGACCTGCAGATGTAAACAAGGTGATGTACAACATCTTTTGGGAATAAAAGTAAAAAGACTCTTTAGCATTAACACTTGACCCATGAGTGTTACAAGGGATGCAGCTAACTGCATATGAGATTCAAAATTAGTGTGTGAATGTGAAAAATGGATTTGGGTGCACTTGGCTCTGTTCTAACACCGAAATTTGCTAAGCTTTGACAGTAACAAATCCATTGTCTCTCCTCTTACTTTCTAATTAACAAAGAGCAGCTTCTCATTTATAGCCGGTTAAAATGACAACTGTTTCTTGTGGCAAGTCATATCAGCTGTAATTAACTTCATATCCATAAGTAATTTGATTACAGGCCGAAATGAAACTTAGTTGTTGATGGGTTTGTGTGCCCGCTGCAAGATTGTTGTCAGTAAAAGAAGCATCACTCTGTAACACTTTTTTACAACCGCGAGTGGACACAGTGTTTCTGTGGTCCCAACAACTCTAACAGAGTGATACAGCTTTTTGTCTATGCATAGTACCTGCCACAAGACTTTAGCTCTTATTTTCCACTCACCAAGAGTTTTAGGAGCTCCCCAACAAAAGCCCCAGATCAGAGGCAAGTCGTTGTTGGCTCGGCACTCGCAAATCTGCGCTGGAGCGCTATGTGTGAAGTGCAACTCACACATACATGCATACACATTCTCCCCTGCATTTTCACACATAATAACACATGCTGCCTGCCATCTATCTCAGTCTCTTTGTCTCTGTGTGTGTTTATACTGTATGTAGCCCTCAAAGGCTACTTTTATAATAATAATGGATATCTGTCTCTTAGGCTAATCAGCATTTGCAATCAATTTAAAATGTCTGCTTCCTAGAAGAGGGACCGTACTGATGAATAGAAAGGGGAGATTTACATCGTAATAATTGCAGCTGTTTAAGTAGAGGAAGTATTACTCTACAAGATATTCAAATGATCAGATCCACAACTACTGTATTTAGATACTATGCAACAGTAACACAATATAACAGACACAGATAGAAGAGCATAAAATAAAAATAAGGTTTGGTGAAACACATTTCACCAATTTATCCAGAACAATTAAATATACCAGCTATCCTCTTAACTTTATTAAGTCAATATTAACAGATTGACATATATTATCTAATTAAATATGGCCAGAACATCCACCAGTTCATCAAATAAACAGAAACACATTTTAGACAATTCTAAAATGATCTCATTTAATGACTAAATGATACCTTCACAGTCAGTCATCAGCTATCTACCCCTAATAGAGACATTTAATCCCCATCCTCCTATAGAAACTGAAGCTGATGGTCACACATTTTTTTATGTCCAAGAGACATATGTGTTTTTTTCTTATTGTATGAAACAGTTATGAACATGGAGTTATGAGAAGTGTGTAATGTGAACACAACATGCGTGAAAGGACTTAATCCTGACTACATTAGTCTCTATCGAAGCTCCCAGTACACATGGAACAGGCTATTGTACTGACATGAATGGAAGAGCAGAGAAAAGGAGAGAGGAGTAATTTATTCAGAACTTGAAGAAATGATAGAAAAAGTAGACAAGGGAGGGAGAGGCAGACAGACAAGCAGTGTAATTTATGCAGAGCTCTGAGCTCCAACAGGACACACTGTGTCTAAGAAACAAACTGTTGGAATTGTTGGTTTGGCAGGACCTGATAAACAGTGTACTAAGTATAATGTTGGATACACGTGACAGGGCGTTCAGGCTGAACAACACATGTTGTAGACGAAAGGGGTCAAACGCATGAGGGTTATCTTTGGATGGCTTTAGACAGAAACTGATTGCAGAATAGGACTTAAGACCTTGGTGGGTTACTGAACCAGAATGCAAAGGAGGAAACAGCTTCACTTACACATGACCTTTAGTAATATATGAGACAGTAATATTGTGATATGTAGTACACACCTGTGCCTGTTGTAATTAGAAAATAGTTGAATAGCAGCACATAAACATGTGTAAATGTATGGAAGCAAATATTGTCTATAGAGATTTGAACTGATCGATTCCATCCAGGCTCGATTCCTCATCCTTGGTATCCCAGATTTTCAGTCTTCAGTCAGTCTTCAGCCTTAAATTCTAGGATCTGAATCTGACCGAGCTAATCAGAGCATCCAGATGTTTGTGACTCAATTAGAATTTTTTGATCCAAATTGAGCTGATTTGAATTTTAGCAATCTGAAAATGTTTTTTGAATATAGAGTACTTGAACTGTCAATGTGAATCTGTGAACTGAAAAAATATATACAGCGGAAATGACCAGACGGGAATTCAGACCACATACAGGATAGATTGATGGTTAGTAAAACAAAAAAATCAGAGCTATACATTCAATGGTACTTCAATTTCAACATTAAGTTTTCAGTAGTGATCACATTTCACAATTAAGTATCTAGCTTATACGATTCAGACATGTTTGGGACTGATTGGAATCTGATTACAGCACCACAGGCTCAGATGACTGGAGTTGGCCAGGGCTGAGAAGAGCGCTTTGAGAAGAGAACTTTACAAATAATCTGTGAGATTCATTACAACAACTAACATCACATGTCAGATGGTTTGTTACACAGAACTAACTGAGAAGCCATCATTGGAAAGTGTTTGGGATAGGGCAGGCACTTGCAAAACATACCTGGCAGGTAACTGGATGAACCATCTGTCTGTTAGTTCGCCATTGTTATTTTAAATAAACACTCGCAGCCGTCACACACACCTAAATGACATCCATAGCTCCCAGTAGCTCCTCATTGGACACTGATTGGTCCGGTTCGTTGCTGTTCAGACACAAAAACATTACTTGAAACCTGACCAGGGGGATTTACATATGATATGTGATATTGCGAGAATCCAGCTGCAAGGTACAACAACAACATCCTCAGGATGTAATAGTATGTTGTCTTGTACCCTAATGATTACCTACAGTATGCATATAGTATAAGTATGCAGGAACATGGTTCTAGTGGTAGATGTGTGTAAAGATAGCCACACACACAATGGAGCTCTGAGACTCTTGGTCTCCTTCCCATTGTGGCTTTTTACAGCACCACTGAAGGAGGGGAAACATTTACAGTTTTCCCAAGCCAGGTGCTCGATTAGATTTAGATCCTTGTGTGAATTAACAATGGAAAGGTAGATCCATATCTTTCCATCTATCTTTTGCACATTCCTATTTTCTGTTTCCTACATTTTATCCTAAAGTGGTGAAGATATGAATTTCAATCGTGGTTTAGTACAGTGGCTGTTAATTACATAGTCAGCAAATAAATAACATAACTCGACTCCTGACTCATCACTCAACTCTCAAGTAACGCCACTCATAACCCATCACCGCATATGGGTTTGAGATGGAGTAGAAAAGAGTATGAGAGAACGAAAGAGTGAGAGAGATGAAAGAGAAATTGAGGATGAGAGTAGAAGAGCGAGAGGGCAAAAGAGGGGAGGGAGAAGGATGGTGAGAGATGAAGAGCAAAAGAGTACGAGAGGGAGAGACTGGTGTGGCTAGCCAAGCAGAAAAGGCTGTCAGTCTCTATAAAAGATCTCCTCTGTCAGATTAGTATGAGAAGGCTTCTCTATCACTGCCTCTCTCTCTTTTCACCCTTGTATCTTTTACTCTTCTCTTGCATGAGTCTCTCACTCCATTTCCCTCTCCATGTCTCCCTCTCGTTTGTCTTTGCTCTCAGAATAATTATCATACACGGCACTGCTATTGTTTTGTTTTTTTGCATGTCAGATTAGCATTGATATATTTTTATGCACATAGATCTGCCCTGTGTGTATTCTCTTAGGCAAAAGCAGGCTTGTACATATAAAATACTGTGTTCTGTTACTGAATAATTATTTGGTCTTTTTTTAATCCTGGGAATATCATTATTGATAATTAGTCTTTGATAGGAGCTGAGGAAGACTGACAACACAACACAGAGCTCCCGTTCAGGGTAAATCATTCTGCGGTAACGTGATTGGCAATGGGCAGTTTTTGCATCTCTTCCATCTATTAACTCTGACAGTAATGTTTCATGACACTTTGGTCTCTTATAGTCCCCTATGTAATCTTATTGATATTCAGCTCTTTCATGATACGTCAGCTTCCCGAAACTTGACTTTGTCCCTCATCAGTGAAGAGTTATTAAGGAAAACAACCATGTAGCGAATACGATTAAAAACTTTTTAAAAAGTATACTTTAACAGGTGTCTTTAATTGTATTTTCTCCAATCTTGTCTCTCCTTAGTCATACTCAGTGCAAGGTTTGGGCGATGAGGACTTCAACATCCCGCCCATCACTCCCCCACCCTGCCAGACCACATGCTGCCCCCCCACCTCCCCCATGATTCCCGCTCTGGGCCGTACCACCCTCTGGACCCCCACTCTAACTCAGCTCCACACCACCCCTACCAGCTGCAGGGCATGGATCTGCCTGGTAGCCAAGATGGAAATGCGATGTTGAACCAAGATGGTGGCACATTCAGTCCGGATGGCGGCCCAATGACCAGTACACTGTCTGTGGTGAGTGCTCATAAATGATCTCACATATTAACGACAATTAGAGCTGCAAAGATGAATCCATTAGTTGTCTACTATTAAATGAATCACCAGTGATTGTAAGATTTGATTAACCGGTTTGATTGATTATTTTTTGCTACAAATGCTAGAGTCCAGTACAGAGCTCACTCCACATAAATGCTACATTACATCATTACAACATTACAAACTTGAACAACAAAGGCAAAACAGCATCATCAAACTCTTTTAACTGATTATTCTTTGGTCCAGCTCAGCTACAGTAAAACACAGAATACTTAAAAAGACTTTGTACTATGGCAACTGCACTTTAAAATATGTTTTATTTAATGCCACTTTACATTCAATACCTTTTGCTCATTGTCTGTTGTTTGCCTGTTGTTTGTGTGTTTACTTTTTTTTTTTTGCCTTTTACTGCTGTAGGAAACTGCTGCTGCTGTAATAAGGGAATTTCACCACTGTGGGATGAATAAAGTATCATCTAATCTAATCTAATCACGTTAGCGTGTTGTTCACTATCGAGCGTGTTTGTAACCGACAATGTTTTATCTGGCTTAACAGTTTAGTTAACACACTTGACTGACCTGCTGTTACATGAACTAATGCATGAACACAAACAGTTGCCCCGTTCATGAACTCATTACAATGCGGCGCTGAAGTCCAAGGTGCAGCGCCGCTGCAGAATTCATATAGAAGAAAAACAACTGATATTTGGCTGGGGTTTTCGGCATTAAAATAAATTAGTTTTTCTGGCCTTTTGGGGTTTCCCGTAGAGTTGGCGGCCCGCCAAGCCTGTACAGTTATAGGGGAAACACTGTAGGAAGGTTTAGATACTAGTATCACTGTAAAAACAAATAACTTTAATGAAATCATTGAAACTGAGATAAATTGAAGCTGCTTCTGCCTAACTGCTACTACACACTTTGAACAGTCACCTTGGATTGTGCTTGATGCTTAAAAGAAATATTTTAGGGTGGTCTATCAGTTTGTGTCTCGCTCAAAGATACTTCAACTTTACTTATTGGAAGAACATCGAGGATCTCAGTGAGTCTTAAGATCTGAACTGACAGCTAGCTAATATATTCAACTATATTCTTTCATATTTTATTCACTTTAACTGTGTGAAATGGACTATTGCCCGGGGCAGTGTTATTTGAATCATGGCAGCTGGTCGATGTGACATGTTCCTCATATTTTAAGTCTTCATTTCAGAGTAAAGTGAAAATCTTGCTTTTAGCTGTGACTTTCAGATGTGTCTGACAGTAAAAAAAATGAAAGCATCACCTTCATAGATGTGTAGTTACATCAACTGCCATAGAATCTGAGTTTTCAGTAGGGTGACAAAAGCATGCAAGTGTCAGTATCGGTAATACAGATGTCTCCCATTTTATTGAAAATGAAACTTCTCACCTCCCACTATTGATCTTTCAATCTTTCTGTCTGTTGTCTCCATCTCCATATTAAATCCATCTGCTGTAATATGAAGTGTCACTTTGAAACCTCAGGAAATCCCTGACTGTGGTTAAATTAGAATGACTCTAAAACACCATAGCATAGACAGTGTTTTTTAATAAATTTCATTAAATCCAGATTTAGTTCTCTCGGATTGTGACTAACCTGGCTGTTAGCTATGTAACAGAGGAGACAATTATTTTAGTGGCCTGAAGGAAAGTCTTATTTTCCATGTGTCTGTCTCAGTTCTACCTTTTCTCTCTCTCCTTCTCTCTACCTCGCTTTTATATTCTCATACTAACATTCATTTACTGCCAGTCCAATGATGGTTGCCTAGCAACCGTGTCTGGCTCAGTCTAATCTGGGTGAGGGGGATAGAAAGATTCGAGACTCTGTGTGTGTGTGTGTGTGTGTGTGTGTGTGTGTGTGTGTGTGTGTGTGTGTGTGTGTGTGTGTGTTATTTCAAGAAGAGGCATTTCTGGGCTGCTCTTTTTTACTTTTGGCTGCCATCTCTGCAATTTTGTTCTTCTTACCTGGTTTATAATAATCCTTGATGTTTACGTTTACAGACCAAATGATTAACTGAGAAAATAATTAATTAATCAATCAATCAATCAATTCTTAAAATAATCATTATCTACAACCATAGTCCTAATATTAATAATATCAACCTGGTTATAAACAATATAGTTTTGTTATGTCAAAGTTTAAATACATCTCAATCTATTTTGATTTTTATTATAATTTTATTTAAGAAAATAAACACATTTTGTTTCTTGACTCTCCACGTCTTCGAATACGTCTAAATCTGTTTTGATTTTTAGTAGTGCTGTCAAACAATTAAAATATTTAATCACAATTAATCACATTAATGTCATAGTTAACTCGCAATTAATCACAAATAATCAAAATTTTTTATCTATTCTAAATGTCCCGTGATTTCTTTTAGTCCCATTATTTTTTCTCATTTTAATGCTCTTATCAACATGGAATAGTGGATCGGATTTTTTTTTTTTTTATTGAAAACAACATTGGCATATTAGCCTACTGTAGTGTTCAATTACACACTATCAAATAATCTCTCACACAATGTGACACTGTCCATTAATAAAAGGGTGAAAAAATACTTTGAAGAGGGGGCGGAGAATTTGCATCAGCTGTGTGCTTGGCCATCAAGTGGTATTTCAGACTGGACGTGCTGCAATGATAGCTCAGTTCACAACGACAAAACAAACAAATCACTTTACTCTTGTCAGTGGAAGCATTTGGAAACTTTTAAAAAGTAAACGTTCAGAATCTTATTGGCGTCCATGTTGGCGTCTCGCGCTCACCATCCACACAAAATGCAAGCTCAAAACAAACATGCCTGTTGTTTTGTTTCCATTGTAGCTAGATCCAGTGTGGTGTAGTTTTTCTAATGTTACTAGTTACAGTTGCTAGGTAAAAAAACTACAAAGGTTGGATAAACCTGATGAAAAAAATGCTGATAAAAAGGTTGATAAAAACCTGATGATAAAAAAATGTATAGTTTTATTTTAAAATAGGTCTTCTCCACATCACTGAGTCTGAGGGTTAGTAACCACACTGGCATCGAAGTCAAGATCAACATCATTCTTATGACATGACAACAATGAGACACAACAACTCAAATGGAAATTGTAACATTTACAATCCCACGATGACTGGGCACACTCATTCATGAAATTAAAAAAAGAATTTCCATTCTAAAATGAAGAACAGAACTTTTTATATTGAAATCAACCAAACGTATGAGAAGATGTGAGCATCCTGTGTACAGCCGAAGCTTTTTTCCTTCTCGAGACATGAGTCAGTCATTACTCGCCCTGCTTTCCTCAGGGGATCCCCCTCTGTTATTCTCTTCGGCCATTGTCAGAAATGTTTTAGTGACTCCCCCCAAAGGAAAATCTGATAAATATTTGTTTCCACTGGTGATGCTTTTAGTTCCAAAAGGGTTTTTAAATTGCGATAATGTTACTTTTGTGACCTTATGCCCTCCTGTTCCTGTCAACATTGCGATACCATTACCTATTCCACCGAACACTACAACGAAAAACTTTCCATTTCTTACATTTCTTACTCCGCATTTTTCTTTAGTGCAGTTTAAGTTAAGTTAAGATTTATATTTTATTATATAACTTATCAATGTAACAGTTTAATCATATATTACATACAGTTATTATAATAATATAAAATATAATGTAGTCACTTATAAGAATTTTCAGTCATTACATTTAAAACATTTTCAAAAACTAAATGTATTTTGGTAAAAAGAAAAAAGTTTTGGTTGTTTTGAAGTACTTTTCTTATTCAGATAAATGCATCGTCAATGCTTTGTCCTCAGGTTGTCAAACAATGTAACCTATTAAACCTGTTTTATGTGCGTGAGGCGAGCTGTGAAAGAGTCAAAGCTCTCTGGAGAATCATGACATGTAGGATATTTCACGTGTTGACTAATATGACATTAATTGAAGTCCCAACCCAACCATTGCCAAACCACAGTTATTATTTTTCAGCATTTCTTCCAGCGCACACGTCAATCTGAAAGCTCTTCCATGTTAGAGAAATGTCACTCGGTGTTCCATCTAAATACCACAGCAGTATTCAGAGACTTCTGCCGGTAAATACGTTCAGGTAATGCCACATCCGCTTTTAGTTGAAGCTTACTAAGAGGAAACTCTAAATACACATCATCAACCATGTCCCATCTTCATATTTGTGACGATTGGTGTCAAAGTTCCCGTGCTGAGGTTGTTTAACATAATTTTGGTGTAGCTTTTGTTTTCCTGAGAAATGGACAGAACATCACTGATGGCTGACTCACTGCAAGACTGCTCACATTTTGGCACTGCCAGTCAATACAGAACTACTCTACACAGTGGGTGACAGAAGGGGCTTATGAAAAGGAAGGATCAAACTATACAACATACACCATGAAATAACATTCTCCTATTTGGCCAAGACTACTTTAATCAGAAATAGGTGCTTTGTTGCTTCTTGCTTCATGGCAGAGACACTATGTTATGTTAACATTCATTTTGATGTGACATTAAAAATGACTTTATTTGATTGTATACAGATCGATTCAGGCATGTTGACGTTTCACTCCGTTTTATGAGATTTATTCAAGATTTTCCACATTGTCCCTTGGGAGACATTTGTTTTGGATTGCGCGTGCATTCATGACACAGGTGTGACAGTAAAACCGTCTGGTCACTTTATATCCTGCCGTACATTAGCTTTCTGACAAATTATTGAGGACATGGATGCACAAGGAAATAAACCAGTGCTTGTATCTATTCAGTCTGCATCTGTGGACACCTAAATGTTTCCTCCAGAGAAAGTTATGAAGCAACTTCTGCAGAGTGTAGCAAATGAAGTTTAGACTCTCTATTGATGTTTTTACACACAGGCAGGAATTGATGTTAAAACGACTTCTGATCCCATCTTTTCTCATATCACTCTTACCTGTAATGACTGTTGCCACGGTTACTATCACATTTCATTATTATTGAATCTTGGACTGCTGCACACAGTACAAAACCTGTCAAGCAAAGAAAGACTCTGTGTCAGAGCCCAGCTCTGTTACATGAACATGAGACAGCTCAGATACTGTCTTTTGCACACCTTCTGTTCAGTCCAGTATGGAATCCAAGATACAGACCTGATTTCAGGGCAAAACTGACACTTAAACTCAGTTGATTGATTTTATTTTATTTTTAAATTGTGAACATGTTGGATTAAGCACTAGGGCTGCTTGACTATGGAAAAAAAATCATAATCAGGATTATTTTGGTCACAAATAATCACAATAATTTAAGACGATTACTCATTGACTTTTGGAAAGATGTTCCAGTTATTGAGTTTAAGAAACAGTGAAACAGTTCAAATTAACAGTGAAAACGCCTTGAATAATGAAAATTTCCTGTTTTAACTGTTTTTCTTGAAGATAAAATAAGAGTTTTCTTGCAAAATGTATTGTGCAAAATAATTGTTTTTCTCAATTACACAGTTTTCTGATTGTGATTGTGATTAAAATTGGAATAGTTGCACAACCCTCTTTAACACATACTTTTTTGTATGTGACTAAAATTCCGTAGAGTACAGTATTGTCTTGATCTGAAGAAACCTTTTTATCCTCGACACAAAAAAATGTAACTGCAGTTTAACAAGCCCTCTTTCGGATGAAATAATAAAATGATGGAT
Organism: Percina caprodes; assembly: GCA_013375575.1. NCBI lineage: Eukaryota > Metazoa > Chordata > Actinopteri > Perciformes > Percidae > Percina > Percina caprodes. The sequence continues at coordinate 532,684 of JABXJD010000334.1, read as the reverse complement.
TTTTTTTATAGACAGTAAACCAGGCTGAAATGACACCAAATAGTAGGTAGGATCCTCATATACACTGTGATGTTCTCATTGGTTTACAGCCATTGTACAATTTTGTACAGAATCATTGAGAAATATTGTTCGCTTAGGGGCTTTAAATGTGATCTCTGTGCCAAATTAAATTGACTGAAAAGTACCCTCGGGTAGCCAGCTACGCTCTTACAGGTGCATGATTTTAAAATGCTTGGTAATGGCTATCAAACAAGCAGAAGACATGGCAATAACAACAATAGCAGAAAGCAGAAAATAAAGATTAGTGAAGCTAAAAGTGGGTCAAACCAGAATATTGACATTGCTTTAGTGGTTTCATGGGTGGCCGTTACCTCAGCCTCAGCTAGATGCAGTTTCAGTAAATCACAGCTCACCAAGATGAATGCCATGTGTTTACTAAAAACCTGAACTACAGAGTAGGACAAAAAACTATAAATTCCCAAGGACCCAAGAATAGGGCTGCACGATATGAGGAAAATATGCTGATGTGATTGTGTTGTTGAATATCACGATAACGATATTACTTGCAATAAATAAACTGATTTTAAACTGTACTCAGTTCTGCTGCTTTCAGTATTCTGCTAAAATACAACAAACTGCTTGTTGAATTTAAAACAAATGAAAGAAAATAATTTCCAACATTCTTTTATTGAACAAATTGAACAATGAATTGAATATAAAAAGCAGCACTAAATAAAGAATGAGAGTTCCATTTTAAAGTGCAGTTTTCTACTGATATTTGCTTTCAACAACACAAAGAAATCACTACGTGTCTTGCGATGTGTTGATTGTTGATATTTCAATGACGATAACAAAAACAGTATATTGTGCAGCCCTACCCAAGAGTGGGAAAAAAAAGCTTTGGTTTTCAACGCCACTTTTATTTAGAATGTAAAGCATTTGCTACTGCCAATGTCTAGTTGACATTTCTTCAATAATGCTTCATCAACCTATATTTTGCCTTCATATACTAACTGTCAATATCACTTGTTGTCTTTGCAACAGATGCAGCAGATGGTGAACTCTGATTCTCGGTTTACCAGCAGCCAACAGCCAATCGAAGCTGCGCTTGGACCCAGGAGCCAATCAGGCATGAGCCAGCAAAGTCAGTTGTCCACCATCAACCAATCACAGCTGGGACTCAGTGGAAACTCTGTTACCCATAGTTCTCCTTCACCTCCTGGAAGTAAATCCGCAACACCATCTCCCTCCAGTTCAGCACATGAGGACGAGAATGATGACGGACTCAGGGTAAAAAAACAAAACACACACAGACACTGTATCTCCTGTTTTCTATGAGTCATATCTTGCTGGGCTCTAGCAACCATTTGTGTGTGTGTGTGTGTGTGTGTGTGTGTGTGTGTGTGTGTGTGTGTGTGTGTGTGTGTGTGTGCATGCGTGCAGACAGTGGATATTTGTTATGTTGATGTTATGTGTCATAAAAGACCCATTCTGCCTGCATATCAACTAGATGGTAATCAGCTCCCTGACTGTTAGATAACTCACACTGTAATAAGCACTCTGCACCAAACTGACTGTTCATATTGTGGAAAAAATGAAACCATTACTGTACTACTGAATACTATTTACCAACTGTATTATTCTCATTGGTTATGTTTAGAAGAATCACTTGTATATAGGCAACATCATAAGCACTATACAGGTAGTTTATTACTTCAGGAAGTACACGGGATAGAAAACAAAATCTTCTATTTATATTATACTTCTACACATCTAAACAATGGCTGCTTTTGTTAAGTTACACTACAGTAGTATTAACTGCTACTAACTGCTTTTAGTAATTATGAGCTAATTCTATATTTGGTAAGGCAAGTTTATTTGTATAGCACCACTGGTCATTTAATGGTCCACATTTGATCATATTTCATCCGCTTAACCTGACAAGTATAGGGATCCTCCTAGAACACACATTTCATGTCGCTAAAGTTGGAATCGTTTTGGTTATTTCACATGAGAGATTTCTGTATTTGTCTTCTAATTGGTTGCAAGTGGGAGGGGCTCAGTTGGATTGCCACAATTGCATATGGCATTACATACTTCCATGTTCCAGAACATTTCAATCCAAATCTGATGAGAGGCTACTGTCAGTCAAATCCAATCACACCACATCCATACAGCCCTGATGAAGCAGATTAGCTGAGGTTAAGTTATTAAAGTAAACATTGAATGTTATGGAGATAAACACACAGATTTGGCCCAAAGTTTACAGAGGCTTTCATCATTGTTTAAAAAAGCGTTGGTAACAGAAACACCCATCAGTCAACTGCTGTATTGTTCTTCTTTTCATTTAAAAACATATTTTTTCAAAGCTTGTTGTCAGACATCAGAAATAAAGGTCTAGTAGTCCACAATAAGAACAATGTGGCTCTTTATCTACAAAGTTAGCACCAACAACAGTTAGCAAAGTGAAGCCTCTACTGCACTTTGTTGAATTTCTTCAGCAGTGAACTCTGGCTCCTAAAACGATGTTCTGCTCAGAGACAAAATAGGTTTCTGCTTGATATCATGTTGTAAAAGGTCAAGAAATACAGAATGTTTTTCATACTAGGATGCCATTTGGGCTAACATGCCTTTTTAAGCAGTGATAGCAAGCTGAGCTATAGTTCAGCATGTATTACATACCTACAAAACATGAGTGGGTGGTTGAGGTAAACTAAGCTGCTGTATCTGGCTGCAGTATACAGTACATTGCTACATAAGAATGCTCAACACACATTAGAGACATTGTCCCTCTGACTAAGACAAATAGAAGTGAAAATCAGAAGAGTGTGCATGTCTTAGTCATCCAGGATATGGCTTTCTAATCATAGTCAAAGGAAGCAGCAATTTTCAAATGATTATTTTGTGTCTCTGGTGCTTCCCCACGCATTAAAATTTGGAGAAAAAAAAACTATCCATGCTGTTTTGAGTGAGATACGGTTTCCGAAAGTCTTCTGCCTTCAGTCTCCGGGTGAGCTGTTCAAAATCTGCACTGCTTTCTACGTCACTAGAGACGAGGTGGCTAACCGTAGCACATGCTAGTGCTATTATGCTAGCTCATTCTTATTGGTAAAACACTGCTATAGCACACACTAGTTCACCATAATCTATAAAAAGAACTGCAGGTGCCCCTGCAGAAAAAGTCTCCCAGCTAATCCTGCCTTGGACTGACCAAAACTGGAGAAAGAGTTATCTAGCTGATGGGGTCTTACCTAGCTACTGCGCATGTGCGACTCCCAACAAATATAATATAGAAGTGAGATGTCTCACTCTGGAGCTAAAACAGAGACCCAAACAAACAGGGTGAAAATAGAATCTGTAGCAATGTGCGGTACAACAAAAAAATGTGGGCACTTTAAAAGTTTCTTACTAACAGTGGTGGAATGTAACTAAGCACAGCTGCTTAACTACAAATGTATGTACTTGTACTTGAGAATTTTCTTTTCTTGCCATTTTTTACTTCTCTTTCGCTACATTTCAGAGAGAAATATGGTACTTTTTACTCCACTACATTCATCTGACAGCTTTAGTTACTAGTTACTTCACAAAGTAAAATTTTTTCACACAAAACACATGTAGTTAATAAAATACTATATTTTATTATGAATGAAACTACCCAACAATTTAAGTACAGATGAAATGATTAGACCATTAAACACAGAACAGTTTGGCTCATTTCCAGTTTTTAAAATGCGATGGTTTACCTGCTTCAAGTATTTTTACTTTAAATACTTTAAGTACATTTTCCTGATGATACTTACATACTTTTACTAACTTTTCAATGCAGCCCTTTTACTTGTAACAGAGTATTTTTACAGTGTGGTATTAGTAATTTTACAGAAAGAATCTGAATACTTCTTCCACCACTGCTCGTTAAGAACTACAGTCTGTATTCAAATTAATTTTGGGGTAAATAAGGAACAAAGTTCTGAGGTTATTTAATGTTAGCTATTATACTATAGCAGTTGTTGATTTCCAAAATGTGTTCATCATTCATTGTTATCATTGTAAACTTAGTTCTTCATAATATTATTGTAGTATTGAATCATTTGGCTGACTGTAGACATATTTCACATTTCTGCTTGTTCAGATGAACTGCTGTGCACCAACTTACCCAAGATTGTCTAGTATTTAATTGGGATTCATTAGTTGGTAATTAAGTACACCAGTTGAACACTGTCTCTATTTAATTCGTGCCAAATTACATGGTTCGTTCGAGAAAGCATCCTATGAAATTAGTAGGAAATTACTTTCACTTCACTTGCTCTTTTCGTGCAGTCACTCTTGGTTGGCATCAAAACGATGTTTTTGAATAAACTACACACATGTAACTGTGTTGATTTTGTATTACATAATGCAGAAGTGCTTACAATATTCCTAAACAGTACTATGTCTGAAATAATCTAGTGTACACACAGACAGACTGTTGTGGGTAGTCTTGATGATTTTGAATTACTGGTCTTTGACACTGTGAACTCTGTGATTGAGTCACAGCTTGACATCAAACAAGAAGAGGTTGAAGTCACATGTCATGCGAGAGTCATCAAAGACATGACTAGAGGTCTGAATAGTTAAAATGTCAGGTTAGTAATAATAGAGTGGAAGATATAGTTTTTGATGATAATATAAATTAGGAACTGACCAATTATTGGGCCATTTTGGCAGTTTGCAGATTATCTGCATCTGTGGTTTATTTGCCTGATAACCAATAAAGTACATTAATTTAAAAGTGTGCTACTTTGGCTCAACTACAACTCTGTGGCTGTCACTCTGCTTTGGTTTCACTCATCATTAAGTAGTGGAAATTACTGGAATTGTTGGGTTTTTGTAAATTATAGAATGCGGTCTAGACCTGTAAAGTGTCTTGCGATAACTCTTGTTATGACTTGACACTATAAATAAAATTGAATTGAATTGAGTGACTCAATGTCTCGCCCACAACACTGTCTGACTATCTTTTACTGTGTATTATGTTTAGAATTTCTAATTTATTAAATTATTGCTTGAAGCATCAAAGTTTTGTGTTGTTAATTTTGACTTAAAGGTTGTCATTGTCATTGTTTTCACTGTTAATACGTATCAGTTCCAGATATTGCTTATCTTGAAAAAAACATATTGGTCGATCCCTTTTATCAGTTACTACACAGCACTTGTTTTACCAATCGTGTTATTTACATTCCACCCAGCTTAGTTTTTTTGTTTATACATTTGTGTTACAGAACTAAAGTCCACCCATCCCTCTGTCCATCCATAGTGTATATTCATCCTTACCATACCAACATACCTCTGTCCTACTCAACCTCCTTCTTCTCCTCTTAGCTGGGCAGCGGAGCAGAGAAGAGGCCAGCAACAGTGGACATCTCCAAGAAACCCAAAACACCAAAGAAGAAGAAGCGAAAGGACCCTAATGAGCCAGTGAAGCCAGTGTCTGCGTACGCCTTGTTCTTCAGGGACACCCAAGCCAACATCAAGGCCCAGAACCCCAATGCCACATTCGGGGAGGTGTCAAAGATTGTGGCCTCCATGTGGGACGGCCTGGGAGAGGAAGAGAAACAGGTACATCCTCCATCTTTAATTTTGCATCTCTATGGGCCTTTCTGCTAGCCCATCACTGTTATTTGATGTCTTATTAAGAAGAAGATCTACATGGTAGTTATCCAAATGCATTTATATTATATAATAAATAATGTAACACAAATAATAAATAATGATTCACTAATTGTAAAATGTGACACAAAAATGAGGTTTGTTTAGGAAAATACTGTTAAAGTATCCGGCAATGCTAGCAGCACAACTCTAAGGATGGAAATGTTAATTGCACTTTGAGTTTTTAGACTAAAATAGCTAAATAAATGTTGGATGATTGTAATAGAATTTGGTTCATGTATTCATGTTCCCCACAGCAACAATTGTAATAATTTTGGAGATATCTTTAATTTCATCTAGCACCACCATCAATTGTCAATGTGTCCAATACTAATAAAATGTGGTGGTTTATGACCAAATAAATAAAACTATTCTATTACTATTCTATCAACTTCAGCTGTACTTTGTGTTGCTAACACAACAACATGAGCATGTTAGCATCATCCTCCCAGTGCCTAAGTACAGCCTCACAGAGAAGCTAGCATTGCTGTTGACCCTTCATCTTATTTCTGAATTTTGGCAATTGCGGATGATAAAAGAAAAGGAAGAAACAACACGTTTATCCTCTTCAGTAAAACCATTAAGGATGAGTGAGACGGACAGCGAGTAGCTACATTGTCTTTGTGACAGGAATCAACAGTTCTGCAGGGAAACAGCCGCTCTAACAATACCACTGAGACTACCAATCATTACTGGGCTCGCAAAATTGCCAGAAGTGGCATGTCAACTGAATTTTAAAGAGTTGTAGTAGGTTCCTTGGGGAATTAATTATTGTGGTTATGTGTATTAGATAACTGTGTCAGCTGAGAGAAATACTATGAGCCCCATGACTGTTATACCTGAGTGCATTTTACGTTACTGCGCTGATTTAATGCAGCCACAATTCTCACAGCACGCCATTGCTTGTCCACAGCTACAGTTCACATTAAAAAAAAACGGTTACTTTACAAATGAAGCACTGCTAATTAAAGTGATTTGTAGAAATATTTTTTTAAATGCTGACAACTGTAATAGAGGTTGATAGTCCAGTAGCTGGTTGAGAATTCAAACGTTTGTGTTTCAGATGTACAAGAAGAGGACAGAAACGGCTAAGAAGGAATATCTGAAACAACTGGCTGCCTACAGGGCCAGTCTGGTATCACAGGTACATCACACACACACACACACACACACACACACACACACACACACACACACCTACACACACACAATAATAATTCTAAGTACTTGGCATTTAACTCATGCCTTAAAGCAGTCTTTGAGACACTCTGAAAGCTACAAACTGATTTTCTGTTGTGTTTTTTCTTGTTCTCCAGAGTTACAATGATCCATCTGAAATGAAGCCACCCCACTCTTCTTCTACACCTTCCTCTACCTCAATGTTTACACCCAAACCTTCAGTCTACTCTGGTCACCCAGGCCAGCACCATTCCTCCAGCTCACTGGCCCACCCTCACTCCCTCCCTTCTCATCAGCACCCAAGCATGTACATGCCGTACCCTCACCAATCACACCCTTCCAACGCCTCAAGCCCTGGCCTCAGCCCGCACCTGCCTCCTCATCACACCCAGATGCACCCCCAGCTCCATGCCCTGTCCTCCAGAGGGACCGTGCCGCGGCCCAGTGTCCCCCACCAGGGAGCTCTGTCCCTTGGCAGCATGGTGGCGGCGTCCACCCCTCCTCTCCAGGTCAGCCCTCCCCTCCACAGCCAGGCACACCTGGGAGGGCTGCACAGTCCACACCATCAACACCACCAGCACCATCAACACCACAAGCACCAGCAGCTCAGTGGACACTCACTGGGAATGACGCACTCACCCGCCATCACACAGGTCAGTCTCACACTGAATGTACATTGTATAACTTTGTAAACTTTGTTTAATTGTTGGTTATTGCTAGAATTTAGTAAGTTGGACAGGACGTTAGTTTGTCTTTAAATAATTTTAGACTCACCTACCTGTCCTTAGCATTCAGCCCCAAGCCAAAATATTAAGTTTAACAACTGGACCCTGTAGCGTTCAGAAAAGCTTACCTCAACGCCAGGAAATGTGTGCTTTTGTTGAGGACTATTTTTAGCTGCAGATTAATCCACATTTGGTGTTCTAGTGAGTATTTAGGGCAGCAGGACAGTGAATTTGGAGTTGAGTAAAAATACACTAAACTGTTTGTGTGTTTAAGGAACATGTCACCTAGTAAAACAGTGTGGCTCACTGATGTTGACTGATGATTTTAATAGGTTCTGGACAACAATGGAGCTCTATGGCATAGAAGAATGAGACATTCAAGCTTGATTGATAACACATATACATTGTTGGTTTTGGTCTTTTCATGGGTTTTGTTGACAACATAAAACATGTAGAATATCCACCAGCCTAACTGTTTAAATACCACTGTTGAGATTTGGATAAAACTATTTTTATCTACCACAGTGGTTCTTGAGGTGACATGAAATGTATCGCATCCAGTTATCCATGCTTTGACAACTTTTAAAAACCATCAAATTATACCATATTTGATTTTTCATGATTTAAAGCTTTTCTTCTGACATTTTTAATCAGAAAGATAGCAATACATTACCCAGTCTAAGCAATACATGTTATTAGACACAGAAAGGAGAACATAAATATTAAAAGCTTCTATGTAGCCATGCAAACTAATGGTTTAAAACACAGATCACTTTTGACCTCACAGGTTAATAAAATAAAAGAGTTACAAGATCCCAAAGAAATCCACCATCTTCTTGCATGTATACTGACTTTTTTAAGTGGGCCTAATTTTGTGACTACTCCAGTGTGAACATGTTCCTATAGTCTGGAATTGGGACACAGCTATAGTGTCCCACGCACACACAGTTAGCCCATTTCCTCGAGGTAACAGCTTCTTGCTGATTTAAAAGCTGCACGGAAGTGAATGGAGATAGATGAATATATCAGCAGAGGAGACAAAGCACACACACAGTGGGAATTAGATGGGTGCTAGATTGGGAGAGCATGTATCAGCATTTCATTTTGGGACCGCAGCACTGAATAGACTAGAACTGTATTGAATTGAAAACGGAAATCTAGCCTGTCCTAACTCCATTATTCATAATTATTATCCAGTTGTCTCCAGCTTTGCTGTTAGGTTAGTTTACCTCTGTTTCTTGCCGTATGCCTGTGGAAATTGATGTGTGATAACATACAGACTGTTTGATGCTATAAGAAGACAATCAAAAGATTTTTTTTTAAAGCCCAGGTCAGACCGAAGATTTGCAACGCAAAGTTGAAACTTGCAATAAATTGCAATGCGGCAATCGGAAACTTGAAAACTGTTTAGTTCAGACTGACTTTCAGCTACAACAATAAAGCTGACCAACAACAATGCATTTACAAGTCATATCAGCAGTCTGAAACAGGTGTAGGCTGAAGCTCTTCCTTATAATGCCTACCCATTTTAAAGAAATCATGTTTGAGACAATAATAATAATAATAATAATAATTGCCTTACTTCAGACAATTATAAACAAGCAAGAATAAACAAAACGATACAAAACAATCATATATACAGCACAGTAGTACAATCCAGATCAAAACAAACCCAGCTTACTCATTTTTGAGCCTTTTTTGACATTACTTACGTTCAGCTCAACTATTTTCACATTGTTTCAGTACATTATTAGTTAGTATTAGTTATTAGTTTTGTTAAAGTTTTGTCATGTTTTCAATTCCTGATCACAGTTGTTCCATAGATTTACTCCTTTAACTGTACTAATACAATAATATTTTGCATTGGTCCTCATGAAGTGGGCCAGTTTACACCAATGCAACAAGACATTGTATCATCTCCATAGCAACAACTATCTGTACTTAGTTCTAACTTCTGACTTTCTTGGCTTTTTTTGTAGCTGGATATCATTTACAGCGTCTTAAAATATGGAAATAGGATAGAGATGGGACGATACTTGATACAGATGTATTTCTTCTTATTTCTATAAATTTATTTCTTTGATTCACACCTTTTTTTTTCACGCTTGACCTCAGCTGCTGCTTCTTCTCTCTTGGTGAGCCTCTTTCCAAAACTAAAAAAAAATATTTTGACAAGCTGACCTTCGTACAAGCTGATTGTTGCTTCAGATCGCTCCAACGTTCTCAAACGGTTTTGTGTCATTGCAAATCTTTGATCTGAACTGGGCTTAGTAAGTTTGTCAGTCAGTCAATCAATCCATCAATCTATCAGTTTTTCACTGGGAGTTGGTCTGTTGATAGTCAACCTAACAGGAGGAAGAGGGAGACAAGTATGAATTTGTGTTAAGACTGATGTGAGATTCTATGATAGTTAAAAATGGGGGGATAGATTGCCACTCAGTCTTACTTGCCATTGTATCCCCCTTTTTATAGTGCACGTTTAAATCCCACACTCCCATAATCCCCCTTTTTCTTTTTTCCATTTTGCATATTTTGGGCAAACAAAACAAACGAAAAAGTGAAGGAAAAGATGGAGAGGACACAGTAACAGAGTGCTAAACTTTTTTTTTTCTCTGAGTAAATAGTGAGAAATGATGGGGGAAGGGAGAGAGAGAGAGAGGGAGAGAGGAGAGAGAGACAAAAGAGGCAGATGGGGTCTTTGTGAAGGAGTGAAGGAGAAGAATTTGCTCAACAATGGATGAATAGGTGAGGTAGAGGAGGAGAGGGGGAGGTGAGGGGGAGAACCCAACCACCTGCTGTCCTCCTCTTTCACTCACAACACTCAGATTAACTTCCCTTTCAGCCTCTCTCTCTCTCTCTCTCGCTATGTATGTGAGTGAGTGAGTTTGTGTGTGTTTCCCTCTCTTACACACACACACTCACTGTACCTTGTCACTGCACTTGCTTATCTTTCTCTTTTTCATCTCTCTTTCCTCCCTCAGCTATCTGATGGTTAGAGACATACTCACCTCCTTCTCCTCTTCCTCCTCCTCTTCCCCTGCTTCCTCCTCTCCTCTTACCTTTTGATCTCCTCTTCATTCGTCCACAGCTCGCCACCTCCCCTCTGGCAGATGATAGAATCAGCAAGACACTCAAGACTCTGTAATTAGTGCTGATGAACCAATGACTGATGTCTGTCTCCTTTTCATTTCAGTCATTCAGTCATTCATTCATATTCGTGTTAATCAAAAACCATTTTACCAACGAGATGCTAAAGGTTGGTTTGATAAAAACCATCAGCTGTCAATGGATTTAGTCAGGTTGAAGCAGGATGTAAACACGCCATCATTACTGCGATTGCATCTCACATTCAGACCTGCACCATAGCTCAGTGATGAATGAAAAGGATTTTACTTTCAAACCACTGTTGTCAAGAAATATAACCTGTTACATAAAAATATAAGAGATGAAATTCCATTTTAGATCAAGGTTATAAACAAAAACAGAGGTTTTCAAAGTTTAAAGCCGCCAATACATGATCCGCGGTAAAAAGCTGTTGTAAAGGTTTACATTATTTTTTATATATATATATAATATGTCTCCACATATTCCAACATGGTGGAGACAAGTCAAAGGAAGCGCTATCCTTGGCGTTGCACACCGCTCGATTTGCTGCCGAGCGCTGCGCTCAAAGTTCAAATGATTTTTAACTTTAACCTTGTTGCCGCTGACTTTTCAAGACGCAACCAATAACAGAAGCAATGATGACATGACGTACACCCGCGCTGTGCTTTGCCTCCACCTCGCGGTTTTACAGTGGATCATGTGTAGCCAGCTCAACTTGTGTTCAGATTTGGCAAATGATAAAGTATGTCGAATTAGCTTTTAGCTGTTTCCCCCATGGACGTACAGACAACTATCACTGGATCACTTTGATACTGAAAAAAACTTAAAACGTGGTGATTCTCAGGCAAGTTTGGGAGTTTAAAGGAGCATTGTGAAAAATGTATGCATATTTGTATTTTATTTTTATTTGTGATGGACAAATCTGAGTGTAAAATATTAGGTATCCTGTCTGTGTGTTCAGATTTGATTGAGTTTGATTGACTCCGACGGAGTGTAATTTTTGGGGGGGAAATTCCGGCAATTGGACGCGAATTGTTCTGAAGCGTTGCTCACCATCTGGTATCTCCGTCAACTGTGTCACAGCAACTGGATTATTATTCTGAATTTACACATCATCAGCGCGTGGCTGTCCAGCCACCCTCTTTCTTTTTCCATGTTCCTTTTCTCAATGTGATCAGCTGTTTACACACTCTGCATACATAAGGAATTTGTCAGTATAAAGTATTGTTTTAATGAAATGCTTTTTATTCACTAACCTTTTGTGAACTTTTAATTCCAGGGCTACCACCCGTCCCTCCAGTCTGACTACCAGCCAATGGGAGGAGGTATGCTTAATAGTGGAGCAGTGATGTCATCATCAGTGGACTACCATCAGCTGGGTCGACACACGCCGAACCAGCACCCCTCTCTGGACTGGAGCCCCGATTACCATGGCAACGGGTAGGTATTTCTAAAGAGTAGCTGAACTTTTAAAATCTTGTTTTTGCTGACCTCAGCTTGCTGTGATTATGTGCAGGTGTGCTCCTGGCCACTGTGACATCACACACACCAATCGGTGATACTGTGTAAAATAGGCTTGAAACTTTGAACCAGAAATGGCAACAAAACACTGCTTTTCAACCTGATGTTAAGTTACCCTTAAAGGCTAGCTGGACTGCAGCTTTTTAATACTGCGTGTTTTTTTTGTTGTAGAAATTTCTAAACCAAATTTCCAAGTCTTTGTCCCCCCAAAATTGTTTTCTTGTTTTTATGTAGCAGAGCCTCTGAAGCCCAGGATACTACTACTAATAAACAAAACTATACTGCTACATGTTGGGCAAAACTTCTGTTACTAGGATCTTGTTTAAATGAGCTTGTCAGCATTTTAATCTGTCAAACGAAATGCCTTCGTCACTTAACAAAGCCATGAAGTCAAATGGCCGTTGCCTAAAAACAAAGGGAGTTGCACAGCTCCGCTGGCTACACCAGCCCAGTGTATGGAAAGTGTGGGACAGATGTTGGATCCAGTAAATACCATTGCAACTGTTCCTGTGGCACATGTTCTGTTCTTTATCCTGACTTTTTGTTTCTCCTTTCCTCCTGCAGCGGTCTGCAAAGAGACAAACACCTCTATCTGAGCTAGTCTCAGGACAAAGTGACGCCAAACTTCAACCGAGCCCTTCGGCTGTCACCCCATGGAACCTCTAGCCTCATCTCTACAGGAACCTGGGCCAGCCTCCTCCAACCGTAACCAACAAACCACCTACACTTAAACTAAACTCGAGTTCAGCACTTCAAACAAAAGCCCAAGCAGTAGAATAATGGGACATTTCTGTGTATTAATATTTTTTCGCATTTCCACTGCATGGTACGGCTCGACTTAACTCTCATGGAACCGTACTTTTTTGTTTTCCATTAGCAAAGGTTGTGGATGGCACCTGGTACTTATTTTGGTACCACTTGAATTCGAAAGTATGCTGAGCCAATACTAGAAGGTGGCGTTCAAACACTGCAGACCACTGATTGGTCAGAGAATTGTCACCAGAATGGTCACTTGCGCTACGCGGACCTCTGTGCCCTCCACAAACCCGCCAGTTATTAATAACCAAGCCCCCCATTTAAAAAAAAAAAAGTTATTAAACTGAGATCCTGGCGTGATCAGTGGACGAGGTGCAGATGTTCCTTTGTTTGGTTGCTGATGAAAGGATTTAGCATTGCGTTGCAATTGTAGTCACGTCCTGCTGTTTCCTGTTGCTGTGTTCTCAAAACATCTTGCCAAAGGAAAAGAAAATTAGCCGGCTGGCTAAGACTGGCCCTTTTACAGAACGGTTGATTAATGTGCATTTTCCTTATCAATAAATTAATGAAATTGAAAATGATGTCACAGCAGGTTTTGGCGGCGTTGCTGCGACGATCAGCTAAAAATCCCACCTAAATGGAAGGTTACTATCTGCAGTGGAAAACAAAATCTAGAAATGGAACTGGTACCAAAAGTGAGTTGACTAGAGTCCAGCAGCATACAGTGGAAATGAGGCATTAGAATCTTCCCAGGGACAACATGCCAGTGTTAAGAACAGGAAGAAGAAATATGTTCTTCCAATTTCTGCACGTCCCATCATGGCTGGCCTGACATTGGTTATCGGCTGGATTTTCTTTTACTGACCATTTACAGCAAAAGCCATGTACGGTAATGCTTTGGAATTGAAATTGTGTATACCAGCGAGGAGAGGTGGGCAGGTCCTGTGGTGTGATTATATGTGTATATACTCCCAACATCCCTCAGAAAGGGATATTCTGTCTAATTTCCTGTCTGCCCTAATAAGTCCATATCTAGTTCCTTATTTTGTGAAGATGGTGTTTACCGTCAGTTCCAAAAGGCTCCAAAGAGCAAGTGTAAATTGCTGTATCATAATACTTCGAGCTGTCGATTTAAAGCCAATTGATTTTTTGTTCTTTGACCTCATAGCTGCTGTCGAGAAAACACAGCACACAAATGATAGGTTGATAACCAAATACCACACAAGTTTTGTTTCCCCGCTGGTTCTTTAATTATGCGATTATAAGCATTCGTTTTGATGAAATTTGGACCGAAGTCCCACACACTCTGTAGATATAGAGAAACGTATCACAGTGTTGAACAGAGTCATAATGATTGAATTCACACGGCTTTATTCAGCTCAAGACAAATAAGAAAAAGAAGTGAAACAGCACCTGAAGCAGTTTGTTGCCTTTTTAACCAGGTGCTGGCTGTGAATAATTACGTATGATTAAAGAACTTTCCTTGTTCTCTCGCAGTGAGGCTCAGATCTGCAGGGTAGAAATTAAGTGTATTTTACTCCATGAAATAATGAAATGTCAAACAATTCTTTGTTTAAAAAAAAAAGAAACAAAAATACTCCTTTGTACGATGACAGCTCCTCCTCCTGCCATATGTCTGTTGATAATATTGATTTAGATCCAAATTGCGCGCGTGTGTGTGTGTGTGTGTGTGTGTGTGTGTGTGTGTGTGTGTGTGTGTGTGTGTGTGTGTGAAGTGTTAATGAGAAGGCAGAGTGGTTGATTGGGTTGCATGGTCTCTTTTGTCATCTCTATTTCTCTGTGCACAGAGACTATTTAAGAAACTATAACTGTTGCTGGGTTGGCTGTGTTTAATGTTGTTTTTTTTAATCAAATCAAGTTTTGTTTTAGTGTTAATGACGATGATGAGAGACACATCGCTGTCGCTCTGTATCTCTTTGTATTAATGTGTTTTTTTGGCAGATGAAAGGACTCTGGGCAAAAGCAACCATGAAGATTTTCTTATTTTTAGATTCTAATGTGTTTGAGAATAAAGTCAGTGCTGCATTGATGTGCAGCCATTACTCCAAAACCTGCCTCCGCTCTCCTTTGTTTATGCCTGAACAGTTTGTGACAGTAACTCTAATTAACTGCAAATAATAATGTAAACCTTTACCACTCCTGCAACACAACACACTTTGTGTTTGTATCCTGGCCTTTGCATTTATGCAAATTAGCTGAATTGCAAAACAAATGTCTTTGAAGTCTCAGAAAATATGTACTTTAACCTCCTGTTAGCTCAGATCAGATCTTGTTAAAATAGTTTCAGCAGAAATTCATTTCACTGGTTCTTAACACTTCATTGTGAACAATGTGGCTGTGCTTGATTACAACTTGGTATTGAATATTAATGTACAAGATGAATTGTAATAACTGTGGTGGTCATCTGACTTGCAAGCATGCAGTGGACTCAAGCCGGAGATATACTTGCTTTTAACTGCGCGTGCGTGAACGGATGATGACTGCCTCGCTTATCCTGGGTCCGCTTGGTCCGTTGGTTGTGCAGAACTTAACGTGACGCTGTTGTCTAACAACGCTTGGTTGAACAGCGAGTATATCTGCGGCTTAACCGAGGATGTAGTCATGTTTTGATTGTGACTCCTCATCTAAAAATATCTAAATTTGGTGTAGCCCCAATTTGTGCCTCATATATTAGCGTTCTGTTATAGTCACAAAGCTTAGCATTCATTTTACTGAAACATAAATCCCAACGGAAACCCAAAAGGTTGTTTAAGCCTTGTGCTTTCCTCGGGTCAAATTTGACCCGTTTTCAACGTTGTTTCGTAGCCTACAGAAATACGGGTCCTTTTAAATCGAATTGCCCAAAAATAACATGGTTGGTTCCATAGATTCTTCAGGTGAAATCAGTGATTACTTTCATTCAATCTTGGGTGTTTTGTTCAATTTTATAGCATATAATAAAATGTTTTTAAAACAGTATCCTGACTAAACTTCGACATAAACCAGTCTGTGATTATCCACTCAACATAATAGGATTAAGAGCAGCTGTGGTGCATTGCTGTTGTGTTTATGATTTAGATAACAGGAGCTCCTTTCTTGCACTAATCCTCATCTTGATGGTTATTGGTTTGATTGACTCACGCAGGCATAATGATTAATAATCAATTCAGCTACATCTGGTGTATAATGAAGAGTAATGACTTTGCAAGAGGTGAGGGGACACTTATAGTTTTGGCATGTGTATAAAAATTTAAGTTCATTATTTCCATTTTTCAGTGGAAAGAAGAAAGTGGGTGTGGGAGCGAGGAACATCCTAACTGTCATTTCTTCTCTTGCATTCAACATTTGCATTTCACACACACATGCCTGGGGACACAGTGACATTACTGCTAACAATACAAAGTGTTGGTGTCCCAGTGTCAGTGCAGGCTGGTATTTAGTAACATCAATCAGTCATATCGCCCTTCTCTTTATTTGTCTGTGTGGGGACAAAAGAGTTCAATACTTTAAGTGCATTCATTTCTAACAAAGCAGTTGTGTGCTGATTATCACCACCGTCAGTATTAAAACCTTAATCCTCAACTGTTGTGACAGCTGTATACAATCCACATTTGGATATTTGAAATGTCAAACACTGGTTTTATTCTGTTCAGTTCTGTCAGCATTTCTTGAATTAAATTAGTATTTTTGTAAAAAAAAAAGAAAGAAAATGTGTTCAAGCATATTACAGGTAAGTGCTTTTCTGCTTTAATTAAATTATGTGTCCAGAAAGTGTCATTTCTGTTCTATCCCTGTCTTGAATCAAAGCTTACAGGCTGCGTCTCTCTGTCAGCAGGTACACACTGCCCCCTAAAGGCAACAAGAGAGAGCTGCAGCTAGTCCCACTCCGGGACGCTCCTCAAATCATCCACCTCACTGTAGTGTGGGTTATTTGAAACTTGACTTTTGTGAGGGTGACAGATCACTGAGGAAACTAGCTCTGGTAATGATGCTCAGACGGTTTGGTAAGTGTACACCGAACTGTCTGTAGGCAGCATTTAGAGCTCACCAGTGTGACCAGTGAAACCCAACACACTGCAAACAGCTGTCCTGGTGCCAAAACTGAACCCCAATCCAGCAGTGACACATAGAAGCCTCGGCAACCTGCTACAATCCAGATAGAGGTCAAAGCCACTGCTGTTTCACTTTATTTCCTGTCCAGGTTCATGTGCTGACCTTAATCACCGAACTGTCAGACTGCAAGTGCATCTCACTGCTGTTTTTAATCATGTCTCAGTTTTTGGTGTTGGTGTTACTGGATATATTGTACTGTAAGGGGGGCCTATTATGCTCATACTTGTATTTTGGGTTTCTACTAGAACATGCTTTTTATATTTACATGCTTTAATGTTTAAAAAAAACACATTATTCATCTCTTACTCTGCCTAAATATTCCTGTATTCACTCTTGATCTGAATCTTTAAGCCCCCCCTTCTAGAAAAAAACCCCAGTCTGCTCTGATTGGTCAGCATCTGCCCCCTCTGAGTCTTTGCCCTGCCATTGCTGCCGGGAAATGATTGTAACCTGCACTGAATGGGCCCTTTTACCGATATATAGTATAGTTGTGTCACCAAACGGAAGTCCTGACAGCTCATTCAAAGGCACCTCAAGCTGCTTTATAATGCATACATAAAAAATATTAAAAAAAAAATTTCTGATATGAATCAGAAATCATGTTATGTTGTCAGGATATATCAAATAAAAGTTTTTTTTTATGAAAGTTACTAACTAGCTTTAAGGTGAGATTTATGTCAAATGCTGTTACAAAAGTCAACAATGAACGTTGAAACTTAAAAATAACAGTTACTCAGTGTTTACTACACCAAACATCTGTAAGAAATTCATTTTTTTAGCAGTTCCTAACATCACATTAAGAACGTATGAAGGCATCAGTCTTTTCTTCACCTGATCTAAAAAAAATCTAAAGTGCTTCTTCTGACTTTTTGTAAAACACTACTGATCCATAAAGTTTCAGCCACTAAATCTGATATGAGCAGCTAGCGTATTTTCCTCTCCATTGCGGTCGGTGGTCGGTCGGACGTCTTCTCAGGAAGCACCAGCCTCAGCTTCCTCCTGGGGGAGGATCCTCCTTCCTCTGACAGGTACTCCTGCTGCAGTAGCGCAGCAGCTGCAAATGCATCCCCTGTGGAGGATGTGCTCAGTGTAGACGTTATGGGTGCAGAGACACCTGATACAGACGCATCTTCTGCCTGCATGATGCCTCCTGACAATCCTGCAGCAAGTCCTTCAGTTAGAGCCCCACCCTCAGCCGACATGTGGGCGGTGGACCCACCATCCACACGCCCAGACTCTGTCTGACTGTTATTGTTTGACACATTCTCCACAGTGGTCTCTGGTTCAAGATCCCGAAGGGTCACCCCAGATAAACCATCCACACTTGGAGGTGCCTGAGTTTGGAGAGTGAGTCTCTGAAGTACTCCATCCCCAGTCTGAAGGCCCGGTTCCTGGCCTGGATCAGACATCAGTCTTACCACAAGAGGTGAGCTGTCAGGAGGCAGCTTGCTCTGCAAGAGGGACTGCACAGGTGCAGGCTTAGCTGTTAAATTTGAGGCTAGTCCTGCAGGCTGGGAGATATGAAGAGCGGAGGGATGTATTGCACTTGCTTGCAATGGGTTAGCAAGTACAGCGTTAGCTAGAAGAGAGGTAGCAGGAGACACGAGGCCTACCCCAGGTTGCCTGCTGAAACTGTCTGGGGCACCACTGATTGCTATGCTAGGAGCAACAGATTTAGCCGGTCCACTGGGGAACAGTGCATTAGATCCCGAGGCCATGGTGTTGAGCGAAACATTCCCTCCTTGAAGAGAGAGGCTGCTGCCAGTCAGTTGTGAGCTCGCTAAACCAAGCAGTGAGAGGTTGGTAGTGTGATTCCTGTCAGTGGCAGAGAGGGATAAGGGATACTGCGAAGAGAGCTGCGCACTCCCCAGAACCAATCCAGCTTCCTGAGACTGAATAGTCCCACCCTGCAAGTCTTGTCCCTGTTCAATCGCAGGACCAGAGGCTGATTGGTGAGCAGTATTGGTGGTATCGCCAGGCTGGGAGTTCTCTGCGTGTGTATTCTCGCCCTGGTTAACTTCCGTATTTTCCTCCTTGTCTTTTTTCTGCTTAGATGATTTTTTGCTTTTCTGTCCTCCTTCTCGTCTGTCTTTTTTTTCCTCCCCATCCTCAGTCGATCCTTTAGTCTTGGTCGATTTCTTTACTTTCTCACTGTTACCCTTAGTTTTCTCCCCAGACTTTCTTTTCCCTTCCCTCTCCCTTCTTTCTTTTCCATCCTGCCTTTTATCTTTACTCTTCTTTGAGCTGCTTTCCTCTGAGTGGCCCAGGTCATTTTTCCTCTTAGGATGGACTTTGCTTTTTAGCAGCGGGTTCAAATTTAGTTTAACCTTCAGTAACCGGCTCGACTGGACTTTAGCTTCGTGTTTTTTTGCTCTTCTCCTTGTTTCCTCTCTCTCCCTCTGGTCTTCGCCTTGACTGCCTTCTTGCTCTAAGCTTCTGGAACTCTTCAGGTCAAAGGTTACGTTTCTTGTTTCTCTTCTCAACTCTGTGTTCTTCATCATGTCAAACTGGTTGTAGTTAGCATATCCACCCCTGTTGATCTGTCTGTACTGAGAAGGGAAGCCATCAAACGGAGCAGAGTCATTCGTGTTGGTGTGAATCCTCCCGAGTCTCGTGCTCTGCTCTGGTGGTCTGCATGTCCTGTGGCAGCTCTCACAGTGTACAGTCTCATGTCCTCTGCTCTTACCTTCCATGTCATTCCTATAGCTCTCTCCCATTTCTCTGATTGTCTGATTGTCAGCCAGGGTCTCTACTCTCTGACTAAAGGTGTCTTTCCGTGGATGAGAGGAAGAGTTGGTGTTGCTGTGAGAAAGAAACTTGTTAGGAATGTCCCTGCCTGATATTCCCTGCATCCCAAGCCTCTTCCTCTCTTCCTCTATCATCATCATCCTCATTTTCCTCTTCTCACTGTCCTTCTCGGTCTCCATCTCTCCATTAATCCTGTTCCACCTTGCTCTCATCAGGTTCAGCCCCATCCCTCTCTGTCCTTTGGTACTGCAGTCTGGGCACCCAAAATAGCCATTTTCATCAACTCTGGACCTATTCTGGTCACCATAGCCATCTGTCATTGCATCCAACATCTTGGATTCCCTGTCCCAAGGCTCTATCCTTTGTGCTTGCATGAAGAGATCCCTCCTCTTGTCACTGGCATCTAGGCGATTGGCATGGTGATTCACCCCTGTGCTGCGTCCCTCTTCTTCTTCTTCCTTTCTTTTACTTTCCTCCAGTTTCTTCCTTCTAGACACTTGATAGCAGATCAGGACTACCAGCAGGGTCAAGCCAACGCCACCTGAAGCACAGCACGGCAGGTAGGATTTTAAACAGTAATTGTCTTTAATGGGTAATCGCATATATTTGTCTCTCCAAATAGTGTCCAACTAGCTAGTTAGCTAGATTTCTAATTGGTGGTTAGCAGGTTAGCTAGCTTAGCAAGCTGCTTTGTTTTGTAAGCTAACTTGTATGTACCAGTCAGCGTCTTAGCTACCTCCTCAACCAGCGTGCTGACCAGTTAAACAATAGAGTAAATTGCAGTTAACTCAAAAATAAGTTTATTTCTCATGTAACTTTGGCAGTGTTGCCACTGAATAAGCCAATTTTGCAGTTCCACATAACAGCTAACAACTGCAAACACACCAATGTTAGCCACTGCACAACCCACGTCATCACTTCCTGACTACTTCTCAGATAGGCTACTCATACTGCCTTCAAAAAATAGAATGTACAATTTTTTTTGTTTAATGCCCTCTAAATGCAACATTTGGGTTTGCATTATTTTCTAGTTTTCTGCCCTTGAAGTCTGAGAAGTTTCCAACTGTATGGGCATGCAATCAAAATGTTGTTGTTTTTCTGGGTTGTTGTTAATTATGAGATAATAACTTTTTTCTGATGAATTAATTAGATTACATCACGGCACAGCTAAACAAATCAAACCATTTGCGCTCATTGTATTGACCATCATTCTCACCAATGAAGCAGATGACTGCAGTGATAGCCAGATCTCGAGCATACAGCTGAGGCGTCACGCTGCCTCTTGCCTCTATCTGTACTGTGATGTTCTGATTGGATGGGACACAGTTGGCCTCAGTCAGCTCCAGCACTGTGGTTATGGCTGGGTTGTCAGCGCTCACACACACCATCCTACGGCCATTATAGAGGGTCTGAGAGCAGTGGAGGGGGGGAAGATGTCAGGTCAACTAGTCTTGTACTGATCATTTAAATGATCAAACCTTAAAAGCTATACTCTATTGAATATAATCTCCTCAAATTGCTCATTTATTACAAAGTTATTTAGGTTTTCCCTATAATATAAGAAGTCAATATTTGAAGTCACCAAATAAAATGTTTCTGCTCTGTTATTATTTTATCTTCAATCATTTATTTTACTGCGCCGCTTTCTGAAATAAGTAAAGCTGCATTAAAAACGTCTTCAGGTTGACGAACTCCTGCACCTTGTCTGGTTGTTGTATGAAGTTGGACAGGAAGACCGCCAGTTCCAGCAGCTGACAGGAGCAGTTCCAAGAGTTGAGGTCCAGGTTGAGGTTTGTCAGCCAGCTGAGGTAGGAAAAAGCCTCAGCAGGAGCAGAACTCAGACGGTTCCTGGACAGATCTAGAGTCTGCAGACTCCACAACCTACCAAAGCTAAGATCGTAAGACAAAATCGTACTGTATATATGTGTTGTAGTTATATAGTACTGGGGAATGCAAAAATACTGTAAGCAAATGGAAATGTGCGCTCTTGCGATAAAGTATGAAAAAAACATAAATTTACTGACGTGTTTCTATGCAGATGATTTATGAGGTTATCTGACAGATCCAGACTCTCCAGATCTCTGAGGTCATTAAGAGGGAAGGAACCAGAGTCCAAACTGGTGAGCAAGTTTCCCTCTAGCTTCAGGCTCCGCAGGGCTTTGTTACCTTCAAACCAGACACCTTGGATCTGCACATCAACATAGAGAATCATGTCAGATGAAAAGCGACAAGCTTTATGGGTACTTAAAGTACAGTCTATTTCAGATATCTTCCCACAAAAATGTTTTCCCCCTGAAGAGGTACCCACCATGCTAATAAGGTTTTGGCCCAGGGCGAGGACCTCTAGCCGGGTTAGATTTGTCAGCGCTCCCCCCTGTAGGGCCTGGCTGGTCAGTAGGTTGTGGTCCAGCAGTAAGGTGTTGAGGAACGGCAGGTTTCTGAAGGGCTTCTCACCCAGCACCGAGATATGGTTATGACTCAGACCTGGAAGATGGACAGACATACTTATAGTTACCCAACATTTTAAAGCCATTGAATGTAGAATTTTCACCTCCTAGTGGGTGTATCTGGCAAGCAGCTACCTTGTTGCTATCTGCATAGTCTTATTTTTGGAATGAGAATGTAAAATGTACTGTAAAATGCAACAACCCACACATGTACACACAAATGCACATGCAGTACTGACTAACCTATGACTGTAATGTTGTTGAGGTCAGACAGTGAGGCAGGCTGGACTGTGGATATGGAGCCTTCTGTTAGCAGCATAGCCTGGGTCGTGCCTGGAGCGTCTGGTCACACACACAGTTAACACATAATAGTACAGTCCTGTAAGCACATCAGATCCCAGGGGTAATATACTACAACATTGTGTCATATTACTGCAGTGTATGTGAGGGGAAATGAAATCTAACAAAATTACTGCCATTTAGACTGGATGACATGAAACACAAAAGCTGTCTTTTGCTGTAAATGTTTTTGTGTTACCAATAATGTTAGTCAGTCTGTGACAGATGAGGGCATCTTCAGAACAAACCACACAGGAAGCAGGGCATGATGGGACAGGGGACACACACTGGGTTCTGATGACTGACAGCAGCAACATCAGCAAAATACCTATGGACAAATTCACATTTCCACAAATAAAAAATGTATGAAAATGACATATTGTATAATTTATATAAATGTATAATGGGATAATCCGTAGTGGTATTTATCAATCTAGATTGGTTAGTGTGAATTGCCCAGTGTTGGAGATATCAGCTGTAGAGATGTCTGCCTTCTCTTGTTTAGTGGGTGTAGTTCAGTAGAGAGAAAATTGTTCCTACATGAAACTACTCACAACCAGGTCTGTGAATTATCTTGAGTAACCGGGTCATGATTTCTGGAAACAGACATTGTGGTTGAGTTTTTTAAATGTATTTTTTATAGCTTTAAACACCACAAGCCGAGTGCCATCATACTTGAGAAAAGGCAGATATCTTCTTTCTAAAAATTAGATTGCGGTTCTACTTCAGCTAATAATAATGTTCCTTTGCTCTGGGTTCACTCCTCTGTAAACCAACTGTACAGAATACCACGAGAGTCGAAGAAAAATGTTTATGGAACTTTTTACCAAAAGTTTCTCAACTTTGGCAAGTGGCATAGGTCACTGTTACAGACACAATCTCCACAATATTATTCCTCATTTAGTTATGGTGAAACTGATAATGGAAATCCATTGTGTACATACTGTACTTACTGGTCATGTTGTGTTACGGTAGAGGTAACATGGTGATGAGGTAGCATCTCTTCCAAAAGGCTGCAACCCCATACAGCTGCATCACTGTCAAGATCTGATAAAAGCAACAATCAATGATCTAATCATCACCAACAGCAATGTCAGTACTGTTTTTTGGTTGTTGTTTCTTCCTTTTTCTAGCTTTGTGTGTTGTCCTTCTGACCACAAAGCCATTTGGTTGAGATTGATTTTCAAAAACTATTCCAAATCCAAAATCTAAAATCTAAAAGTGATTTAAGTTAGTGGTGAGTTATTTCTGCAAACAACTTAGTAGTTTTGCATGATCTTACCTCATTTTTAATTCTTGATTCTTATTGCTACAACTTACCCCAGGTAGTGAGGCCGGTTGTAACAGTGGAACTCCTTGTATTTGACATCAATTAATTACTTATGTGATATAGTTGGACACATTGCTATTTGTAGTAGACAAAAATTCAGGGAGTTGTAGGTGCCAAAACAAAAGGTGTTACAATCATACCTAGTCTGCCCAACAGTATATAAAATGCAACAAATCTTTGCTAAGTCTATGCTCCAAGTTTTGTAAAAAAAATAAATTAAAAAAACTGTCATAGGCCATTATAATACATTGTCTTGGGTCAGGGTTGGCATGAGAGCTGTTGCATTAAGGGACTGATTGGGATATCTATAACTTGGACGTAAGAATTTTGTTTGTAAGAATTAAAGGAATTGAATTAAACTCTTCTTCAGATTGCGTGGGGCCCCCTGGATCCCCATCAGGGACCTCACTGTGTCCTTGGACCAAAGTTTGCGAATCTCACTACCTAGAGCTGTCCACTTGTGATCAGATCACTCAGATCGGATTTTAATACCAGGTGAAAACGAGGCTGCTGCTGATGAGCCATTTGTCACTGTTTGTTCTGAGTTGCTAGGCAAACAAACAGTGACATGTGTTGGCAATGAACTGAAGTGTGTGTGTGTGTGTGTGTGTGTGTGTGGTGTCGTTAGGGGGGAGTTGTCTGATGGATGACAGCCAGACATTGTAGCAGAATGAGGCCTATCATGTTTCTGCTAAAGCTCTTTTCCTAATGGACTCTCCTGCAGTGAGCTCTCCTCTGATGAACAAATACGAGTTACGCCACAACAGTAATCCTTCCATGAAATCTATAAACCAGAGTGGATCAACAGAATGGGAGCATGACTAACCAGAGAACAGAGTTTGAGCAATTTCAAATGAAAAATCATATTTGGGTATTCATTCCTAAAAACCTAGTACAAATACCTCCACTGAAGACAACATATACAGTGACATAGAGCTTAAAGCTCCAGTAATAAGCAATTCAGTATTTGTTTCATTTTGTGATTTGTTTGAGTATGATAGATAGATAGATAGCTAGCTAGATAGATAGCTAGATAGATAGATAGATTAGATGTCTGACCTGAGAAATCCTTGTCAGTTATTGCACTTATTGATCAATAAACTCACCTAAAAACTCACTTTAGTGTCCCATTACTGTGTGGTCCATGAAGTGTTTTAGGCATGTCACATTTCTCTATTAGACTAAAAAGTATTTTTTGTTTTTCTTTGTAGTTTTCGACCAAATCTAAAACTATGACCTCATGCTGGGAATCAGGTTTGTTGCATACAAGTTGACTGATCCCCAGCTTTAGCTAAATGTCTTCTCCCTCCATCCTGCAAGCATGTGAGTAGACAATGACAATACTTCAATAAAATATACAATTAAATATACCCACAGCTGTATAACATTCACCGCAATAACCCAAAGAGAGCACTGAACTTTTTTAGTGTCTCAACATCTACCTAAACCGAAGAAATGACTACAGTGCAAGATAATTTAAAATATTCCATTACAAACTGCTTACCTGTTAAAAAGAACCTGGTACATGGTACAATCCACTGACATATTAATTAAGCACTGTTGTGGGGCGTAAAGTCCATAATTTGCTGGTTGCTACAGTGATGTAGCAGATACTGTGGAACTGTGTCTGTTCTAGCTTAAGTTACGTGGTCCTCTCTGGAGCATGCTCAGTAGAGCCGTCCGTCACCTGAGACGCACAGGTGTCGTGTAGGACTCAGTTACTTCTCAGAAACAAGCCCTTAACTTGACTCTTTCCCATTATTTCCTTTTCCCCCCAAATGTCAATATTGTTTAATGGGATTTGTCACAAAAATATTCCAAAAAAATGTATTTGTGTCATGTTAGTCTTTTATTACAAATGGTTTAATATAGCACCTATGCATAGTTCCTATCTTCTTAAGTGCCTTTAAAATCAAAGATAGACAAAAGATTTTCTGTCTAAGAAAGAATGGATGTTTGCAACATTGTCCACCGTCACATAGGAAATCAATAATATCACCAGACAGACAACTTAGATGAGTTATATTGCGGGTGGGTGGGTGGGGGGATTTCTTGAGCACAGATCACATTTGGGGATTTGGGTCTTGAGATCATTGTGGTGAGCAATTCAATTAATTCCATGCTCTCACTCCACAATTCAAGTGCTGGTGTCTGTCACCATCAGTCAGCTGGAAACATATTTTGGCACCTTCATGATTAAATAAGACCCAATGTACAGTCGGAAAGCCTGCACATCCATCTATTTTAAACATTCACTTGTTAATAGGGACACTTATAACCATTTGTTTTAGTTGTGTGGCCCGCAACTTTTTAGTCAGTTTAACTGCTCTCATCCATCTTGTTAACATATATTTTTTGCGCGTGTTTTGCAGATTGGCAGTGATGATAAATCAGCACATTAGTAGTAACTCCTTCAAATGTCAAAGGTAATTATCAGTAATTATTCAAAGCTTAATGTAACCACATAAACCATTATTTTCTTTCCCCTTTATAAACAGCCCAAACCCTACTCAGTGACCTTTGACCTGTGATATGATTACATGATCACATGGTCAGGACTGTCTTCCCAGCAGCCCCAGGACACTCAATGATGTCATGGTGGGCCTGGGCGGCTTTGTCAAGCGGATACTGGGAACCGACGACTGGACGCAGCCAACCAGCTTCCATCCCTGCATAGAGCAGCGCTGCACACTCCTTGTTCTCCTCCTGAGAGAGGAGCAGGAAAGGAAAAGATGTACAAAAGTTATTTTAACTAACTGCAAAAAAATTTTCTTAGCTCCATGTTAAAAGCTAACACAGCTATGTTGCAGGAAACAGTCAAATGTCATCATCCAAAGTGTTTTCTAGGATTTTAAACCCAAACTGTGTGTATAAAACGGGGCTTGTATGTCACTGCTTTGTACCGGTGTAGCAAAGAAAAGCGCCACTCCCATGATGCTGCTCTCTTTAGCCATGGTGTCTCTGGGGTTGATCTCTATGGAGCCTCTGCAGCCAATGATCTATAATAAAAGACAAAGATGCTGATGTATTCGAAAAATGTACAGGAACAAGTTACACTGGGGCACAACTACTACTCTGATCGTTTTTTTAAATGTTGGAGCGGCGCCGTATCTCCCCGCTCCAATTTGGCTCCATGTCACTATATATACTCACTATACTCACTATACATACTCACTATAGACATAGTGAGTAAGGTCATTCATGAAACATGATGTCAACCCTGTCCCTTCTCTTAGCTTGGGCGTTCTCTCGGTCCCTTAGCAAAAGTGAGCTTTGAGTGAGCAGCTTTGTGAGAAGATCTTAAGAGTTAACTCTTAGTTAGGAACATTTAGTGCATTTTAGGAAGAGTGCTTGTGTTAAGAGAAGGTCCTTTGTGAATACGGTCCCCGGGCTGCAGTCCTACTGACCGTAACACGTCCTCCAAAGGCCAACATCTGGAGGTCTTTACTGAGGTTGACGTTTGACAGCATCTCTACTATGACATCTATGCCCCGGCCCTCTGTGGCTTCCTGGAACAAACACACACAACATTCATATTTCTGTAACCACTACTAAAACACATGATAGAACCAAGGTAAGATCTAAAGGACATTTCCGGTGCAAAATGAACCTAGGGGGTTAATAACACATGGGTACCGAGTCGACCGTTCTCAGGGATATGTTTTCATGCTAATGGAATGTTTTAGGGCAAACCGCTAATTAGCTAATAACGCTAGTCGTCGGGGCCACGCGAAAGTCAAAAGAAATTGCTATTTCTATACCACTAGCTAACCACTAACCAGTAACATATAGCTCAAGCACGGCATTCGTCGTTTGACTGGTCATGACTCAAGATGGCGCCTGCCTGTATACGTAAAGGTACAGTTTTTCTAAACTATCTTTTTAATAAACTGTCTGTACACTTACAAAGTTCTCAATGCTTCGGTTTACATGTAGGGGCCCTCATCATGCTACCGTGGAAGTGTGGCGCTATTTTGAGCCTTGTTAGTGGTTTAGAAATAGCGATTTCTTTTTACTTTTGCGTGCCCCGACGATTAGCGTTATAAGCTAATTAGCGGTTTGTCCCAAAACTGGTCACATTCAATTACCATGAAAACATATCCCAGACTCGGTACACATGTGTGTAACCCCTAGGTTCGTTTTGCGCCGGAATTGTCCTTTAAGGAATAAAAGTTAATAAATGTTTAAATGCTTGGTGAGCTTCATTCATGACTAGTTCTTTTCCTCCTGGTGTTCCTGCGGGGTGGGGGGGGTGTGTGTGTGTGTATGTGTGTGTGTGTGTGTGTGTGTGCACGGTGTGTATACCATGATTTTATCGGCGTAGCCCTCTTCTCTGTGATTAAAGGCCAGGTGAGCTCCGTTGTTGAGAACCAGCTTCATTCCCTCCGGCGTCCCTGCTGTCCCCAACACCTTGAGACCCAGAGCACGGGACAACTGGCACGCTGCCACACCAACCTAAACATATAAACACACACATACACACAATGTGGTTGTAGAAACCATTTAGATTTATAATATGATTAGAAAAAAAAGTCACAGAAAATTGTACCCCTCCACTGGCTCCATGGATGAGAACGGTCTCTCCAGCTTTGGCGTGAGCTCTGCAACACACGTCAGTTAAAACACATTATAGTCATAACATTAAGTCTAAGTCTGGTGTTCTATATATTCCTTATTGTAAACAAATCCCATGAAAAGGTGGAAACCAACTATAAGAGCCAAGTTGTTTTCACCTATTATGTAATGTAGGACGTCACAGGGTTGGTCTGACAATAATCAGTCTATTTATACACATGAACACCTGTATGATGAAGGTTAGAGAGGGGGGTAAGTTGGGTTTTTGCATTTTCTGTTGACAGTTGCAGTTTCACTGCATTTTAAAAGCAGTTTCACCACATCCATGTTCACCTTTATGCCATATTTTTCAGGCAACTGGATTTAGTTTTTCTTTGTTTTTTCAGACTTTTAAATTAACGCTTAATCTTTGAAAGCATATCACAGAGTGGATCTGAATCATTCCAACGGCGCATCATACAGGTGATAGTTCCCTGGCTCAGCCTCTCTGCGGCTTATGGAGGTTGCAAAGAAGTCGCTACACCAACAATGCTTTAATCTGTTTCTTAAGGCTTCTTAATTTCCCTATTCACCCCAAGACCTCTTAAAAAGGGTTCACATTAAAAATAATAATAATAAAATAAAGGCGGAAACATCAGTGGGAAGCTACATTCAACTTTCAAATTTGTGCTAACATTTTCATCTGTTTCATCACAAGGTCTAGGTTATGAGCTTGTTAAATTGCGTCGGAATATCAAAGTCTGCAGGTGTTTGTTGCCTTTTGTTATCCTGTAAACAAACTATTTTTTTTAATATAGATTCGTTCTAACAGGTACAGCCCAACCTGGAGATGTGTAGAATATATTTAGATGAAGGATCATTTTGAGAATGCGTAAATAAAACGTGCACAACTAAAGTTCAAAGAGTGATATGAAAGAAAGGGTAAAGAGCTGAATTCAGACCTATGACACCTCATCCACCAGCACGGTTAACCAAAGCGGGGTCAGTGGTCTTACTTGTGAACCAGAGCTCTGTAGGCGGTGAAGTAAGGGATCCCTATGGCTGCCCCCTGGGTGAAATGTAAAGCATCGGGCAGTTTGTGGACACACTCATCGGCTGCTACAGTGTACTCTGCATAGCCTCCAGACTCTGTGGCTGTGGTGAACACACGGTCGCCTGCCTGCAGAACACACACACGCACACACACACGCACACACACACACACACACACACACACACACGCACACACACACGCACACACACACACGCGCACACACGCAACTCTGATTTACTGTAAAACATGACAGCAGCCTCTCACTGGTTCACATTAACCAGACGTTTGCTAACTAGCTAGCATTAGCCACCATTAGCTATTGGCCATACCAGAACAAGCAAAGCTGTAGCAGTAGTCTGTAAAGGTGATTTTAATCCCTGATGTCTCAATGTTTGACACGTTTGGAACTGAAGCATATCCAGCTGGGATCAAAACGGTTGAATTTATTTGTGGATTGGCGTTAGTGTGCAGACACTACTTTTCTCCAGTAGCCTTACACCTACTAGTGATGTGTGTATATTATTTACACTCATTTTAGACCTGAATTTGTCCTATTATCTGCTAGTACTACTAGTATTATTGACAGAAGGGAGAAGACCATGAACTGTTTACAGTAGATCCCAGAGTGTATACATCCTGATCAAACCTTTTGTATTATTCTCTTTACACTTGTTAAAGCACTTTGTAACTTGTTTTTGAAAAGTGCTCTACAAATAAAGATTATTATTATTATTATTATTATTATTATTATTATTATTATTATTATTATCAAAGCTGTACAGTAGACTCTAAAAAACATCAGTGTTGCTCTTGTGTAAGCCAGAGACGTTTAGTGAACAGTGTGTACTTTGCCATATGTCTCCTTAACTCTGGATGGGACGTCAGGCCAACTCTATAGTAACAATTATTTTCCGTATCAGTAAGAGTAAACATTTCATTTTAGTACAGAAACATCAATCCACACACATAATGATTGTAAAATGGACTGCTGGGGTATATTATCAGAAGAAATTCCAATATAAAAAAACATGGTGTTCATGGCTTTAAATGTATTGTAAATGTAAATGGACATGTGTTTTTTGCCAAGGATGCCATAGTATCTTAGAAGCTAAACACAATAATGTACAATCTATCCACATTTCTTGTGTGTTTTTTCCTCAGACCTTTACTGCAGTGACTCCTTCTCCAACAGTTTCCACCACTCCAGCAACGTCTGTGCCCGGTGTGTATGGCAGGGGGGGCTTACGGGCGTAGGTCCCAGCCCTGATGTAAGTCTCTACAGGGTTCACTCCACAGGCATGGACACGAATCAACACCTGCAGCACAGAGACAGTGGACATGGACGAGCTGCAAGTCATACAAAACAGTTGAGACCACATTGAATAGTCTATATTTTAGACAGATACATATGCATGCAAACGTGTTTATGGGAATATGAGATTAAATAACATACCAATAACCAAAGGCTAAACACAACAGACATACAGTATTCTCCTATATGTTTCCCCAGTTCATTTCCATAGTAGCTCCATTTTTAATCCAAATGACATCTTGTATTTATTGCTTTTTCATATTTACATGCACTCGGTTGGCTTTATTGTAACGTTGTGGGCTATTCACCCTTTAAGCAACTGTCTGATGAAGCCTATTGAATGTGACCAGGAAAAATGCTAAATAGCTGCAAAGTTAGGCTTGTGTTTGCATAAAGACAAGTGGCAACTTTTGGGAATATTGTTAGATTAGATTATATTTGAGTACAAGTACAGACAACAAAATCCAGTTTGCGTTCAACCAGAAGTGCAATAAAAGCAGAAAAGTGCAAAGCAATACATAGTATAGACAGGTGGTGCATGGACAGGACACGAAATATAGTGCAGTGTAGACAGTAGTATACAGCTGGTTTACAGAAGGTGGTTTAGAGTAATATAAGTTCAATATAAATATGTGCCATGTATTAGCAGATACCTTAAGAGCAGAATAAATGTCTATGTAATATGAACAATGTATGAACAACATGTACAGATATGTGCAATGTAGTAGCAGTAACATTATAAAACCTAACAGTAGTAAGAGTGATATATTAACAGAATATATTATAAGAAAAACAGAATAAATATGGATATTAAGTATGAACCATATAAACATATGTAGGCTACAGTTTGTAGAGTTTTGGGAATATTGTCCGATCAACTTCAAAATAGCAGCTTTTACAGCCACTCTTGCACAATAAGGATATGGCTGAACCTCCACCTGTGCGCTGGTGATCCAGCCTGCTTCAGTGTGTCTTACCCATAGACTGTATATTAATATTAACAGTCTATGGTCTTACCTGTCTGTGTCCAGGCTGCGGGACAGTCACATCTGAGCAGAGTCTGAGCACTGACGGAGCTCCAAACTCCCTCACTCTGACGGCTCTCATCAGCCTGCAGCCCGACATGTCTGATCGGCACACATGGCTTTACCAACTCACAGACGGACGTCCCCCTCCTTAACGTTTCCGAAAGTACGCTGCTCCTGCAGGTTAACAGACAGGATGCAAGCGCATCAGCGCCATCATCTGGACCGGGGTGTAGCCTACTGCAGTTCACTGGTTTGAAAAATATGACCCTATTGTATAACAATATTTGCTTTGAAGATTTGAAAATATTCAAATGGATTTTGGTAGATGAGTGAATCAATAGATAGACATGAATATACCCGAATATTCGGCTTGACCCCAAAGATATTTGGGGTCACACATTTGGATGCTGTGGAATAGATGAAAGGTAAAAAAGCTAGTTTCAACCCCGATTCCCCCGAAGCCAACGAATTATCTTCATAATTTATTGTTTTCCTTTTCATTTTCAGTTTTTATTCTATAGGGCAACATGCATGTATACAGCCACTCTGTACATTTTACTAGTACTTTACTATTACTCAAGAGGAAAATTGAAATATTTTCCATGATACTGAGCATTTTCTTATTGTCTTTTAATTATTTAAAATATGACTATATTTTTTAAATTACAAATATCCCAGTATATCAACATAGAGCCTAATAAAAACAGTTATCAGAAGTTACATTTGCAAAGGTGATAACAACAACACTAACAACAACTTATTTGTTTTATAAATGAGAAGAGAACAGAATGAAACAGATTGTCTCTAAACTAAACAATTACACTTTAACTATTTATATGCTTATAATAACATTTTTGGCGGGTGGAGACTTTATTAAAACCTTTTCCTCTGACCTTTTTAAGTTTCACTTTCACTTGTTTTTGTGTTGCAGGTAAGGATTCCTGTAGCCAGGTAAGTCGACCAAAATAAAGAAAAAATAACCAAGTCCCTATTTAAAGTAAACGTAGCCTATATGTGGGAACGCTGTAGGCCTAAGTATTATTATTATTTTCTATTTTTATCATTATTTATTTGTGACCATGGTCCACAAATAAAGTGCTGCAGCCAAGTTTTCAGCTTTACTGGACGTGTTTAAGCGGAAATGAACGGAGGAGTTTGTGTCCTTATGTGTTTTCACTCGGTGTTTGATCCCTAAATCTTCTTTATTTACTGAACCGACTGTATCTAATGTTTATTTCAACATTTAGACCGAAGTGAACTGTCAAGATTTTAAATATGATATAGGTAGGCTAAGTCAATAGTCTACCTATATCCAGCTTTTCTTTTTTTACACTAGGCCTACAGTAGGCCTACATGTGAGTCAAGCCCGTGTACGTTTTGATAGTTATAAATATAGCATAAATAAAAGCCAAGTTGTTAGAACGGTCATAATATGCAGCATATATATATTCATATTGACATCGTCACATGGCTGATTGATTTCCATGAGTGTGATGACATGTGGTTAGTGTTTCTTTCAACACACCATCACTCTCATGAAAACTTAAACATGTAATGACACTAAACAATCCCTGTCCAGTTATTTGTCTTTTACCTCCGCCAACGTATCCCAATCTGAAGCTTTTTTGACCCCAATTTAAATCCTTTAATATACTTATATTTACCTAAATGTTGACTAAATATGTATTTGACTCATTGAAATAACTGCTGTGGATCTAAATTTGCTACACTGGGTTGGACTGGTGGCAAGAGGCAAAATATCAGTAGAATTTCAGCTCAACTGAAGGTAAATACAAATTGAAAAGCAGAATCATCTACAGTGGGGTTTGAAAGTTTGGGCACCCCAGGTAAATATTTTTTATTAATGTGCATAAAGAAGCCAAGAAAAGATGGAAAAATCTCCAAAAGGCGTCAAATGACAGATTAGACATTCGTATAATATGTCACAGAAAGTTAGATTTTATTTCCATCATTTACCCTTTCAAAATGACAGAAAACAAAACAATGGCGTCTGCAAAAGTTTGGGCACCCTGCAGAGTTTATAGCATGTACCGTCTAATGTCTAATTATTATCAACAGCAAACCTTATTACATGTGATTATACTATACATGAAAAACAATAATCCCTAAAGCTAACATCAGTCCTTAATTTAGCTATATTTATAGACAAATCTGTTCATCACAAACACACCTTCACTTGTTTGTCTGCAGTAACCAATCTGAGCTCCAAGTTGCTTTGAAACACTTTCTATATGATGTGAATAAGATTTAAATTCTGCTTTCTGTAGGTTTCCACACCCAGCAGTTGGCTTCCTGTTGACTAAGTCTCTGATGTTTGCAATAGAGGACATCATGGCAACTGCAGCAATAGGTGAGTTTTTATTAGTCTGAATAACACTCTTCTCTCTCTCTCTACATTATACAGAAAACAAAAGAGTGTTTGATAAATTAGATCTGAAAGCCTTGAATTAAAATCCTTTGATTGGTCCGTCCCAACAAAACATTAAATATGACAACCAGTAAGAACTGTTGCTCAGTGACAGACAGACAGACAGTAAGCAGAGGATTCACCCCATCCTGAATCAGTCACTGCTACTTCACATACTGTGTGTGTTCTCTCGCGTAACAAAGACTTTTGCAACTCTTCTTGCCATACAGTACATGTGGTATGTCATTTTAAATTTGTTGGAGGTTGGGGTGGCGGACGGGTCAAACAACACAGGACTTTCACCCAGGAGGCGTTCAGGTTTGTGTCTAGTACGTGTCGTGTGTATCACTTTAGTTACGTTACAAACATACTTATTATATCCGTAACCAAGTGGTTTTGTTTAAATTCACAATGTTAAACCTGTGTTTCCAGGCTGTGACGCCAATGACAAAGCATCAGTATGTGACTAGTTGGCACCAATGACGATAATGACATTGGTATAAATGATGATAAATTAAATTACTGAAGCTTTGTGCTGGATGCTGTATCTGTGAAGTGAGCGTAGTGTGATTGTTTGTGTGTGAGGTGAATTGATGGCGCCTCGCTATTAGGCCTGCACAATTAATCGCAATTTTATCGAAATCGCAATATAGACTAGTGCAGTATCCAAATCACGGGGCACAATATTTGTTAAAGGCAAAATATGTGTCAACCCATTCTAAAATAAAGTATTGTGGTGCTGCAGAGACATCCCAGCCAGAAAGAATCTGTGTTTGGTACAGATCTTTGCAAAAAATGACACTTCGATATATATTTTTTTTAAATATATTTTTCAACGAAAATGAGAATAATGACACAAAAATGATCATTCCCTCCAACATTGTGAATCATATGGCAATCACAATACCAGTGAAAATAATCAAAATTAGATATTTTCCTAATATCGTGCAGGCCTAATTGCTATTCTACTTGGTATTTGTAGTTTATTGTGCAATTGTCCCCGGCTGTGTAGAGTCCATATATCAGTGTTTCTGCTGGTAACCTTTTGCAGCCTCAGACAAAAGAAAAATGGACGTGGCAAGAGATGTGACTCAAAACTGAATTATTATAGTTTATGATAATGCAGAACAGTGAGAATACAGCCATTTCATACAACACGTATATATATCGTCGACCTGCGGATGCGCATTCAACCCGGTCCGTGTATGTTTTGGTCATTCGATTTTCATTTCATGAACAGGTATTAAAAAAACAAAAAACGAGCGGTTATTTGATTTTCGTTTTAAAAAACAAAATTGAAAATTGAAATACAAAGCATTTTTCCTTTTCATGGCCAAAAACGGATGAGCGAAATTTTAAAAAATGATTTGATTTTCATTTTCTATTTCATACAACAAAACATATAATCACTAGAAAACAGAAACGAAAAAATGCCTGTTTTTCATATTCTCAGACCGGATGTTTTCATACGGCAAGAACATTCGCGAAAACAGTATGTGTAACGTTACCAGCGTTGCCTTTAGCCCACGCTAAAATGGCTTTGGATCCATATTCTGATGTGATTTTAGACATGGCGAAACAAGGCCTGTCATCTGCAGAAATCTCTGCACGCATACAACAGGAAAGTGGGGCGCAAGAGGATTTTCTGCAAGAAATGTGAGGAGATTTTGCGCTGAAAATGGCTCAAGCTTGATGGGACTTCCAGACGCACATTTGGAGTTGGAGGTGGCAAAAGCTATAACCGAGGTATAAACCTACTATATTTTCCTGTGTGTGTGTGTGTGTGCGTGTGCGTGTGTGTATGTGTGTGAGAAACAGATGGAGAGAGTGATTGAAAAAAAGAGTAGGCCTACTTGCATACACATAAACAGCACTCATAAATCCCATCACAAGAACACCCACATGCATACTGCATTGTCTAATTTCATGATAAACATATCAGCTAATATGATTGTGGAATATGAAAACCATTTTAATTTATTTTCTAGACGGGACCCACATATGGAAGAAGGATGTTAAAGGGGTATCTCGCCATGAAAGGAGTGAATGCTGCTGAGACACGAATTGGATCAGTGCTCAGAACTATACATCAGCCTTACCATGAAGAAAGACGTCAGGTATGTTACAGTCTCAGACTTAACATTTTATATCATTAAACTTGTGGAATTTACGTGTGTTATTTTAGTGTTTGTTTAATTGTTATTTAGTTTGTATAAGATCAAGTATACATATACAGTAAATAATGTGATTGTCTTCTTCTCTTTTAGGTGCCCGCAATCTCAACCCCACACCATATCAAGCTGACTACATGGGTCACAAGGTTCATTTGGACCAAAATGAAAAACTTGCTATGTTTGGGGTCACCCATGTTTTAGCCATTGATGGCTTCAGCAAAAGGTTGTTGGTCATTCTATAATGCCTATAAAAAACAACCTTGCCATTTATGAAGATGTTTTCAGGTAATAACCAATGTTCTTGGAAATGTGGTTCCATATGACATAAGTGCAGTCTCTTTTTGGTTTTAAAGGCTGCTTTACAGTAAGAGCATGGTTCAATCACATACATTTTTCACTAGTCATTTACCTTAAATCCACCTATCAAATTAAATTATGCCTTTCAGAAATTGTAGAGAAAAGAGAGGCTGCAAATAATGTAACAAAATAACAAATATTGCTCCCAAATAAATTAGACTATCCCTTAAATAGTTGTAAAATATTGCATACACACAGCTAGTGCATTTGGTCTATGTCTAAATGATCATTGCTGGACATCTACATTGTTATGGACCGTATTATAGTGTGAATAAGTGATTTGGATTATGAAGCTTAAAAGGTTTTGCACAAATTAAAACCCACTCTTCCATCCAAAAGGCCTGCTGTACTTACCTATGGGATGTGGGACCAGGTGCGAGTAGATCATGGAAAGGAGTTTTATTTGACCCTCTTCATGCAGGAGCTGCTGTCATCTCATCGCCACAATCAGTAGAGAAGACCTTATTTACAGACTTCATCCACAAGGGTAAAGTTCAATGGTTTGTGTGGTTGCTTCAGCAACACACTACTTGTACTGTATGCAATTTTAAATTTTAGGGTAAACATAGCTTTAACTTTGGCTAAGAGCAGCTTTCTTTTTTAAATGTGGTTGCAGCGCAACACTAAACTACTGCAGAAAGAATAACATTGGAGTTTATCCAAACTTTATATTGTAGTTACTTGATGAGCCTTGTTTTTTGTGTGAGTCCATTTGGGAAAAGGTTCCTTTAAGCAGAACTCCTGGTAAAACTAAATTGACTAGATCAACGGTCAATTTGCATGCCCAGTTAGGTGGACAGTATGTATATGTAAGTATAATGATAGCTGAGTTGGTAAATATAAAGATTTTAATCTGCATAATAACCATATTTTATGCAATGGGACTTAACATACTAACATATTTCTCTTTAACCCACCAGAACAAATTGACTAATGACGAATCGTTGTGGCAATTTTAGAACCATGTAGTTGAACGAGTCTGGCCGGGGTGAACAATCGTGTCAATTATCCACTGAAGACAGCCCTTCTGCAGTTGGTGGATCAAGAGGAACTAGACATGGAAGACAACCTTGTGAGATACTGTGTGTCCAGCTTGACTGGCCAGTTGTGCCAGATTGGTCTTACAAGAATGGTTGAGTCATGGAATGCTCACAGAATTCCAGGTAATATAAACCAGTGTTGCAAAGATTCAAATAATAACAAGACATTCACAAGTTTTAAGACTAACAGTATGTTCTTTTATTTTACAGGTAAAGGTATACCGAATAATTTGGCTGCCAGTGGGTGTCCAAAACAAATACTACAGGAGCTGTTGCCTCATTCAGTTGAAGCAGCAGACCTTTACAGAGAACAGCTGGGATCTTCACTGACAACCCATTCTACTTTTGGAGTTGATCCATTTTTAACTGAACAGGACAAACTTGCAGTCGAGAATCAGTTTGCAGAGAAATATTCAGACATTTCAAACTTGTTCTCTGGAGCAGTTAACAATGACTTTGCTCCATACAAAGAGGCATTGCTCTATCTCATAACAATAACTCAGCGCAATGTGTGAAAACCATTTGCTGTATTTGAACTACATAATGTGAATTACTGACAAGAGCAATGACTTGGTAGCAATGGGTGCTTGGTAACAACTGTTTAAATCAGTAAAACAGTGATGTCTAAAAGAACAGTAGTCACATTTCCAACAAAAACTATTTTATATCACTTGTGCAAGAACTCTGACCGACATATTTTAATTGATAAAACAAACGTAAACACAACATGCCTATTTGTGAGTATAAAGTGCCAAATTTTACTCCTCTTCAAAAAGGGATCTTAGAACAGAAAATGCCTCCGACAGACCATTAACCTGAAGTATGGGGTTGCCTGCTGTGTTCTCTCTGCATTTTGCACAGTGCACAGAGGTCTCCTGCCACTGTTCCACACATGTTTTGCAACCAATAATGCTTCGACAACACAGTGTGAAGACTGGCTCCTCGATGAACTCTAAAAACAAAATATTTGTCATTCTCATTTATCCTGTCTGTCCTCAAAGTTTTCTTGATGTATTTGATGATAGTGTTTTATTTTTACTGAACAAGTGTACAACTTTAGTGCTTAAAAATGTCTTTGTTTTTGTATCATTACACCATGAGCTGTTACAAAAGGTTTGCATCGGTAGATGCAGTTAATTGTTGTAGATGAGACAGCTAATCTTGGGTAGAGAATGTAAAAATTATTTTTATTTGGAAATCTCAAATTCTGTCACACAAAATAAAATGGATCCAGAATTATCTTTCATGTGGGACAATATCTATTGCATACTTACTCATACAAACAACACAGCAGAATCCTTGCTTGATGGTCTGTAGCTGTGTATGATTCAGGATGACTCTCTGAGTGGCAGCCAGGTTGGTAAGCTCTCTGATTGCTGCAGTGATATCTGGTAGGCTCTGGGATGCCAGTACAAGCTCTTCTAATTTCTCAGTGACCTCGCCAATGCCTGCAGCTTCGTCATCTTTTCGGCTGTTACAAGGGAAAAACGTTAATAAATATGTACTGGTTGTGTTATTGCAGCTTTGGTATCTGTGGTGGGTGGAAGCCTAACCTTTTGTTTGAAGAAGTTAGAAAGGGGAAAGAAACAACTTAATAACAAAAGCAAGGGTTTTATTTATGAATGTAGCTTGGCAAAGTCAGGGCAGCTACTAATGTAATTCATCTGTTCTAATACACAACAAAACAGCAGGTGGATGGGGATGAGCTCAAATTCTATCTCAGATTATTGGACTAAATAAAATAAGTTGACATGCTCTCAGACACCCTGAGAGCCAAATAAATCTCTGGCCCAAACATTATAGAAGTCACTGTACAGAAGTGGTAATGGCTTAGGGTAGGCCAACGGGTTGATTTAAAAAAGTACAATAGTAACAAAGGTAAATGTAAGTGTACATTAACATTTAAAAACACAATTATTTTGTCACTTATTGGGAGTAGTAGACTAGATGGAACCGGTTACCTCCAGGATCTGTGGTAAACTAGGCAAGCGGTGGGGTTATGTTATGTTATGACACGCACAGAGATGAGAAGTGTATGTATGGACTTATCTAACTCTGGGGATACGGTGAATAAGAAAGTTCCAAGAAGTCACTGTGTTTCTTTAAGATTACCTCAGTCGCCTCCTTTTTTTACCCTGCAATTCCTGGAATTCCCGTTCTTGCACAGCAAGAATCTTTCGTGCATTCTGTTTCCAGTAGTGTGAACCTTTTGGAGTAGGTGTGGAAACCAGGAAAACACACATTACAACTTATGTGGATGGTTCAGTCATGACTAATTATGTATCATTTAATCTTCGAGGAAACTAAATGTCACCCACCGGTTGTTCCTTCAGACTCCAAAATAGCATTACCCTGTGCATCAGTCAGTATCATAGGGTCATAGCTACCAATGGCATCTTGTACTTTTCCTATGATCCCCTGAAGATTAGCCTCACATTCCAAAACCTGACCACCACCATTCTGCTGGGAATCAACCTCCCACCAACGACCTCAGCCAGGTACAGTGATCTGGAAGAATATTAAAATAACTGATATGACACACACTCGTCATTTATAAACCTGGCAATGGTTAATGGTCATGTATTTTGTTATCAACAACCATATTGCCACTTGACAGAGTCAGGGGGAAAATTAATATACATAATGTAAATTAAATGCAAAAGTACTAATAAATGTTATTACACAACAGCTACAAAGGAGACAAAGAATGGCAACTGTGGTTGATATGAGCATATCAAATGTTAACTAACTTTGGGTGTTTTTAATTAAATAACATTTACATTTTTATTTATTTCTTATCCTGTCACTTAATTAGAACATTTTAAAATATTAAATCATATCACTGTTATTTAACAACCAATTTAGGACAACATTACCTTTGAAATGTTTTAGTGACTGCTCTGGGGGAGGCTGAGGCAGTTGAACTCGCAGTAGTTGAAGGTGTTCGCATGAATGCGAAACGTTGGCCCGTGCTAACGTTAGTTGAAGCTGATGAGGCGTCCTCGTCCTCACCGTGAACCTCATAAAGACCTCTTGCAGTAAGGTCAAATGAGCTGAACACGCCAGATGCTCCCGGAAACAATGCCACATTTGCATCGTTAGTTAGGTACAGACTACGAGTTGAGACCTGTTAAGAAAGTGTACATTACACAACCACTCACTTCAGTGAATGCTGAGAGTAAAACTTCTCCAAATTCTAAATGTCTAAATTACGTTTAAATTAGGCTAACGATTAACGATGGAAACAGCTTGTCTAGGGTCATAGGTCAACAGGCTAACCCTCAGAGACTGATGCCCTAGCCTAGAGAACATACGTATTTTTTACCTGAAATATGCGACTAAGTTTTTCTCCAGTCATGTCTTCTTCCCTGAGACACACTCGTTTATTGTTCCTGAAAACTATGTACTGGTCCATGTCTATCTAAAGTTGCAAGTAACAAGTTTTAATTTGAACAGAAATATGTGTCACGCTAGCTAGAAGAGCGTTACACATGAAGCAGCCTCTTTTCACTACACGGCGGCATCAGTCTCATTGGCCCTTTTGCGACAACATCCGGTCTGAGAATATGAAAAAACAGGCATTTTTTCGTTTCTGTTTTCTAGTGATTATATGTTTGGTTGTATGAAATAGAAAATGAAAATAAAGTCATTTATTTTTAATTTCGCTCATCCGTTTTTGGCCATGAAAAGGAAAAATGCTTTGTATTTCAATTTTCAATTTTATTTTTTAAAACGAAAATCAAATAACCGCTCGTTTTTTGTTTTTTAATACCTGTTCATGAAATGAAAATCGAATGACCAAAACATACACGGACCCAACCCACATGGGACTGATCATATGAGTCAGCCGCCACTCTGTTTACTAGTCTGCAGTGGAGTTTATAAACTACACGGAGCACTATATAATTCTAGAGTAACTTTGGGCTTCATGATTTTGTAACTTGTATCTTCGCTTTCTCTGCAAAAAAGTGAACATACAGCCCGACATCAGGTCTACATAAGATTACATTTGATTACATATATAAGTAAACAAATGTTGTGTCCTTCCAATCACAGATGATCCGCCTCCTCTGAAGCGCAGTAGCAGCCTTGAGATACTGCCACCTGACAGTGAGTCAAACTGAACTATGGTGTTCTGCTATTTAAGAATATATGCAATTAAAATATATAATAGTGTATATAGTAATATTATAACTAAAATGAATACATGCAAGTCTGTGTTTAGTTGTCCTTTCTAATTATTTGGGTTTTTCACAGTGTCTGAGCTGAGGGTTGTTCTGCTGGGGAACAGCTGGTCTGAGAGGAATTCAGTGGGGAACTTTATACTGGGAGAGAATGTGTTCAACAAAGCACCTGA
The DNA here is from genome assembly GCA_013375575.1 of Percina caprodes. Classification (NCBI taxonomy): domain Eukaryota; kingdom Metazoa; phylum Chordata; class Actinopteri; order Perciformes; family Percidae; genus Percina; species Percina caprodes. Next base: position 490,432 of record JABXJD010000334.1, on the reverse strand, counting down.
ATGTTTTGTAAGAATCAGTGGACAGCTTCAGGAGAAAAAAGTAGTTGTTGTCAACACTCCAGATCTGCTGCACCCCAACATCTCTCAACATGAACTGACAGAACATGTAGAACACTGTATGAGATGCTCTGCTCCTGGACCTCATGTGTTCCTGCTGGTTCTACAGCCTGAAGGCTTTACTGAAGAACACAAACTGAGACTCTGCAGAGTCCTTCAGCTCATCAGTGAGCAATCATTTGATCATTCATTGTTGCTTATATCACCACCCAGACAGGAGAGTTCAGCTTCCATGAAAACATACATGGAACACCCTCCATTAAAAGACCTGATCAGAAAATGTAGGTACAGGTACCTGAAGAAGAAGAAGAACCTTGATCGTTCAGAGCTGTTAACACGTTTGGGTCAAACTGCAAAGGAGAACAATGGAAAGCATGTGACCTATGAACCATTTGAGGATGCAACATCTACTTTACCAGTTGTTCATCAAAGCCAAACAAAGAAGCTTTCTATCATAGAAACTGTTAAAACGGCTGGTAAGTGCAGACACATTTTTGACAAGGAAGACTTTGTTCACACAAACCCTCCTTGATTTAAGGAGTAGCGTGTAGAATTTACGAGAATATATTGGCAGAATGGAATATGATATTCATAACTTTGTTTTATTAGTGTATAATCACCTGCAACTTAGATTTGTTATGTTTTCATTTATAAGCTTAGAATGAGCCCTGGAGTGGATCTCTTCCTTTTGTTCAGGTTTAGGTTGGGGAAACACATATTGATGGGGGAACAGTCTTTGACACAACACCTGATTGGAATTGTGTAGGTCTGTTCAATTCCACCACATTCTGGGTTTGATCCAGACAGGGTGGGACTGTCCTCGGGTCACTTTTGGATTGGGTCTCTTTTTTTATTCGTGTTGGGTTGTTTTTTTCAATGTGTCCATTTCAGATCTGGCCTAAAGTGTTTAAAGACAGTGTGGGAAATAAGAATAATGACAGTATGTCATAACAGGGGAGAGAGGACGGGAAAGGTTTTCCGACGACATTAAGCTGCATATTAATATAATAATATAATATAATAATATAATATTAATTTTTACAGGGATTAAAGCGAAAATCCCTGAGCAACTCCCAGAGGAAAACCCTAGGACTCACAGTAAGTAAATGTATCACAACACTAATCATGTATTTGAAGATAGGTTTTTGGAGGCATCATTTTCCATGATTAACCCAAACACAGCCCACAAATCTTTGCCATTGAAAAGCAATAAAATACAATAAAAACAATTTCTTTAATAATTAAATAAAATAAATGTCAGTATTTCCTATATTTTGCTACATTGCAGTTGATAAAATCATGTTTGGGGAAATGTAATGCCGCTTTTTTTTCTGAACAAGTAATTAACACATACATTCCCATTGACCACCTCAACCTCCACATACACTGCTCTGTATGGACAAAAAACTTTTTCCGGTTTATGAATATAATATGCAGGTGATTAAGTTGGTATTTTAAATGCATCTTTAAACTCAGGTTATTTGTGAATAATATTATAGTGTTAGCTGGTGAATAGAAAGCAGAAAGGATCAGTGCCGTTTACAAGGAGTAAGGTCTGGCAGCTGCTAGTCCACACAACATTTGGTTACTTTCCATCTCTGGTGTAGTGATTACAGCCTCTTAGTGAGTTTATGTCATCTCATCTTTCTCTCTATTGTATTACAGCATCTGCATTCAGGATTGTGCTGCTGGGAAAAAGCGAGGACAAACAGAGAAAAATATGTAACTTCATCATTGGTAACCAAAGTTTTCATAACCAAAGAACTTTCTCAACCAGGCAATGTGTGGCCAGCTGTGGAGAGTGGAGAGGACAACCATTAACGGTAGTGAAAACTCCAGACATGTTCAGTCTGTCTGTGGAGAACTTGAGAAGAGAGGTGAAAAACTGTGCGACTCTTTGTCCTCCTGGACCAAATGCCCTGCTGCTGTTAGTAAAGCCTTCTGAATTCACAGAGGAGAACAGACAGAACCTTAAGTTCATCCTGAGTTTGTTTGGTCAAGATGCCTTTGAGTACTCAATGATCATTGTGACACATCCGTTGGAAGAAATCACAGTCCCTGTTAATGAACTCCTTAAGGACTGTGGAGGAAGACACTACAACATGTCTGAAGATAACCATGGATCATTAATGGAGAAGATTGAAGAAACAGCAAATAAAAACAACAAAACCCCACCGCCTGTATCAGAACACATCAAACCAGCTCTGAACCTGGTTCTCTGTGGGAGGAGAGGAGCAGGGAAGACTTCAGCAGCCAAGGCCATTTTAGGTCCCACAGAGCTTCCTTTAGTGTCAAACTCATCAGAGTGTGTTAAACTTCAGGGAGATGTGTGTGGACGTTTGGTTTCCCTGGTGGAGCTGCCTGCCTTGTATGGAAAACCTCAGGAGACAGTGATGGAGGAATCCTTCAGGTGTATCTCCCTCTGTGATCCAGAGGGTGTCCATGCCTTCATCCTGGTCCTACCTGTGGATCCCCTCACTGATGAAGACAAGGGAGAGTTACAGACCCTCCAGAACACATTCAGCTCTGCAGTCAATGACTTCACTATGATCCTGTTCACAGTGGAGTCAGATCCTACAGCTCCAGCTGTTGTTAACTTTCTAAAGGATAAGGACATAAAGGAGCTCTGTGAGAGCTGTAGAGGAAGATATGTCCTCAACATCAAGGACAAGCAGCAGATCCCAGAGCTGTTGGATGGTGTGGAAAAGATGAGAGTCGCTGAGTCCAGATTCTTCACAAAGGACATGTTCACCAAGGCTCAGATGAAGAAGGTTGCAAGACTTACAGCTGAACTGCAGGATGTTAAAAAGAAGAGTGAGGTGGAAGGTGATGATACACATCAGAGCAGAGAGTGTCTCAGGTTGGTGCTGATTGGGAAGACTGGCAATGGGAAGAGTGCAACTGGAAACACCATTCTGGGCAAAGAACATTTTACATCTATAACCTGCCCAATATCTGTCACTAAGTTTTGCGAGAAAGCAACAGGAGAGATTGATGGACAGCCTGTTGGTGTGGTCGACACTCCCGGCTTGTTTGACACGACTCTGTCCAATGATGACGTTCAACAGGAGCTTCTGAAATGCATCAGCATGTTGTCTCCTGGACCTCATGTGTTCTTACTGGTGCTGCAGATCGGTCGCTGTACAAAAGAAGAAAAGGACTCTGTGGAACTGATCAAGAAATATTTTGGTAAGAAGTCAGGAGACTTTATCATCATTATATTCACCAAAGGAGATGAGCTCGGCCAGTCAATTGAGAGTTACTTAGAATACAGTGACTATTTGAAAAACCTGGTACGTGACTGTGGAGGAAGATACCAGGTCTTCAATAATAAGGTTAAGAATGATTTCACACAAGTCAGAGAGCTGCTGAAGAAGTCCAACAAAATGCTGGAGAAAAATGGCGGCAACTGCTACACCTCAGAGATGTTCCAAGAAGCCGAGAAAGCCATACAGAAGGAAGTGGAGAGGATCCTGAAGGAGAAAGAAGAAGAAATGCAGACACAGATCGAGGAGCTTCAAAGAAAACATAAGGAGGAAATGGAATCAGTGCAGAGAAGAATGGAACAAGAGAAAGCAGATATTGAACATAAGAGAGCCAAACAACTTGAAGAAATGGAGGAAAACATCAACAAGGAGCGCAAGGAGAGAAAGAAAGAACAGGAAATGAGAGAAGAAGAAGACAGGAAGAAGAGAAGGCAGGAAGAACTTCAGCAACAGGAGTGGGAGCAAACAATTGGAGCTCTTAAGTCAGAATCAGAAGAAAAGTTGGAGCAGAGTAAAGAAGAAATGAGAAGGAAACGAGAGGCCTGGGAAAAAGAAAGAGAAGAATGGTGGGACAAACGAAATCAAGAAAATGAACAGAAACAACACGAGGAGCAAACAAAGCTTAAAAAACTCCAAGAAGAATATGAGCAGGAAAGAGAAAAATATGAAAAGAAAAGAAAAGAAGAAGATAGAAACAGAAGAGAACAGGAGGAAAAGGAGAGAAAAGAATTGGAGGAAAACTATAAGAAACAACTGGAGGACATGAAGAAGAAATATGAAGAGGAGGCCAGAAAACAGGCTGAAGAGTTCAATGGGTTCAGACAGAAATACACCGAGGACTTCACAGCGCTGGTCGAGAGGCACATGGAGGAAATAAAGGACATGAAGCAAAGACATGAGAAACAAATACTAGAGTCAGAAGAGAGCCATGGCCAAAAGTACAGTCTGTTAAAAGACCTCTCAAGTCACAAAGAAGAAACACTGAAAGAAGACATAAAGGAGTTGAAGAGAACACATGAAGAAGAAATGGAAGACAAACAAAACCAATCAAGGCTTTTAAAAGAAGAAATAGAGACCTTGAGGAAACGGCATGAAAAGGAAATAAAGAGTTGGAAAATAAATACAAATGTATCATCCTTTGATCGCTGATAAATATTTTTTAGCATCTTTTAACTGCAGGCGTTTAGCACTGTCAGTTTAAAGAATACTTTGCTTTTCCCATAATACATCAACTGTAAGTAATTAATATACAAAAGTACACACATGTATTTTAGTTAGACTTTTTTGCTGGACCATGGAGGTGGTGCGACCAGGAGCCTGAGGGACTGATAAGTGTCACTCAGACAGACATTGCTGTGAAGTGTCCATAGTGTTCAATGAGCTCCAGCCTGACTACTGTTTGTCACTGCAGGTTGAAAATACATCATATATACAGTATATGATTTCTCATACTTATTATTTTTATACTCATTTTAGAATCATTATTTGTTAAATTGATCATATCATTATTTCAAGATAATTATTTTCCTAGCATTCATTTTATTACACTGCATCCTAATACTTTTTTGTATTTTAATATTGTTTATTTGCAATGTAACATACACTTTTTATCTGTATTAACACACACACACACACACACACAAATATTATTACTGTAAAGTTTCAGCATGTGTCCCACCTATAACCATCCTGATTAAATATATTAAATGGAATATCTGACTCCCGTGTCCTGACTGACATCTCACAGAAACACACACAGTCACATAGCTTAGATTGAAAGATTAAATCATCTGAATCGAAGCACATGATCTTTCTCAGCAGATGGAGTGTGCCCAGCTGTCATGTAGATTTCACAAAGTGCAAAGACATCCAGCTACTCAGCATACATATTGTTCATTTATTAAAATGAAGGCATTTCCATGTAACTTTTCTAAATACAACCAACAGATAACCCAAATAAACATTAAGGAACCTACACATTTATTCGGGCATAAATAAATAACTAAAGACCAAATTTTAAATAAACACCTTGTAATAACATTATTTATTCCCACTAGGCTACTCAAATGAAGCATATGATCTGCTGGATGAATACAGACTTCACAAGACTTGTTTTTATGAAGATGTAAGTCCAGTATTACATAAATTGTAGAGCACCAACAGGTCTTCATTCATAAATAAAATCCAAGTTTTGTACATGATAAAAAGTAGAGGTGTAACATAATCCACCATCTGATACCTACCTCGTTTTTTGGCCATGGAAAACAAAATACATGCATTAAATAGCATTCTTAATCTTAATTTTGAAAAAAATGGAAACATTCAGTATTGCATTGGCCATAATTCTCACTGTAAGAATTAGATGGTTGGTAAAGACAGCTGACTATTTTTTTCAGACAATATTAAACCATGTAGTAAGCTACTCCCTAAGCCAAACTGAAAGTACTTAACAGTTTTAAAAACCCTCACCAACTAAAAATAGTTTGTGTTTATCTGCTGGAATTTCTTACGGCCATACCACCCTGGAAACGCCTGATCTCTTCCTATCTCCGAAGCCATTCTGGGCCGGGCCGGGCCGGACCGGGTCTGTACCTGGATGGGAGACCGCCTGGAAATACCCGGTGTATTTCGGTCGTTCATCAGCAGAGGGCGATGTCGATTTAAAATCGATTATGTGACAGGCTGACTGTTTTAGTCTAACGATAACATTACGTCACATCCGTTGACTTATCCTCGACTCCTAAACATTATGGATTAGCATTGAGCTAACAGAAAAGCCCATCCACATGAGCAGGGTGTCGAGACAGTACTTCAGGACGAGCGACAATGCGGAACAGGGACCAAATGAAGTGACAGCAGCCCCCAACATCCCGACCGGTCAGTAGAGTCCTCGGTGTTAGCACTCTTTGTGAACTGGCATGCTTGAATGTGTCATAACGTCAAGAGCCTCTTTATAACAGTCTTCCTTAAAGAGTAGCTCCCATGTGCTTCATTCAAACTGCAAGGACTGCAAGGACTGGGCAGCTCGATATAGAAGATGGCAACAAAAAGCAGACATTTGCTGCAGAGAGTGTTCAGTGGACTCAGATCTCACGCTGTTTGGTACCAGAGCTCAGCCTCGACCTCGAGTCAAGGACGCCTGCTGTGGAAACCTCAGCTCAGACAGCTGAGCTGCTCACACACACGCTGCAGGGCTCATCCTCCAAGCACAGGTACTGTGGAAGTGGTAGTTTGTTTATTGACTGTAGCTGATTGGACAGTGACTCCCATTAGGGTCCATGTAGTCTCGCTTTGCCAGACCTTCCTTTACAACGCTGCGGAGGGTCCATGTGCACACTATATCACCAGTGGTATTTAGTTAGTTAGCCCAAAAACACATAGGAAAGATTGATTATTTAATGTTTTTTTTTTAAAAACGTGTAATTTTTAGTTTAGTTTTTCACATTATTCACAAATGATACTTATACAAATATCAAAACACAATATTCCACCCCATCCTCACCTCCCTCAACCAACACAAATACAGAACAAGGAATACCACCAATAAACAAAAAAAAAAACCGACTGTGCAATGCCCAAAAACTCATTTGTGTTTTAGCCTTACAAAAATAGTCCAAGTATATACAAAGGTCTTAGTTCACAGTAGAGATGCAAAGGTTAATCTATTTAAAGTTAGTTGTCAACTATTAAATGAATCATCATCATGATAACAACTATTCCAGTTATCGTCCGGCCATAATCTTCATATGGTTTATTTTCCAGGTCCCAGCAGTCTGTCCTTCAGGAGTCACACCTGTGGAGAACTGAGATCCGATCATGTGGGAGAGAAGGTCACTCTGTGTGGCTGGGTCCAGTACCTCAGGTATTATTCTGTCACTGCTGTTTACACACTGACATGGAACTACATGTCCAATGATCAGAGGAAGTATTTAAAGGTATGTTAGACATTGGCTGGAGAGGGTTGGGTTTAAAAATCTTCACTTGAATGATCTTACATTGATTCATAAAATCCTGAGACCAATCTTTGAAGAGGCTCTTAATTTTAAAGCTAGACTGAATATATTGGTAAATATGAAACTAAATAATCAAAGGAAGTCATGTCATGCTAAATAACTCTCCAAAGTAAGACGAAATCTTGGCGAGGGGAAAAACATGCATGGCCATTTTCACAGATGTATGGCTTTAGGTACACCATCTCTTTGTCACACCCTCTGCACTAAAGAAGGCACTTGTACAACTCTGGGCTCTCAATTCTTAACATCAACATTCATATTTTTAATAATGCACCATGTTAGATGGTTCCTTGTAAAATTGACAGTTTTAGTTCCCTGAGGATCTTTCATACCAAATTGCTATATTTGATATTTGACTAAATTGAATTGGTACCTTGTGAATCCGAATGTGATTTGATTCAGTGGTGATACTCAGCCCTAGTCTTCAAACACAGCTGGCTCCACATAGAAATGAGAAGTAATAGTCAGTCTGTGTTTTCTTGGTTGCTCACTCACTGCTGTTATGGACACATTTTGTATATCACTAATACATTTTAACTCTACACTTCCTGTGAGCTCTTTTGATTTCCCTTTCCATACCTAACTGCACAGTTCCATATATGACAAAGCGAAAATGTGTACATACATTTATATTACAACTTGATAGTTGCTTTTTGGGAAGCAGGACTCCAGCACTACCCAGAGTTGTTTTTTTTGCTCTCTTTGGTCTCACACAAAGTAACCTTTCTGCCTCCAACAGGCAAGACCTGTTTGTCATCATGCGAGATTTCAGCGGCTTGACACAAGTTCTGATCCCTCAGGAAGAAGTAAGGATGAAAACAGTTCAAATGCCACAATACAGTGTATGTTATTACTAACACAGCAGATAACACAGATGTCAAGAATAATACAAACATATTAACAATAATGGATTCCAGCACATAGAAGAGGAATTTACTAAAGTAAAGGAAGTGAAAGGCATCTTATTGTCTGGATTAATGGTATTCTCAACAATTGTGTTTTAAGTCTGTGAGTACTTTGAAAATGGCGCTGTGTGATCTCACAACCGAGTCTGTCGTCAAGGTTACAGGAACAGTCAGACGACGACCGGCGGGGCAGGAGAACAAGGTTTGTGTATGTTTACGTGTAACAGCTTGTAACTTTTCAGCAAACCTCTTCAATGATATCAAGAGTTTCATCATTGAATTGCTGAAATAATGTGTAAAGTTTCAAATTACCGTCCGCAGCAACGTAAAGCAGAATTGTCAGGGTTTTTGAGAGACTTTCTCTGAACTTTGGTGGTCAGCAAAGCATTATTTGTATTATATTTGAAGTAGTCATTTGTTATTTTGAGTGCTCTATCTTCTCTTTCTGCTGTGCCCGTACTGACAGAACATGCCAACAGGAGAAATAGAAATCCTGGCTGAGAGCGTGGAGGTTTTCAATGTGTGCCAGAAGTTGCCTTTTGAAATTAAAGACTTTGTCAAAGTAAGTAACTACTTTATATACAGTATGTTCAAGCAAGTAATATGGTTTATTGTAGTTATTGATTGTGAATAATTGTGTTGTTTTTCGTTGAATGTACAGAAATCTGAGTCTTTGCGGATGCAGTATCGCTACCTGGACCTGAGGCCCTCTCAGATGCAGAAGAACCTCAGACTGAGATCTCAGCTGGTGATGAAGATGAGAGAATACGTCTGTAATGTGCACGGTAAGGAGAGCCAGATTCATTTCTCTGACTGGGATTTATTTAACCCTTGGGTTGTCTTCCTGTCGACCTTGCAACTTTGCTTTTTTTTGGGGGGGGGTCAATCATGCTTTGGGGTTGTATTGCAGCCAGTGGTACAGGGAACATTTCACGAGTAGAAGGAAAAATGGATTCAATAAAATTTCAGCAATTTTTTTATGCTAACTTGATGCCATCTGTGAAAAAGCTGAAGTTAAAGAGAAGATGGCTTCTACAAATGGATAATGATCCTAAACACACCTCAAAATTCACGGTGGATTACATCAAGAGGTGTAAACTGAAGGTTTTGCCATGGCCTTCACAATCTCCTGACCTCAACAGAATTGAAAATCTATGGATAGACCTTAAAAGAGCAGTGCGTGACAGACAGCCCAGAAATCTCAAAGAACTGGAAGACTTTTGGAAGGAAGAACGGGTGAAGATACCTCAAACAAGAATTGAAAGACTCTTGGTTGGCTTTAAGAAGTGTTTTCAAGATGTGATACTTGATATAAGGGTGGGGGGGGGGGTACAAGGTATTAACTCTGCAGGGTGCCCAAACTTTTGCAGATGCCATTTTTTTGTTTTCTGTTATTTTGAAAGTGTAAATGACGGAAATAAAATCTAACTTTCTGTGACATTTAGTACGAATGTCTGTCATTTGATGCCTTTTGGAGATTTTTCCATCTTTTCTTGGTTTCTTTATGCACATTAATACAAATTTTTACCTGGGGCGCCCAAACTTTTGAGCCGCACTGTATATGCAAATGTTTTTATGGGAATATGAGAGATTAAATGACATACTAAAAGCCAAAAGCTAAACACAACAGACATACATAATGCTCCTATATGTTTATCAAGTTAATTTGCATAATAGCTCAATGTTTTAATCCAAATGACATCTTGTATTTATTGCTTTTTCATATTTATAACATGCTCTCGGTTGGCTTTATTGTAACGTTGTGGGCTATTCACCCTTTAAGCAACTGTCTGATGAAGCCTATTGAATGTGACCAGGAAAAATGCTAAATAGCTGTAAAGTTAGGCTTGTGTTTGCATAAAGACGAGTGGCAACTTTTGGGAATATTGTTAGATTAGATTATATTACTACTATAATACTGTATTGTCATTGTGCAGAGTACAAGTACAAAGACAACAAAATTCAGTTTGCATCCAACCAGAAGTGCAACAAAAGCAGAAAAGTGCAATGCAATACATAGTATAGACAGGTGGTGCATGGACAGGACACGAAATATAGTGCAGTGTAGACAGTAGTATACAGCTGGTTTACAGAAGGTGGTTTAGAGTAATATAAGTTCAATATAAATATGTGCCATGTATTAGCAGAATAAATATGGCTATGTAATATAAACAATGTATGAACAACATACAGATATGTGCAATGTAGTAGCAGTAACATTATTAAACATTAAATAGTAAGAAAAGTAACATTTGCATTATATTAACAGAATATATTATAAGAAACACAGGATAAATATGGATATTAAGTATGAACCATATAAACAGATATGTAGGATACAGTTTGTAGAGTTTTACTCCTTAACATTTCCGAAAGTACGCTGCTCCTGCAGGTTAACAGACAGGATGCAAGCGCATCAGCGCCATCATCTGGACCGGGGTGTAGCCTACTGCTGTTCACTGGTTTGAAAAATATGACCCTATTAATCGTAGGGATACCAATATTTGCTTTGAAGATTTGAAAATATTCAAATGGATTTTGGTAGATGAGTGATCAATAGATAGACATGAATAGACCGAATATTCGGCTTGACCCCAAAGATATGTTGTTCTCAACAGTAGATCCCACATTTGGATGCTGTGGAATAGATGAAAGGTAAAAAAAAGAGCCTTAGTTTCAACGCCGATTCCCCCGAAGCCAACGACCAAGTCTGGTCTTGTTTGATAGCGTTTTCCATTGTTTTGTCCAACAGGTGGAGCTCTAACATTTACTACTGAGCTGATGGTGTTGCTCCTCCCGGGTTGCTCCGTTTGTCTAGTTTCTGCAGATCTGTTTGGATTAAATTCTCTTCATAATTTACTGTTTTCTATTTAATTTTCTGTTTTTTTCTATAGGGCTACAGCCACTCTGTCCATTTTACTAGTACATTACTATTACTTAAAAGGAAGATTGAAATATTTTCAATGATACTGAGCATTTTCTTGTCTTTTATTTAAAATATTACTATATTTTTAAATTGCAAATATCACAGTATAATAACATAGAGCCTAACAAACCAAGTAATAATTTGATTGTGATTGTGAACTCATTGTGAATTGTCCCCATAAATAAATTCATATAGTATATTTGAACATTTCAAAACCATTTCAGGTGACTTATTTTATCTTCATGTGTATAGACAAAAAATAATAATCACTCTGGTCAACATCTGGTCTTAGGCACAAGGGGTCACATATTCTGATGACAGCTGTCAAATTATTACTTGGTTATTGATAATTTCCTCCCACAGCCCTTGTAGATTAGGTAACAGCCTCATGCTGGTGACGTAGTTTTATTATTATTAATTTCAACCGCATCCTCATAATGTAATGTAATAATGTTTATTAGGAGCCAACAGAACACACACACACACACACACCTTAGTTTCTTTATTTAGATTTACAATTAGACACTAGTCAATCAAAATGCAATATAGCCTATATCTATAGATATATATCTATATATCTATATAGATATAGATATATATATAGATAGATATATATCAAGTGAAAAAACACATTTTTAAACTCTCGTTCAAAGTCGTCTGTGTGAGTAAGCTCAAGCTGCCCAGTGGCAACAGCGCCCCCTACAGTCACAAAATACGACGGTCACAGACTTTGGTGTTACACCTGTACCTCTGACCTTTTTTATGTTTCACTTGAACCTGTTTCTGTCGCAGCAAGGATTCCTGTAGCCAGGTAAGTGAACTCGACCAAAATAAAGAAAAAATAACCAAGTGCCTAATTAAAGTAAACGTAGCCTATATGTGGGAACGCTGTACGTATTATTAACACTTTATGTGCGACCAGCCAAGTTTTCAGCTTTACTGTACGTGTTTAATCGGAAATGAACGGAGGAGTTTCTGTGTCCTTATGTGTTTATACTCGGTGTTTGATCCCTAAAACTTCTTTATTTACTGAACCGTCTGTATCTAATGTTTATTTCAACATTTAGACCGAAGTGAACTGTCGAGATTTTAAAAATGATATTGGTAGGCTAAGTCCATAGGCAAGGCAAGGCAGCTTTATCTGTATAGTACATGTCAGCACCAGGGCAATTCAAAGTGCTTTGTACAAAAACAGTTAAAAAAAAAAAATTTAAAACAGATAAAACACAAGAAAAAAACAGTTAAAAATATAAACGGATAAAATATAAGAATAAAAGTTACAGTGCAGCATAAGAAATTAAACATTAAAGAAATGAACTGTCATTTAAAGAAAGGCAACATCAAAAAGAAAGGTCTTCAGCATTGATTTAAAAGAACTAAGAGTAGCAGCAGACCTGCAGGTTTCTGGGAGTTTATTCCAGATATGAGGAGCATAGAAACTGAAAGCTGCATCCCCCTGTTTAGTTCTGACTCTAGGAACAGAAAGTAGACCTGTCCCAGATGACCTGAGAGGTCTGGGGGGGTCATAGTGTAGTAGCAGACCTGTCCCAGATTACCTTAGAGGTCTGGGGGGGGTCTAGCAGATCAGAAATGTATTTTGGCCCTAAACCGTTTAGTGATTTATAAACTAGCAAAAGTACTTTGAAATCAATTATTTGAGGCACAGGAAGCCAGTGTAAAGACTTAAGAACTGGAGTGATGTGATCCAGTCTCTTGGTCTTAGTGAGGACTGGAGTGATGTGATCCAGTCTCTTGGTCTTAGTGAGGACCCGAGCAGCAGCGTTCTGAATCAGCTTCAGCTGTCTGATTGATTTTTTAGGGAGACCTGTAAAGACCCCGTTACAGTAGTCCAGTCTACTGAAGATGAAAGCATGGACAAGTTTTTCCAAATCCTGTTGACACATAAGTCCTTTAACCCTTGATATATTCTTAAGGTGATAACAGGCGGACTTTGTAATTGTCTTAATGTGGCTGTTAAAATTCAGGTCAGAGTCCATGACTACACCAAGATTTCTGGCTTTGTCTGTTGTTTTTAACATTGTTGTTTGAAGCTGAGCGCAGACTTTTAATCGTTCCTCTTTTGCTCCAAAAACAACCACCTCAGTTTTAATTTCAGAAAGTTCTGGCACAGATACACTTAGTCAGTTTTTGTATTGGACTATAGTCTAATAGCCTAATATACCCAATTTTACACTAGGCCTACAGTGTGAGTCAGCACTATTGTAGCATTTTTAGATGGATGTGTCTACTTTGGCTCTATAGCAGTTAATATTTTATATAGCTTATATCACCTTAATTTGGCAAGTTTTACGAGTTTTTAGGGTGAATTCAGATAATGTGGGACACTTCTTGGTAGAATATGCTCATGTAGAAAAAAAAATCTATAAATCATTTTAGGCCATGTTAACATTTTTATGTTGGAATGAAATAAAAAAAGAAGCTACACACCTTCAAATATACCATGACCCCCCTCCCTTCCCCTCTCTATGATCAGGTTAAGTGGAACAGCTTGTTTGGTAGGACATTCTTAGATTAAAAGAACGGCTTCTTTGCCTAGTAAATGCAAAACATTTTGTTAAACAAGATACAATCATGCAAGTCAATGTAGAAAGAGGACAACACAGAGTTGGCTGTATTAGGCCATTTCAGTTAGAACAATGTAATACAATATTATGTCTCATTCCTCCCCTTGCTCCCGGACTTTGTCCATCTTTCTTCCTTCCTCTTTTCTTTACTTTCTTTTCCTCAATCTGCCTATGCCCCGACTCTCCTAGTGCCATTATCTGCTGGCTGATATGTAGGACTAGGCCGTTTTACAAAGGTTCAAACATGTCTTTGTCTTTTTCTTAATCTTTATAGACTACAATGCTGCTAGTAGAAGGGGGTGTGTGTGACTAAATGATATAGGCAGGCTGGTAATGGTTGATTATATTATAGTTTACAGCATTCATAAAGCATATAATGATTACCCACTTTACCTAACAATGCTGCCCAACATTATCTAACATGTCCAGGAATGTGGGACTGTTAGTGAGGGCTAGAATAAGACTGCATTTAAACTTCACTGTAGCTGATTCTGGTTTCCAACTTCATCCCAGGTGCATCTGTTAAAACATTATTACTACTATTTTTATTATTATTATTATTATTATTGTTAAGAATCACAGTTATTGGTTAAATACAGTATGGTTGGACACTGAAGGAATTTAACTCAGGTGGTGCATGGTTATTATACAGGGATTGACATCGTCACATGGCTGATTGATTTCCATGAGTGTGATGGCATGTGGTGGTTAGTGTTTCTTTCAACACACCATCACTCTCATGAAAACTTAAATCAAACGTGATGACACTAAACAATCCCTGTCCAATTATTTGTCTTTTACCTCCGCCATCAAATCCCAATCTGAAGCTTTTTTGACCCTAATCTGAATCCTTTAATATATTTATATTTACCTAAATGTTGACTAAATATCAGTAGAATTTCAGCTCAACTGAAGGTAAATACAAATTGAAAAAGCAGAATCATCTATCAGTAGTAGATCAATAAAACTGATTTTTCAGCACAAGACTGGTTGATGTCAGTATTGATAATAAAATAAAATAAAACTGTGTTTTTAATAATTATAGGGACAATCCAGAGCACAATACAGAGAACAACAAGCCCCAAAATCTTTTACAAATATGACGAGAGGAAACAGACATTACATTGTTATAATCACCAGTGGAGGGTCAAGGTGGGGCTACAGTGTGACATACTGGTCAAAGGGCGCATAAATAAGCACGTTGCAAAACTATTTCTCCCAGAAAGAGGCACACGGCGCAGCATAGAATTGGGTTGACATAACATATAGAAAGTTTATGTTTTAATTAATTAAATCTCTGAATTTTACTCTACATTTTGTAGTCACCATTTTTGACTACGTGGATTTTACCTTTTTCAGTTAAGCTTTATGTATTTATTTATTTATTTACTGGACCTGTGAAATTACAAGGTGACAGCAAAACAGTCATTGCTTAATGTATGTGATTGTATTATACATGAAAACAATCATCCTTAAAGCTAACATCAATCAATAATCAATAATTATAGCAAAATTTACAGACAAATGTTCGTCAAAAACATACCTTCACATGTTTGTCTGCAGTAACCAATCTGAGCTCCAAGTTGCTTTGAAACACTTTCTATATGATGTGAATAAGATTTAAATTCTGCTTTCTGTAGGTTTCCACACCCAGCAGTTGGCTTCCTGTTGACTTAGTCTCTGATGTTTGCAGTAGAGGACATCATGGCGACTGCAGCAATAGGTGAGTTTTTATTAGTCTGAATAACACTCTTCTCTCTCTACATATACATACAGTGGTGTCAAAAAGTGTCTGCCCCCTTCCTCATTTCCTGTTCCTTTGCATGTTTGTCACACTTAAGTGTTTCGGAACATCAAACCAATTTAAACAATAGTCAAGGACAACACAAGTAAACACAAAATGCAATTTGTAAATGAAGGTGTTTATTATTAAAGGTGAAAAAAAATCCAAACCATCATGGCCCTGTGTGAAGAAGTGATTGCCCCCTAAACCTAATAACTGGTTGGGCCACCCTTAGCAGCAACAACTGCAACCAAGCGTGCAATGAGGCTTTTACAGCGTCCTGGAGGAATTTTGGCCCACTCATCTTTGCAGAATTGTCCTAATTCAGTTACATTAGAGGGTTTTCGAGCATGAACGGCCTTTTTAAGGTCATACCACAACATCTCAATAGGATTCAGGTCAGGACTTTGGCTAGGCCACTCCAAAGTCTTCATTTTGTTTTTCTTCAGCCATTCGGTGGTGGACTTGCTGGTGTGTTTAGGATCATTGTCCTGCTGCAGAACCCAAGTTCGTTTCAGCTTGAGTACACGAACAGATGGTCGGACATTCTCCTTGAGGATCTCTTGGTAGACAGCAGAATTCATAGTTCCTTTTATCACGGCAAGTCTTCCAGGTCCTGAAGCAGCAAAACAGCCCCAGACCATCACACTACCACCACCATATTTTACTGTTGGTATAATGTTCTTTTATGAAATGCAGTGTTCCTTCTACGCCAGATATACTTGGACACACACCTTCCAAAGAGTTCCACTTTTGTCTCATCGGTCCACAGAATGTTGTCCCAAAAGTCTTGGGGATCATCAAGGTGTGTTGTGGAGAAATTGAGACGAGCTTTGATGTTCTTTTTGCTCAGCAGTGGTTTTCTCCTTGAACTCTGCCATGCAGGCCATTTTTGCCCAGTCTTTTCTGATGGTGGAGGCATGAACGCTGACCTTAACTGAGGCAAGTGAGGCCTGCAGTTCTTTGGACGTTGTTGTGGGGTCTTTTGTGACCTCTTGGATGAGTCGTCGCTGCGCTCTTGGGGTAATTTTGGGCGGCCGGCCACTCCTGGGAAGGTTCACCACTGTTCCATGTCTTCGCCATTTGTGGATAATGGCTCTCACTGTGGTTCGCTGGATTCCCAAAGCTTTGGAAATGGCTTTATAACCCTTTCCAGATTGATAGATCTCAATTACTTTCTTTCTCAATTGTTCCTGAATTTCTTTGGGTCTCGGCATGATGTGTAGCTTTTAAGGATCTTCTGGTGGACCTTACTGTGTCAAGCAGCTCCTATTTAAGTGATGCCTTGATTGTGAACAGGTGTGGCAATAATCAGGCCTGGGTGTGGCTAGAGAAATTGAACTCAGGTGTGGACAACCACAGTTATAGTATGTTTTAACAAGGGGGGCAATCACTTTTTCACACAGGGCCATGATGGTTTGGATTTTTTTTCACCTTTAATAATAAACACCTTCATTTACAAATTGCATTTTGTGTTTACTTGTGTTGTCCTTGACTATTGTTTAAATTGGTTTGATGTTCCGAAACACTTAAGTGTGACAAACATGCAAAGGAACAGGAAATGAGGAAGGGGGCAAACACTTTTTCACACCACTGTATATAGAAAACAAAAGAGTGTTTGATAAATTTGGTTTGAAAGCCTTAAATTAAAATCCTCCGATTGGTCCGTCCCAACAAAACATTAAATATGACAACCATTAAGAACTGTTGCTCAGTGACAGAGCAGACAGACAGTAAGCAGAGGATTCACCCCATCCTGAATCAGTCACTGCTACTTCACATACTGTGTGTGTTCTCTCGCGTAACAAAGACTTTTGCAACTCTTCTTGCCATACAGTACATGTGGTATGTAGTTTTAAATTTGTTGGGAGGTTGGGGTGGCGGACGGGTCAAACAACACAGGACTTTCACCCAGGAGGCGTTCAGGTTTGTGTCTAGTACGTGTTGTGTGTATCACTTTAGTTACGTTACAAACATACTTATTATATCCGTAACCAAGTGGTTTTGTTTAAATTCACAATGTTAAACCTGTGTTTCCAGGCTGTGACGCCAATGACAAAGCATCAGTATGTGACTAGTTGGCACCAATGATGATAATGACATTGGTATAAATGATGATAAATTAAATTACTGAAGCTTTGTGCTGGATGCTGTATCTGTGAAGTGAGCGTAGTGTGATTGTTTGTGTGTGAGGTGAATTGATGGCGCCTCGCTATTAGGCCTGCACAATTAATCGCAATTTTATCGAAATCACAATATGGACTAGTGCAATATCCAAATCACGGGGGCACAATATTTGTTAAAGGCAAAATATGTGTCAACCCATTCTATATATATATATATATATATATATATATATATATATATATAGATCTATATATAGCTATCTTAATATATCTATATATTAAGTATTGTGGTGCTGCAGAGACATCCCAGCCAGAAAGAATCTGTGTTTGGTACAGATCTTTGCAAAAAATGACACTTCAATATATATTTATTTTAAATATATTTTTCAATGAAAATGAGAATAATGATACAAAAATGATCATTCCTTCCAACATTGTGAATCATATGGCAATCACAATACCAGTGAAAATAATCTCAATCAGATATTTTCCTAATATCGTGCAGGCCTAATTGCTATTCTACTTGGTATTTGTAGTTTATTGTGCAATTGTCCCCGGCTGTGTAGAGTCCATATATCAGTGTTTCTGCTGGTAACCTTTTGCAGCCTCAGACAAAAGAAAAATGGACGTGGCAAGAGATGTGACTCAAAACTGAATTATTATAGTTTATAATAATGCAGAACAGTGAGAATACAGCCATTTCATACAACACGTATATATATTGTCAACCTGCGGATGCGCATTCAACCCACATGGGACTGATCATATGAGTCAGCCGCCACTCTGTTTACTGGTCTGCAGTGGAGATTATAAACTACACGGAGCAATATATAATTCTAGAGTAACTTTGGGCTTCATGATTTTGTAACTTGTATCTCCGCTTTCTCTGCAAAAAAGTGAACATACAGCCCGACATCAGGTCTACTTAAGATTACATTTGATTACATAAATAAGTAAACAAATGTTGTGTCCTTCCAATCACAGATGATCCGCCTCCTCTGAAGCGCAGTAGCAGCCTTGAGTTTCTGCCACCTGACAGTGAGTCAAACTGAACTATGGTGTTCTGCTATTTAAGAATATTTGCGATTAAAATATATAATAGTGTATATAGTAATATTATAACTAAAATGAATACATGCAAGTCTGTGTTTAGTTGCCCTTTCTAATTATTTGGGTTTTTCACAGTGTCTGAGCTGAGGGTTGTTCTGCTGGGGAACAGCTGGTCTGAGAGGAATTCAGTGGGGAACTTTATACTGGGAAAGACTGTGTTCAACAAAGCACCTGAATGTTTTGTAAGAATCAGTGGACAGCTTCAGGAGAAAAAAGTAGTTGTCGTCAACACTCCAGATCTGCTGCACCCCAACATCTCTCAACATGAACTGACACAACATATAGAACACTGTGTGAGATACTCTGCTCCTGGACCTCATGTGTTCCTGCTGGTTCTACAGCCTGAAGGCTTCACTGAAGAACACAAACTGAGACTCTGCAGAGTCCTTCAACTGTTCAGTGATCAATCATTTGATCATTCATTGTTGCTGATATCACCACCCAGACAGGAGAGTTCAGCTTCCATGGAAACATACATGGAACACCCTCCATTAAAAGACCTGATCAGAAAATGTAGGTACAGGTACCTGAAGAAGAAGAACCTTGATCACTCAGAGCTGTTAACACGTTTGGGTCAAACTGCAAAGGAGAACAATGGAAAGCATGTGACCTATGAACCATTTGAGGATGCAACATCTACTTTACCAGTTGATCATCAAAGCCAAAAGCAGAAGCTTTCTATCATAGAAACTGTTAAAACGGCTGGTAAGTGCAGACACATTTTTGTTTGTTCACACAAACCCTCCTTGATTTAAGGAGTAGTGTGTAGAATTTAGGAGAATATATTGGCAGAATGGAATATAATATTCATAACTTTGTTTTATTAGTGTATAATCACCTGCAACTTAGATTTGTTATGTTTTCATTTATAAGATAGAATGAGCCTTCACCTCCACATAGGGAGTGGATCTCTTCCTTTTGTTCAGGTTTAGGTTGGGGAAACACATATTGATGGGGGAACAGTCTTTGACACAACACCTGATTGGAATTGTGTAGGTCTGTTCAATTCCACCATATTCTGGATTTGGTCCAGACAGGGTGGGACTGTCCTCGGGTCACTTTTGGATTGGGTCTCTTGTTTTATTTGTGTTGGGTTCTGTTTTTTTAGTGTGTCCGTTTCAGATCTGGCCTAAAGTGTTTAAAGACAGTGTGGGAAATAAGAATAATGACAGTATGTCATAACAGGGGAGAGAGGACGGGAAGGGTTTTCAGACAACATTAAGCTGCATATTAATATAATAATATAATATAATAATGTAATATAATAATATAATATTCATTTTTACAGGGATTAAAGCGAAAATCCCTGAGCAACTCCCAGAGGAAAACCCTAGGACTCACAGTAAGTAAATGTATCACAACACTAATCATGTATTTGAAGATAGGTTTTTGGAGGCATCATTTTCCATGATTAACCCAAACACAGCCCACAAATCTTTGCCATTGAAAAGCAATAAAATACTATAACACAATTTCTTTAATAATTAAATAAAATAAATGTCAGTATTTCCTATATTTTGCTACATTGCAGTTGATAAAATCATGTTAGGGGAAATGTAATGCCGCTTTTTTTCTGAACATATAGTATAGAAGTAATCTGTGGCTAACACATGTACATTCCCATTGACCACCTCAACCTCCACATACACTGATCTGTATGGACAAAACACTGTTTCCTCTACTAATATAATTTCTAATGTAAAACAGATGTTTATGATTATAATATGCAGGTGATTGAGTTGGTATTTTAAATGCATCTTTAAACTCAGGTTAATTGTGAATAATATTATAGTGTTAGCTGGTGAATGGAAAGCAGAAAGGATCAACAAGTGTTGTTTACTTCAACTAGTCTGGCATTGCCAGACTTATCTTCACAGTGGCAAGGCAAGGCAAGGCAAGGCAGCTTTATTTGTATAGCACATTTCAGCAACAGGGCAATTCAAAGTGCTTTACACAAAATCAGTTAAAAGAAAATAAAACCGATAAAACACAGAAGAAACAGTTAAAAAATAAAAACAGATAAAACACAAGAATAAAAGTTACAGTGCAGTATAAAAGATTAAACAGTAAAGAAATGAACATCATTTAAAGAAAAGCAACATCGAAAAGAAAGGTCTTCAGCATTGATTTAAAAGAACTGAGAGTAGCAGCAGACCTGCAGGTTTCTGGGAGTTTGTTCCAGATATGAGGAGCATAGAAACTGAACGCTGCTTCCCCCTGTTTAGTTCTGACTCTAGGAACAGACAGTAGACCTGTCCCAGATGACCTTAGAGGTCTGGGGGGGTCATAGTGTACTAGCAGATCAGAAATGTATTTAAGCCCTAAACCGTTTAGTGATTTATAAACTAGCAAAAGAACTTTGAAATCAATTCTTTGGGGCACAGGAAGCCAGTGTAAGGACTTCAGAACTGGAGTGATGTGATCCAGTCTCTTGTTCTTAGTGAGGACTCGAGCAGCAGTGTTCTGAATCAGCTGCAGCTGTCTAATTGATTTTTTAGGGAGACCTGTAAAGACCCCGTTACAGTAGTCAAGTCTACTGAAGATGAAAGCATGGACAAGTTTTTCCAAATCTTGTTGACACATAAGTCCTTTAACCCTTGATATATTCTTAAGGTGATAATAGGCTGACTTTGTAATTGTCTTAATATGGCTGTTAAAATTCAGGTCAGAGTCCATGATTACGCCAAGATTTCTGGCTTTGTCTGTTGTTTTTAACATTGTTGTTTGAAGCTGAGCGCAGACTTTTAATCTTTCCTCTTTGCTCCAAAACAACCACCTCAGTTTTTCCCTCATTTAATTTCAGAAAGTTCTGGCACATCCAGCCGTTAATTTGTTCAATGCACTTAGTCAGTTTTTGTATTGGACTATAGTCCCCTGGCGATAAGGTTATGTAAATTTGTGTGTCATCCGCATAACTGTGGTAACTTATTTTGTTGTTTTCCATAATCTGAGCCAGTGGAAGCATGTAGATGTTAAACAGAAGAGGCCCCAGAATGGAGCCTTGGGGAACTCTGCACGTCATATTTGTACGCTCAGATGTATAATTACCTATTGACACAAAGTAATCCCTATTCTGTAAGTAGGATTCAAACCAGTTTAGTATTGAGCCAGAGAGACCAACCCAGTTTTCCAATCGGTCTAGTAATATGTCATGGTCGACCGTGTCAAATGCAGCACTGAGATCAAGTAATACTAAGACTGAAATTTTGCCATTATCTGTGTTAAGGTGGATGTCATTAAAGACCTTAACGAGAGCCGTCTCAGTGCTGTGGTGTGGTCGGAAACCCGACTGAAAGGTATCAAAGCTGTTGTTTAGTGACAAGAAATAATTGAGTTGTTGAAAAACTGCTTTTTCAATGATTTTACTTAAGAACGGAAGGTTTGATATCGGCCTATAGTTGCTCATTAGGGATGTGTTTAGATTGTTCTTTTTAAGAGTGGCTTGATTACTGCAGTTTTCAGGGCCTGTGGAAAGACTCCTGAAAGAAGAGATGTGTTCACAATCTGTAGAAGATCAGAAGACAAACAATTCGAGACATTTTTGAAAACACCCGTTGGTAGAATATCAAGGCAACAGGAGGAGGTTTTCAGATGTTGTATAATGTCCTCCAGGTTTTTATGGTTGATCGCATGAAACTCAGTCATATTGGAACTAGTTCTGCTTGAACACTGTGACAACACATCCTGTACTTGATATGGAGGCACTGACTGTTTGTCTAATCTTTTGAATTTTGTCTTTGAAGAAGGAGGCAAAGTCATTGCAGGCCTTGGTAGATAAAAGTTCAGATGCTACTGGTACTGGAGGGTTTGTTAACCTATCGACAGTAGCAAACAAAGCACGTGAATTATTATTGTTTCTAGAAATAATATCAGAGAAGAAGGACCGCCTTGCATTCCTCAGTTCCAAATTATAAATGCGAAGTCTCTCTTTATAGGTGTTATAATGGACCAGGAGATTTGTTTTTCGCCACCTTCGTTCAGCTTTTCGACACTCTCTTTTTTCTGCTCTCACCAGTGGGACATTTCTCCATGGAGACCTTTTCTTACAAGAGACAACTTTGACCTTAGTGGGAGCAATGGCATCAATAACATTTGTAATTTTACAGTTGAAATGATCTACAAGCTCAGTGACTGAGAGCCCTGAGAGAGCGGGTGTGGAGGAGAAAAGCTGAGTAAATATTTCACTGGTGTTTTCAGTGATTTCATTTTCTGACTATCTTTGTTTGGACACTTTTGGGCACAGAGATAGAGCCGTTAAAGAAAACACAGGAATGATCAGACAGAGCAACGTCAGTCACCACAACCTTGGAAATGTTCAGACCCTTGGAGACAATCAAGTCCAGCGTGTGCCCCTTATTGTGCGTGGGCTCTGTCACATGCTGAGTCAGTCCATAGTTCTCAAAAACACAACACAGTTCTTTGGTCCCCCTGTCCTGGGGGTTGTCAACATAAATGTTAAAATCACCCGCAATGATTACACAATCAAAGTTAATGCAGATTATAGACAGCAGTTCAGTGAAGTCATCAATAAAGGTTGCACAATATTTAGGTGGCCTGTAGATATTTAGAAATATAGCTTGGGGGGAGGATCTTAACTGTAGAACCACATATTCAAAAGAAGCAAAATTTCCATAACATATTTGCGTACAGTGGAACGAGTCATTAAACAAAATGGCGACTCCACCTCCTTTCTTATTCACTCTATTCTCGCTCATAAAACTGAAGTTAGGGGGAGCTGACTCGATGAGAACAGCAGCGCTGTTATTATGGTCTAACCAGGTCTCAGTTAAAAACATAAAATCTAGATTGTGATTAATAATAAAATCATTGATTAAAAATGATTTTCCTGCCAAAGACCTGACGTTTAGTAGAGCTAGTGTTAGTGTGTTCTCATTTTTTGTAACAGGCTGTGGCTGACAAGGAATGGATGCTAAATGTGCTAAGTTTGCAGTTAAGTGCTTGTTCACCATCCTTTTTCTATTGCCTATCACAGCATAAATTGAGGAAGAATTGAAAACACAGGGCCCGGGCTTGTCTTTGAAAAAGTCATGAGTGTCACTAGTCCTGGAGCCTAGGCCCGGCACATATCAGTTTTTGCTTGCTGGATTTTGCACACAAGCGTCCTTATGGGGCAGAGGTGCCTGGCGTTTTACTGTTGTCCGGTTGAGTGATGGGGAAGGAAGGGGGTAAATTTGTTCCAACATCTACCAGCTGCTTCATCTGGTCAGTGAACTCCAACATGTGGGTAGGGGAAGAGAGTGGAGACAGCAATGGCTCCTCAAGGGATTCGGGGCTAGTAGGGGGTTTGAGGGGTGCTGGACGGGTGAAAAGGGGAGTTGAGGTTCCGTATCTCTGCTCTCTGGTCTCCCACGGTCAAATCTGTGCACAGGTGGGGGCTGTGGTGAATCACTGCCAAACTTTGTTGTATTTTCCTCTTGTTTAGATTGGGCTTGTCTTGTGTCCTTGACGGGGAGAGCAGTGGCGTAGGAGTAAAGTATGTTAGAGGTGAACAGCTTTACTCCTGGCTTGTTAAGGAAAAGTCCATCTGCTTTAAAAAGATGTAAGCGCTCCCAGAAAATGTTAAAATTGTCAATGAACTGCAGAGAATGGACGATACATTGAGTTGAAAGCCATTTGTTTAGTGCCAACAGTCGGCTGAATCTCTCAGCTCCTCTTCTCACTGGCGGTATAGGCCCACTGATAAACACATCTGCGTTTAAGGAGGTGACTTTGTTTAGCATTTCCATTAATTCCAATTTCTGCAATTCAGACTGTTGCTTTACGACATCATGTGACCCCATATGTAGTATAATGTTCTTCACAGTTGGGTGTTCTGCCATGATATCTGGGATTCTTTGGGTCAAGTCAGACACTGTGTCTTTGGGAAAACAGAGTATTTTGGTGTTTTTACTGTTTTTTAAATCTTTTACAGCAGAGTCACCCACAATCAGGGTTTGAGGGGGAGGACTACCACTTGTTGATTTATTACCCGTTCCAGAGCCCTCCTGTTTCTTTGTTGTCTTCTTGGTGCTAATTAGCCGTGTGTTAGCATGCTTTTGTCCATTGTGCATTGTGCTGTGCAGTAAGGTCTGGCAGCTGCTAGTCCACACAACATTTGGTTACTTTCCACCTCTGGTGTAGTGATTACAGCCTCTTAGTGAGTTAATGTCATCTCATCTTTCTCTCTATTGTATTACAGCATCTGCATTCAGGATTGTGCTGCTGGGAAAAAGCGAGGACAAACGGACAAGAATTGGTAACTTCATCATCGGTAACCAATTTCTTCATAACCAAACCAGACCTGTGTCAAACAGTAAATGTGTGGCCAGCTGTGGAGAGTGGAGAGGAAAACCATTAACGGTAGTGAAAACTCCAGACATGTTCAGTCTGTCTGAGAAGAACTTGAGAAGAGAGGTGAAAAACTGTGTGATTCTTTGTCCTCCTGGACCAAATGTCCTGCTGCTGTTAGTGAAGCCTTCTGAATTCACAGAGGAGAACAGACAAAACCTTAAGTTCATCCTGAGTTTGTTTGGTCAAGATGCCTTTGAGTACTCCATGATCATTGTGACACATCAGTGGAAAAAAATCAAAGTCCCTGTTAATGATCTCCTTAAGGACTGTGGAGGAAGACACTACAACATGTCTGAAGATAACCTTGGATCATTAATGGAGAAGATTGAAGAAACAGCAAATAAAAACAACAAAACCCCACCGCCTGTATCAGAACACATCAAACCAGCTTTGAACCTGGTTCTCTGTGGGAGGACAGGAGCAGGGAAGACTTCAGCAGCCAAGGCCATTTTAGGTCCCACAGAGTTTCCTTTAGTCTCAAACTCATCAGAGTGTGTTAAACATCAGGGAGATGTGTGTGGACGTTTGGTTTCCCTGGTGGAGCTGCCTGCCTTGTATGGAAAACCTCAGGAGGCAGTGATGGAGGAATCCTTCAGGTGTATCTCCCTCTGTGATCCAGAGGGCGTCCATGCCTTCATCCTGGTCCTACCTGTGGGTCCCCTCACTGATGAAGACAAGGGAGAGTTACAGACCATCCAGAACACATTCAGCTCTGCAGTCAATGACTTCACTATGATCCTGTTCACAGTGGAGTCAGATCCTACCGCTCCAGCTGTTGTTAACTTTCTAAAGGATAAGGACATAAAGGAGCTCTGTGAGAGCTGTAGAGGAAGATATGTCCTCAACATCAAGGACAAGCAGCAGATCCCAGAGCTGTTGGACGGTGTGGAAAAGATGAGAGTCGCTGAGTCCAGATTCTTCACAAAGGACATGTTCACCAAGGCTCAGATGAAGAAGGTTGCAAGACTTACAGCTGAACTGCAGGATGTTAAAAAGAAGAGTGAGGTGGAAGGTGATGATACACATCAGAGCAGAGAGTGTCTCAGGATAGTGCTGATTGGGAAGACTGGCAATGGGAAGAGTGCAACTGGAAACACCATTCTGGGCAAAGAACATTTTACATCTAAAGGGAGCTCAAAGTCTGTCACTAAGTTTTGCGAGAAAGCAACAGGAGAGATTGATGGACAGCCTGTTGCTGTAGTCGACACTCCCGGCTTGTTCGACACGACTCTGTCCAATGATGACGTTCAACAGGAGCTTCTGAAATGCATCAGCATGTTGTCTCCTGGACCTCATGTGTTCTTACTGGTGCTGCAGATCGGTCGCTTTACAGAAGAAGAAAAGAACTCTGTGGAACTGATCAAGAAATATTTTGGTAAGAAGTCAGGAGACTTTATCATCATTATATTCACCAGAGGAGATGATCTCAGCCAGTCAATTGAGAGTTATATAGATGACTCTGATGACTATTTGAAAAACCTGGTACGTGACTGTGGAGGAAGATACCAGGTCTTCAATAATAAGGTTAAGAATGATTTCACACAAGTCAGAGAGCTGCTGAAGAAGTCCAACAAAATGCTGGAGAAAAATGGCGGCAACTGCTACACCTCAGAGATGTTCCAAGAAGCCGAGAAAGCCATACAGAAGGAAGTGGAGAGGATCCTGAAGGAGAAAGAAGAAGAAATGCAGAGACAGATAGAGGAGCTTCAAAGAAAACATAAGGATGAAATGGAATCAGTGCAGAGAAGAATGGAACAAGAGAAAGCAGATAGTGAACAAAAGAGAGCCAAACAACTTGAAGAAATGAGGAAAACATCAACAAGGAGCGCAAGGAGAGAAAGAAAGAACAGGAAATGAGAGAAGAAGAAGACAGGAAGAAGAGAAGGCAGGAAGAACTTCAGCAACAGGAGTGGGAGCAAACAATTGGAGCTCTTAAGTCAGAATCAGAAGAAAAGTTGGAGCAGAGTAAAGAAGAGATGAGAAGGAAACGAGAGGCCTGGGAAAAAGAAAGAGAAGAATGGTGGGACAAACGAAATCAAGAAAATGAACAGAAACGACACGAGGAGCAAACAAAGCTTAAAAAACTCCAAGAAGAATATGAGAAGGAAAGAGAAAAATATGAAAAGAAAAGAAAAGAAGAAGATAGAAACAGAAGAGAACAGGAGGAAAAGGAGAGAAAAGAATTGGAGGAAAACTATAAGAAACAACAGGAGGACATGAAGAAGAAATATGAAGAGGAGGCCAGAAAACAGGCTGAAGAGTTCAATGAGTTCAGACAGAAATACACCGAGGACTTCACAGCGCTGGTCCAGAAGCACATGGAGGAAATAAAGGACATGAAGCAAAGACATGAGAAACAATTCTCTCAAGACCTCTCAAGTTACAAAGAAAAAACACTGAAAGAAGAAACAGAGACCTTGAGGAAACGGCATGAACAGGAAATAAAAGAGTGGGAAGAAAAATACAAAAAAAATGTATCATCCTTTGATCGCCCTACTGACTCTTCATCATTATTATGTTAAATATTTTTTGAGCATCTTTTAACTGCAGGCGTTTAACACTGTCAGTTTAAAGAATACTTTGCTTAATAGTACATCAACTGTAAGTAATTAACATACAAAAGTACACACATGTATTTTAGCTAGACTTTTTTGCTGGACCATGGAGGTGGTGCGACCAGGAGCCTGAGGGACTGATAAGTGTCACTCAGACAGACATTGCTGTGAAGTGTCCATAGTGTTCAATGAGCTCCAGCCTGACTACTGTTTGTCACTGCAGGTTGAAAATACATCATATATACAGTATATGATTTCTCATACTTATTATTTTTATACTCATTTTAGAATCATTATTTGTTAAATTGATCATATCATTATTTCAAGATAATTATTTTCCTAGCATTCATTTTATTACACTGCATCCTAATACTTTTTTGTATTTCAATATTGTTTATTTGCAATGTAACATACACTTTTTATCTGTATTACACACACACACACACACACACACACACACACACACACACACACACACACACAAATATTATTACTGTAAAGTTTCAGCATGTGTCCCACCTATAACCATCCTGATTAAATATATTAAATGGAATATCTGACTCCCGTGTCCTGACTGACATCTCACAGAAACACACACAGTCACATAGCTTAGATTGAAAGATTGGAAAAATCATCTGAATCGAAGCACATGATCTTTCTCAGCAGATGGAGTGTGCCCAGCTGTCATGTAGATTTCACAAAGTGCAAAGACATCCAGCTACTCAGCATACATATTGTTCATTTATTAAAATGAAGGCATTTCCATGTAACTTTTCTAAATACTACCAACAGATAACCCAAATAAACATTAATGAACCTACACATTTATTCAGGCTTAAATAAACACCTTGTAATAACATTA
This sequence comes from Percina caprodes, assembly GCA_013375575.1. Taxonomy (NCBI): domain Eukaryota; kingdom Metazoa; phylum Chordata; class Actinopteri; order Perciformes; family Percidae; genus Percina; species Percina caprodes. The sequence continues at coordinate 461,893 of JABXJD010000334.1, read as the reverse complement.
TGTATTCCCACTGGGCTACTCAAATGAAGCATATGATGGATGAATACAGACTTCACAAGAATATAATTTTTTTTATAAAGATGTAGGTCCAGTATTACATAAATTGTAGAGCACCAACAGGTCTTCATTCATAAATAAAATCCAAGATTTGTACATGATAAAAAGTAGAGGTGTAACATAATCCACCATTTGATACCTACCTCGTTTCTTGGCCATGGAAAACAAAATACATGCATTAAATAGCAATCTTAATCTTAATTTTGAAAAAATGGAAACATTCAGTATTGCATTGGCCATAATTCTCACTGTAAGAATTAGATGGTTGGTAAAGATAGCTGACTATTTTTTCAGACAATATTAAACCATGTAGTAAGCTACTCCCTAAGCCAAACTGAAGTAGCCTACTCAACAGTTTCAAAAACCCTCAGGTTTCACCAACTAAAAGTAGTTTGTGTTTATCTGCTGGAATTTCTTACGCCTGATCTCTTTCTATCTCCGAAGCCATTCTGGGCCGGGCCGGGCCGGGTCAGTACCTGGATGGGAGACCACCTGGAAATACCCGGTGTGTTCCGGTCGTTCATCAGCAGAGGGCAATGTCGATTTAAAATCGATTATGTGACAGGCTGACTGTTTTGGTCTAACGATAACATTACGTCACATCCGTTGACTCCTAAATGTTATGGATTAGCATTGAGCTAACAGAAAAGCCCATCCACATGAGCAGGGTGTCGTGACAGTACTTCAGGACGAGCGACAATGCGGAACAGGGACCAAATGAAGTGACAGCCCCGAACATCCCGACCGGTCAGTAGAGTCCTCGGTGTTAGCACTCTTTTTGAATTGGCATGCTTGAATGTGTCATAACGTCAAGAGCCTCTTTATAACAGTCTTCCTTAAAGAGTAGCTCCCATGTGCTTCATTCAAACTGCAAGGACTGCAAGGACTGGGCAGCTCGATATAGAAGATGGCAACAAAAAGCAGACATTTGCTGCAGAGAGTGTTCAGTGGACTCAGATCTCACGCTGTTTGGTACCAGAGCTCAGCCTCGACCTCGAGTCAAGGACACCTGCTGTGGAAACCTCAGCTCAGACAGCTGAGCTGCTCACACACACGCTGCAGGGCTCATCCTCCAAGCACAGGTACTGTGGAAGTGATAGTTTGTTTATTGACTGTAGCTGATTGGACAGTGACTCCCATTAGGGTCCATGTAGTCTCGCTTTGCCAGACCTTCCTTTACAACGCTGCGGAGGGTCCATGTGCACACTATATCACCAGTGGTATTTAGTTAGTTAGCCCAAAAACTCAGGAAAGATTGATTATTTAAGGCTTTTTTAAAACATATAGTTTTAAGTTTAGTTTTTCACATTCATTACAAATGATACTTATACAAATATCAAAACACAATATTCTACCCCACCCTCACCTCCCTCAACCAACACAAATACAGAACAAGGAATACCACCAATAAGCAAAAAAAAAAAACTTTGTGCAATGCCCAAAAACTCATTTGTGTGTTAGCCTTACAAAAATAGTCCAAGTGTATATACAGTAGAGATGCAAAGATGAATCTATTTTAAAGTTAGTTGTCAAATATTAAATGAATCATCATCATGATAACAACTATTCCAGTTATCGTCCGGCCATAATCTTCATATGGTTTATTTTCCAGGTCCCAGCAGTCTGTCCTTCAGGAGTCACACCTGTGGAGAACTGAGATCCGATCATGTGGGAGAGAAGGTCACTCTGTGTGGCTGGGTCCAGTACCTCAGGTATTATTCTGTCACTGCTGTTTACACACTGACATGGAACTACATGTCCAATGATCAGAAGAAGTATTTAAAGGTATGTTAGACATTGGCTGGAGAGGGTTGGGTTTAAAAATCTTCACTTGAATGATCTTACATTGATTCATAAAATCCTGAGACCAATCTTTGAAGAGGCTCTTAATTTTAAAGCTAGACTGAATATATTGGTATAATATGAAACTAAATGATCAAAGGAAGTCATGTCATGCTAAATAACTCTCCAAAGTAAGACAAAACTTTGGCGAGGGGAAAAACATGCACGGCCATTTTCACAGATGTATGGCTTTAGGTACACCATCTCTTTGTCACACCCTCTGCACTAAAGAAGGCACTTGTACAACTCTGGGCTCTCAAATCTTAACATCAACATTCATATTTTTAATAATGCACCATGGTTGATGGTTCCTTGTAAAATTGACAGTTTTAGTTCTAATAAAATAAAAATTTACAAAATCCTTACCATATTTGACTAAATTGAATTGGTACCTTGTGAATCCGAATGTGATTTGATTCAGTGGCGATACTCAGCACTAGTCTTCAAACACAGCTGGCTCCACATAGAAATGAGAAGTAATAGTCAGTCTGTGTTTTCTTGGTTGCTCACTCACTGCTGTTATGGACACATTTTGTATATCACTAATACATTTCAACTGTACACTTCCTGTGAGCTCTTTTGATTTCCCTCTCCATACCTAACTGCACAGTTCTATATATGACAAAGCAAAAATGTGTACATACATTTATATTACAACTTGATAGTTGCTTTTGAGAAGCAGGACTCCAGCACTACCCAGAGTTGTTTTTTGCTCTCTTTGGTCTCACACAAAGTAACCTTTCTGCCTCCAACAGGCAAGACCTGTTTGTCATCATGCGAGATTTCAGCGGCTTGACACAAGTTCTGATCCCTCAGGAAGAAGTAAGGATGAAAACAGTTCAAATGCCACAATACAGTGTATGTTATTACTAACACAGCAGATAACACAGATGTCAAGAATAATACAACTATATTAACAATAATGGATTCCAGCACATAGAAGAGGAATTTACTAAAGTAAAGGAAGTGAAGGGCATCTTATTGTCTGGATTAATGGTATTCTCAACAATTGTGTTTTAAGTCTGCGAGTACTTTGAAAATGGCGCTGTGTGATCTCACAACCGAGTCTGTCGTCAAGGTTACAGGAACAGTCAGACGACGACCAGCAGGGCAGGAGAACAAGGTTTGTGTATGTTTACGTGTAACAGCTTGTAACTTTTCAGCAAACCTCTTCAATGATATCAAGAGTTTCATCATTGAATTGCTGAAATATGTAAAGTTTCAAATAACCGTCCGCAGCAACGTAAAGCAGAATTGTCAGGGTTTTTGAGAGACTTTCTCTGAACTTTGGTGCTCAACAAAGCATTATTTGTATTATATTTGAAGTAGTCATTTGTTATTTTGATTGCTCTATCTTCTCTTTCTGCTGTGCCCGTACTGACAGAACATGCCAACAGGAGAAATAGAAATCCTGGCTGAGAGCGTGGAGGTTTTCAATGTGTGCCAGAAGTTGCCTTTTGAAATTAAAGACTTTGTCAAAGTAAGTAACTACTTTATATACAGTATGTTCAAGCAAGTAATATGGTTTATTGTAGTTATTAATTGTGAATCATTGTGTTGTTTTTTGAATGTACAGAAATCGGAGTCTTTGCGGATGCAGTATCGCTACCTGGACCTGAGGTCCTCTCAGATGCAGAAGAACCTCAGACTGAGATCTCAGCTGGTGATGAAGATGAGAGAATACCTCTGTAACGTGCACGGTAAGGAGAGCCAGATTCATTTCTCTGACTGGGATTTATTTAACCCTTGGGTTGTCTTCCCGTCAACCTTGCAACTTTGCTTTTTTGTGTAAATTTAAACCTTTTTCAATGTTTTGGTTGTATTTTTTGACACTTTTGTCGCTTTTTGTGATGTTTTGACATTTTAGTCCGTTTTTGAAAGTTTCAAAAACAAATGCTATGAAATTGACTAAAACAACCAAATTCAATGAAATTAGTGATCTGATCATTTAACTTACTTGTGAAGAGTGCTGTATGGAACCATACACGTTTTTTTTTTTCTTTTGACAATTTTGTTGAACAAATCTCATATAGAAACCTTTTGAAAACGGGTCAGATTTGACCCGAGGACAACAGGAGGGTTAAGATAGGAAAACACTTTGACAGGTTGCCCATCCATCACCGAACCATCACGCACAGACTGACCAATACATACACACTTCCAAGCACACTGTCCCTGTTGAGTGTTATTGTGACCTGTCTGTCGTCAGACTTTAGTGAAGTTAGAAAACAAAGAGGAAACTATACAAACACTACACTAAGAGTACAGAATAGTAGAATCCTTAAAGCATGAGCATGACTTCACTCAACTGTTTCTACTGTAACAGTTTGTTTGTTTTTCTCATTTGTAGGTTTTGTGGATGTGGAAACTCCGACCTTGTTTAAAAGAACACCAGGGGTAAGAAGATCACTTTTTGCCATGTAAAGATTTCAGCTGCACAGAATCAGTGTCATTTTAACAGTTCTCAGCCAAACGAACATTCAAAGAAGAAGAATTTGTCTCCGAGTTGCTGGATTATCAATTTTAGAAAAAGATAACTTCTCTAAACTTTAGGGAAATGATATAGTCTTTGCTTCCCTCAGACATGATCCCCAGATGTTCATTCTTTTGTGTTTCAGGGAGCCAAAGAGTTTGTGGTTCCATCCAGAGAGCCTGGCCGCTTTTACTCTCTGCCCCAGAGTCCACAGCAGTTTAAACAGCTCCTAATGGTGGCTGGCATAGACAGGTGGGTGCAGGCCCGACCAGAGGAAAACTACATGACTAATAAATAAAGTGGAGTATAAAGTCCAATGTTTCCCTCTTAAATGTAGTGGAGTATAAAGTCCAATATTTCCCACCCTGTAGTGGAGTACAGTAAGAGTATAAAGTGTCAAGAAATGGAAATACGCAATAAGTAAATTATACCTGTAGTGTTACCTGAGAGTAATGTACAATACATGGTCACTAACCAAGAGCTAACTAACATGCATAATAGTATTTGCCTTTGTTCATCGCCGTCACTGTGGCAGGTACTTCCAGATGGCCCGGTGCTATCGAGATGAAGGCTCCAAACCTGACCGGCAGCCTGAGTTCACCCAGGTAACATGGAGGTGGAACGGGAAAAGGACACAATGCACTCACACACAGCTGATCGTTATGTTGTTAGTGGTTGGTCTAGGCCACTTTTCCGATCAGTGAAATTAGGTAAACATTTGTTCCCATACTGGGAGTCACACCTGGGTGAAAACCAGGAGTCCTAACTGCTAGACCAAATGAAAATAGATCAAAGGAACTTAGTCTCTCTCTCTCTTTGTCTCTTCTGCACTAACATACTGTAGGTCATTTTAAATGTTATTCTCCAGTATTAATTTACAAAACACATGGTTTCTTGTTCCTTTGGTCTAGGTGCTGAATATTATTTAAATTGTCTAAATTTGTTTTAAATGTGGTTCCCCCTGGTGCTGGTGTTAACAGTCCTGGTCTGTGTTCTCTGAAAGGTTGTCCTCTCATTGTCTCTCCCAGGTAGACTTAGAAATGTCTTTTGTGGACCAGGCCGGTATCATGTCCCTGGTGGAGGGATTGTTACAGTACTCCTGGCCTGTGGAGAACGGCCCCATTAAGGTTCCTTTCCAAACCATGACCCATGAAGAGGCCATGAGGGACTACGGTGTGGACAAGCCTGACACCAGATTCAGTATGAAGGTGGGTGATTAAAGGAACATGAAAATTAGTCAAGCCCAAATATATAGCTGGCTGACCCACTAATCTTATTTAATGATAGAGGCCTTAGTGGTTTTATAATGGCATATTTTCTACTTGTTTTAAACATGTATAAAGTATTGTAATTGTGCAGCTGCCCCTAAGTTACCCCTCATTATTTCACAAGCCAATTTTGGAGATAATCTAGGAGGATTTTCACATAGACTGAAAACAAACAAAAAAATCATTGCTATTAAAGGCTGAAAATTCTCTTCTGGGTGTTATCATCTGATGTTCAGGAGGGGGTGAATATGTCTTTGGGACCTGTAGTGTGTACTGCTATATCTCTGTCTGAATCCCTGTCTTTCTTCTTATCTGGCTGTCTGTCTGTCCAGCTACTCGACCTCAGTCAGGTTTTCTTATCCACGGAAATTGAGTTCCTCAGATCAGCTCTCAGCCAACCAGGAGGCTCCATTCAGGCCATCTGTGTCCCCAGTGGAGCGGTAAGAAATCCATCAGAACATACTGTACACACACATTGGGAAGTACAATGAAATATTTATGATACAAAAAGCTCCTAAATGTCAAACAGAGCTACATTTGTAAGTAACAGATTTGCTGATATCTGCAAGCTTGCCTTTGTTGACCCTGTCATAGCGATCTCAAACGATTTTTTCTGTCTTGTTTTCAACTACAGAAACTAATATCTGGGAAAGTTTTGGAAGAACTGAAACAAACGGCTAAGACTCAGTTCAACCAGGTAGGTTTGTTTTTCCACTTTTTCTCTTACCTTACTATTTTATGTGAAGTCACCCTTTCATGTTAAGTCAGGTGCAGTGTTATTGTGTCCAATATTTCCTCATTGTGTCTTTTATTTTTCTTCATTTGTGTATGTTTTGTCCCAAGGAGCTCAGCGTGTTGATGGTCAAAGCAGACGGGACATTGAAGTCTCCTCTAAAGAAGCTTCTGTCTGTCTCAGTCACCGATGAGCTGCTGCAGAGGACTGGTGCCAAACCAGGAGACCTGCTGCTGATGGCAGCTGGTTCCCTCCACACTGTGGTAAGGATTTGGTACATTTTTAATATGATTGATGAAGGGGAAATGATATATTTGAATAGAATGGGCATACACTGTTTATTAATTCCTCTTCTGTTGTCTATCCATCCTACCTTTCTTCTCTCCTGTGTCTCACTACACCCCTGCTCTGCTCTCAGTGCCCGATGCTGGGTAATCTTCGTCTGCAGTGTGCAGAGCTCCTGGAGTCTCGTGGCGTTTCAATCCGCGACCCCTCAGCCTTCCACTTCTTGTGGGTTGTGGACTTCCCCCTGTTTTTGCCCAAAGAAGAAGAGCCAGAGCAGCTGGAGTCAGCCCATCATCCATTTACTGCTCCACTGCCAGAGGACACACAGTTACTCTACACAGAGCCACAGAAGGTAGAGCCACTCAAAATCAGACTAATTTTACTGTCTTTTTGTATTTATTGCATCAAATCAGAAGAACAGCAACACATTTGTGCGGAAGGTGAGGGGCAAAGCCTGACCTCACATGCCAGACTTCAGGCTTTATCCTTGAAATGGATGTTGATCCAGGACATAAATGTTGATCCAGACTAAAGCTCATCGGTTGTACTCTGTCATTCTCAGGTACGTGGTCAGCACTATGACCTGGTGTTAAATGGCTGTGAGATTGGAGGAGGCTCCATCCGCATCCACAAGGCCTCAGAACAGCTTTATGTCCTGAAGAGTATCCTCAAGGTGAGTCATTGTGTATCTTGGAAGTGTTTGGAATTGGGTTGAATCAATTACTGGTCATAACTGGTCATAACTGATATGTGTGTGCTGCAGGAGGACCCCAGTCTTCTCTCTCATCTGCTGGAGGCTCTGGACTCAGGAGCACCACCACATGGAGGAATTGCTTTGGGTAATGTTAACGCTGCACTTAATCACAACAAGCTTTAGCGATCGCTGAGCTAGTTTAGCACAGTAAAAAAAGATAAAAGTAAATTTTTAATTTTAATTTTTTATAATTAGGATGCTCACTCCGGCAAATGTGTTTACCTTCCAAATACACCCAGGATCATATATAGCTACTTACTTTATTCATCCCGAGGGACATTTTAGGCATCCAGTAGCTTTTACAAACGCACATATATCTCACATACATAAAGAAATAACTTAACATAATTTTAATGGTTAAAAATTTGTGAAGTGATTTCAAAGGTCTGGTATGGACTGATCATTTGATTAAATGACCATGATAAGGTGCTATGTTAGTGTGTGCAATGGTAGTAGTGCAAAAGTGAATAGTGCAGGGATTAAACAGTGCAGTAGCTTATTAAATATTAACAGAACAATATATAACGGGGAATAAGTTATAAGATGTAGATGTTATGACCACAGTCCAGATTGTGTATGAGGGCTAATATAGCCTATAAGACAGTAAGTTGTACAGCAGACAAAGTGATATAATGTTATAAAATGCTTGAGTCTAGGTCAATGAAACTGTCACTGTTTTCAGTCGGGAACTGCAGATTGGTTGATCGTAGAAAGGCTGCAACTCAAAGAGCTAGCTATTTGATTAAAAATGACTTTGACATGGTTGTTTCTCTAGCTAACGTGTTAACTGGCTAAATATGGTAGCAGTTGTTGAGCTTCCAAGTTTAAGTAAGGGGGCATGTGACATCACATGTGGATGGGCTGCAACTTAGTTACGGAAAATTTGAATTTGACATTAGGGTTTAAGAGGCGGTGTTGCATTGAGCTGAGAGAGTGAATTATATATGTAATACAAATGCCCAATTCTAAACTAAAAGGTGAAAATGGTTATTTACATATTAAGTGGTCTTATCACTCTTCCTCCTTTCTAGGTTTGGACCGGCTGGTCTCCATTATGGTCGGTGCTCCCAGCATCCGTGACGTCATTGCCTTCCCCAAGTCGTTCCGGGGTCACGACCTTATGAGCTGCGCCCCTGACTTGGTGTCTGAGGAGGAGCTGAAGTCTTACCACATCTCTGTCAAATGGCCACCACAGCAAGGAGGTGGAGGGGAAGAGGGGAAGTGAGGAGTAAACGAAGGAAGAGATAAAGAGAAATCAGAGGACGAAATGATGCCTTGCCAGATCTCTGGAACCTACACATCAGAGGAAAAAGTGTGGGGACAAGGAGGAAAGAGACAGAAATGAGCTGACAACCAGCAGGCGGTGTAGAACAGCGGTTCTAAAACTTTTTCAAGGATCCTTAAACTGACGCCAATTAGACCACGGACACCCATTGGATAAGATTTTGTCCCAGGGTCCTCGTCTGATTTTGCTTTTAGATGTTTTATTACAAAAAGTGTATGAAACCCACGTCCAAAATAGTCATACATTCTGTTATGGTGTTACTTTGTGAATTTTTAGTAAAAAATAAATGATTCCCTTTTACATTTTGAAAAAATGTATGCCTTGGAAAAGCTCATTACCAAATCTCACTGATAACCTACTGATTAGTTGGTTAATAGATTCTCTGTCATGATGATGGTGGTTTTCTCTCAGCCTCATATAATCATTCATTGACATAACAGTAATAACAGCAATTCTCTCAATTCAAGGACTTATAACCCTGCTGACTCTAAAGAACTGCTTATTTGGTATTGGTTTGTGTCACATGATGGTCTAAATGTTTCGGAGCACATTCCACCTTGGTAAGAATAAAACTCTGAAGACCCACGTCAAACCTTTAATTATATTGTATAATCCACAGTCCTTGCTCTGTGTAAAAACACATTCTAATTTTCAGCTAACGCTAATATGAGAAGCTTAAGTTGGCCAAATCAAGTGGACATCTTCCAAAGTTAGTCTTTTTATTGCAAAAGGCAGGTAATGTGGGGCAGTTCCTGGAGCTCTAGTAATCCAGTATCCTGTTTTGAGTTTTGTATAGTTAGTTTGGTTCATCTCCTTATTGCCTGACATTAAATTGGTATTGTAGTAAGGCAGCTGAAAGAAAAAAAAAAAACACAAAATCAGTCTGACTTTTGGTCAATATACACTCTTCTGTTGTAGATTGCTGTACTGTGACAAATGTGGTAGAGGGTGCACATGGAAAGAACAAACATATTCAACCATATTCACCACACAGTTATTTATTAATTTGCATTTCATCAAACTAAGTTTGGCCTAATGACTTAAAAACAGGCAAAGTAATTTAGTGTTACAGTTAAACTGTTGCAAAGACTTACAAAACACATGTAAGTAGTTAACTGTAATACACACACTTTACTCTGTAATACATACTGTGTATATATATATATATATATATATATATATATATATATACTGTATGTGTATATACTGTATGTGTATATACAGTATATAAAGTTTATTTGATATAGCACCTTTTACAGATAAATTCACAAAGTGCTTTACATGATACATTAAAATACAGTAAGGAATATATAAAACACCGATGGAAGACACATATACACACGCTGATGACGACACGAGTGATAACCCGGAAGTAATCAGCCACGTCCGTAACGCTGGAGAAGAAAAATGACTGAACAGAGATGTGATTGTTCCGTTTTGCCCTCGACGCCAGTGAACTCTTGAGTCACGTCGACGAGTTTACAGCGAGAATAAGGACCGCAGTCAAGCTGTCCAACTAACGGAATGTCGTTACTCACAGAAACGACAGGTTATTCGGTGAATTTCGTCAGACAGACGTCGGACGATGCTAAACGGCCAACCAACTTTAATCAACGTTAATCGGAATAAGCAGCTTCAGGTTTTCCACCTTTCAGCTGTTTGCTAACGTTACATGACAGTCGACGTTTTTAAAACGCCAGGTGTGAAGCAGCAATTTAACGTTAGCTGCTTTATTGGGATACTAAGGTGGCGGTGGTGGCAGCCACGTCAGCTAACGTTAGCTTGATGCTATTTCTCTCTAGTCTGTTATTTTGCGAACACTTCTGTGCAGTTGGTTTGCTTTTGTGATTCACATTATCCAACAAAAACTCAAAAGGGTAACGTTATTCTTCTGAGACAATGGCTCCGATGGGTATCCGGCTGTCACCCCTCGGTGTGGGGGTGTTCTGCCTGCTTGGAGTCGGTGTCATCTACCACCTGTATGCAGGGGTCATCTCCAGCCGCCTGGCTGCTTTCAGGTCAGACTCTTCTCTCATTTCCATCCAGGGTGGTGTAACGTGGCGTTATCTCTCACCGTAGGTAACGTTACAGTAACTGTATCTGCGAGGGCAGGGCTTGTAACATCAGCCCACCAGCCGCTCCTCGTCTGTTTATGAAGCTGGTTAAAGACTAAAGAGCAAGTGTCCAATCTCTTCTATGATTGATGGTACTTACATGATAAGATTCTATGATCACCCTGGTCGCGCAGCTGCTTATTAGAACCGGGTTTTCAACCTCAGTACTTTTAAAAGTACAGACGGAAATATGTGCTTATTGCATTGGATATTGAGGACCGTTACTAGTTTCAAGTTATTTATTGTCAAATGTACAACAACTACAGACAATGCCAATGAAACGCTTGGGTCTCAGCATCCCTCTAACAATGCTGCTTAAGTTTGTTGAAACATATATATAGTGAAATAGGGTAATAAGAGTAATTCCAAATGAATAAGCTAAATGTAAACAATGCAGTAAATGTATGCATAGTGACAAGAATAAACGGTTGTAACAGTACATCAAAGTATGTAAGACAAAGTGAGTTGTGTGTCTGTTTCTTGTATTATGGCCTGTGGGATGAAGCCTGGTGGTGCAAGCAGAACAGTTTGTAGCTGGGGTGATATGGGTCTCTGATTATCCTGTTGGCCTTCTTACATTGCTGGGTGTAGAGGTCCCCCAATCGATGGCAGCTCCGTCCTGGAAATGGGCTGAGAAGATCTCACCACCCTCTGTAGAGCCTTAAGATTGAGGGCGGTGCAACTGCCAAACCAGGCGGTGATGCAGCCAGTCAGGATACTCTCAATGGTGCACAGTAGAATCTGCAGCGCATCCTAGAGTCCATGTTGTCAGACTTTGCGTTGACTGTAAATGCTGGCATCAGCTATCTGTTGAGATTTGCAATCCCTGTTACATTTTGATCAGATCCGTTCTACTGCTGTCCTAAAAGCCTTACTATTCTCTGGCTTCCAGTAGGCTGAGGGTAAACACTGAGTCTTTTTAATTGTCAGACATGGTAATGGTTTGATTGTAAGATAGGAGGAAGTAAATATGAGCACAAGATTCTTTCAAAACATGCCATCTCATTTACCTACCAAGAGTTGATAAGGCTGATGGTTTCATCACGTTTGGTGTTAGGAAGGGTAAAAGCTTTTTTTCCCCATCATTGCTGTTTTTAGCACAACGTTTTTATTCCATCCCCTTCTCTCTGCAGAACGAGGGGGAAAGTGGATCTGAGGGACCTGCTGGCTGTCTCAGTAGAGGCTGCAGTGCTCGGTGGCACAGAGGTAAAAACAAGTTATTTTCCCACTAATGTTAAGTAGGCTTTTATAATATAAACATTTAACCAATATCCATTATCTAGTATTTCTAGTACAATTAATGGCTTGCTTTTTTTGTCAGGGTTTTGAATTGGAGATATTAAATTAACCAACAGTAACCACGTCGTATGTTTGGGTACATCTGGGGTCCTTAAACTGTATCAGCATTTGTGTTGTGTTTTTGTTTTCCTCCCTAGGTGAAGAAGGTGCGTGAAGAAAATAGCCTGAAGGAAAAGTCAAAAGGCAAGACAAAGGAGGGAGCCAATGAGCTTCTGACTATGGGTGACCTGCAGTCGCATAGAAAGATGTTTAACCTTATAAGCAACGCCTTCCCTGAAGTCACGGTGAGTGCAAATCCCTGTAGAACTGTAGTTTCTTCTATTCCCCACACTGTGTTGCTCAGTCACCATTTGTATACTGTGGAAAGTAGAGCTGGGCGATAGGGAGAAAATCAACTATCACAATATTTTTTACCAAATACCTCCTATAGATACTGCAACAATGTTGTAGTGTCGACTATTGGTGCTTTCACAAAATAGTTACACAATGAGATTTTTGATAAATATTCATCAGTAATGTGGATATAATGACTAAGTGGGAAAAGGCAAATAACAGTTAGGACAGTCTGATAAGTTCAGAAAATGACATTACTGTAATTCAGCCTTTAAAACCAGGGAAAAGACACCACTTATGCCATATTACGATATCCAAAATCTAAGACGATATCTAGTCTCATATCACAAAATCAATATAATATCGATATATTGACCACCCTAGTGGAAAGTCGAGTGATTTAAAAGACTACTGTTACATGTTATTTAGATAACAACTGCAGTGGTCTTGTCATGCTTGTATTTGCATCAATCAGAAATGAGTAGGACAGGAAAGAGCATGAAGCTTCTTTTTGAGATGCCTTCACATACTGTTTGAAGTTTAATAATAAGAATAAGGCACATGAGTTATACTTGTGTCTGTTTGTGTTCAGGTGAACAGTGAGGAACATGACAACACGGTGGATAAGGCTGCAGCCTGGAGTCGGGATATTCCAACCGACATACAAGACAAAATAGAGAGGGGCAAGTACGTTCCTGCTGAGAGCATCACTGTGTGGATCGATCCTCTAGATGCTACACAGGAATATACAGGTGTGTACATATCTGAAGTGAAGTTATATTAATTTCCATGACAATATTGGGCGGTAATATATCCACTTGTCACTAAGGTATGTCTTGTGCTCCTCCTCTTAAATAGCGAGCAGTTTCTTTGCTAGAATTAGATTGAGATTTTAGATTAGATAATATTTTTCTTCACATTGTGAAGTGATCAAGTTAAGGTAAAAAAAAAAAAGAAGAAGCTTCAATGAATATATGAGGTTTACGGGAGCACTTGTTTGGCTGAATCTCATAGTCTTGGCTATGTTTGTTCCACCACTATCTGCATAAAGGTGACTGAAAATGTGTGGCCCTTTGCAGCAGAGCCCTCTTTAACACTCATCCAGTAAACTGATACATCCAGGAGCTGCCCAGTAGAGCTTGCTGTTTACTCTGTCAGCCACTGAGAGTACGTCCACACTTAAATATAAATTATAAATTAAATTTATGAAGGTATCTTTTTTTTTTTTGTGTCAGCCCTCCAATTATAAATTTTTAAAGCCAGTGTGTTTCAGTGTGTAAGGGGCAAACTGACCATTTCCAAAATGATGACGTAAGCTACCCACTGTGGGTCGGGGGCTGTGTGGCAGTATTAAGAGGGACTTCCTCTCGTCTCGGACTTTCTCTTTTGATCACTCATTAATTACTCAATATAGCTTAATACACTCCAGAGCTGTTACCATTTACGTGGATCTATGTCACTTTTAACGTTGCGATCATAAATGAATAGCCTTGCGGGGAAAAGTCTATTCTTAGATGCATCGCAATTCTCTCTTGAATGATGTCCCAATGGCAGAAATGTCAATAATTGGACATTTTGACATATCATTTTTTCAAATGATATATTAAAATATAGGGTTAGAAGTCTAAAGTCATTCATTTTTGGTGCAACCAAAATGAAGGTCAAATGCACACATTTGGCCTTTTATCACCCCGAGGCAACTCTCAATGTTTACTTTTTTTACTCTGGTTACCTCGTTCATAGATAACTTACGATAACGAAGTCCAAGATAATTACGTTAATTATTTCTTTGCCAAAATGATATGATGTTCTTGTGGCCCAGTGGCAAATGTTCAGTGGCCTTTTGCCCTGGGGTTGGGACCAACTGATGTTTAAGAGTGTGGGAGACCTGTGTCTTATTTATAATTTTTAATGTGTATCTACTGAATCCCCAGCTGGACATTTTAAACACCAGCACAATATTATTTATTAGATATAAGAACATTAAGGTCAGATGGATAGTTAGGATTTCTGAATGTTAGAGACACCCTGTTCCCGCCCACATCCTGTAATCTCTTTTTCATCGCCTTTTATCTCCCTCTCTATCCTCTCTCTCTCTCTCTCCCCCCATAGAGAATCTAGTGAAGTATGTGACCACAATGGTATGTGTGGCTGTAGATGGTAAACCAGTCATTGGGGTCATACATCAACCATTTACTGGGTTCACTGGTAAGTGTGTGTGCCTCCACAACTTTACTTGTGTGTTTTAAACAGGATGCCTTCACATGTTTAAACTTTTAATTGTGCCTGTTTGCATAACAATGTGAAATTTTGACTGAAAGAAATAGAATTTTTCACTTTTTGTGACAATCACGGAACTTCAAGTTAGTTCATGAGTTTTGCCTTTTTTGTTGTTGTTGAAACCATAAGATCAATGTCTCCCTTGTCTCTTTATCTTGACATAGAGGAGTTCTGCCACAAAACTTTCATTCTAGAGCTTTGATAGTAAGGAAGTTGGTCAACAAAATAATATGTTTTGAACGTCTTCCCCTTCTCTAAACCTCCATTCCCTTTGTCTCTCTGTCTCCCCTCTGTCGCTTCCCCAGCCTGGGCATTTGTCGGTCAGGGGTCAAATATGCGTCCCCGGCCGTCCTACACTGTCAGCTCTCCAAAGGTGATAGTATCACGTTCCCACTCTGGAACAGTTAAAAGTTATGTTCAGGAGGCTTTTGGAAATGGCACAACAATCATAGAAGCAGGTGGAGCAGGTGAGAATTCCTTTACTTTTATGTATTACATTCAAGTATTGCATGTGCAGAGAAAGTTTAAAGGCTATATCTTTAATTATTACATCAAGTAAAACAACCCATGTGGGGAGCAAGCAAGGCCTATTTTCTTTAGCATTTTCACACCAAAGGACATATTTTAAGGGTACTCTGCTGAACTCTTGTACTCTGCTGAACTCTGTAGCAGGCAGTAAAGAGGTTTATTCAAAATATAATCTTACCATTAGAAATACTATAGCACTAGTGTGACAACAAATATTGACCATGGTCATCCTCTCTCTCTGACAGGATATAAGGTCCTGTCACTTTTGGAGATGCCTTCAAGTGAAACAGGTTCTATGGACCAGGCAGATGTTTACATCCATGTCACCTTTATCAAGAAATGGGACATCTGTGCTGGTGCAGCACTACTGAAAGCACTGGGTAATGTAACAATGACTGTTTTCCATTTTTGGTTTTCTCTTTGCTTTCAAGCTCTGTTCAGATTTTCCTCTTAATTAAATCACAAGAACTCTTTTTGTTGCACACACATTGTTTACTTGACTTCATTTTAAGTTCATTCTGATTTAAAATTTTGTTGAATCCTATAGCAACACTTTAAAAAAAAAAAAACTGAAACAGGGATGCGTTTTTAGCTTACAGGCACGTCTCTGCTGATTGGATATCACCTGTAACACAGCCAATAAAAGAGAGACAAAACCACCAAACAAGAGAAAACATCACTCAAAGCGTTTCACAAGGTTCCGGGGGAGCATGTCATTCAACCACAGCGTGCACAGTGTTTTGAGTTTGAACGTGCGCCTGATTGGTGCATAGAAGTACATGACACATTGTACATCACATTTTTCCAACTGAGTCTCGCCTACTTCAAACCAGTGAGAAGAACACAGAGAACGCACAAATACAGAAATATCTTGTCAAGTAACCAAAACTACAACTACAGAAAGAAAAAGATCTTTATTGCTTGTGCTAAATGTTTGTTCAGCATTTGTTACAGTGAAAAATAAGGCATCTTGCATCACACATCATCCACACAATTATGTCAAAATGCATCATATCAATTCTACTTTTATGTTTAATTAATATGTCATTATCATCTCTGAAATGGATGTTTAATCGGGAAGTGCACTGTACCAATGACATGTAATCCCCATGATTGTAGGAGGCCACATGACAACGCTAAAGGGAGAGGACATCGACTACAGTGGAACACCAGTCAACAAAGGAGGACTGGTGGCCAGTGTTGGTGTGGACCATAAGGCCTTACTGGAGAGACTACCAAACTGGGACCCTGAAAAGCACTGATGGACACAAACACAGAGCCATTGGTAGTTTGGTCAGGTTTTGGTAAGGGCAACATGTGGCTGCCCTTTCCTTTACCTAACAGTGGTCTGTAAACGTAACCAGGCCCATGTGATTTCATCATCGATGGGAGTCCGTGTCATTGGCATGGGCCACCAAGCAGGACGGTAAAACCAACCCACTGGAAACTGCAATGGCTGACACAATGGCTCTGAACGCACACTCTTGGACATGCATACATACTTTCAGCTAGTAGAAACGGTACACCTTCTTTTCCACATGCATATACACACACACATGCTCACAGTGAACATTGGACATCAGAGTCCCTTTACCTACAGAGGACAACTCTCTCATGACTCTTATTGTGAGACAATTAACTAAGGAGAAACTATGCTGAACATTACAACAGAACCTATGGCTTGACTGAGATGGATTGTCTTTTATCATATTAAGTCCCAACTTCAATCCTGGCCTAAACAACCAATGAAGTTACATTTCATCAACAAACCATCTCTTCACCAGCATCATTGTACCAAATGAATTCACTACACACTATCTAAGTGGTGTCAACTCAGCTAGAAGGCACTGCTAATCCCAAATCATGGCAATGCCCAGATGGGATCAGATTTTACCAATTTTGCATAACTATGTTAGAGACAACAAAAACAACAGAAAGGGGACATTTGGAAGGAAAAGTTGTCTATTTCCTCATCATATGTTTGAGACAGATTTTTGGATGATTAAATCTATTCTCAGGTTTGGGTGTGAGCATGCTGTGATTGATGTTCCCTTGCTCTCCTGTTATATACAGTTGTGCTCATAAATTTGCATACCCTGGCATAAATTTAGAAAATATGACCCATCATGCAAAATAACTGTCTTTGACTCAAGCATAGTGATCATATGAAGACATATATTTTTACATAGTTGTTTGGCTGCTTTTTAAACAATATTTACAACAGAAATAACCCAAATGGCCAGATCAAAAGTTTACATACCCTTCAATGTTTGGCCTTGTTACGGGCACACAAAGTGACACACACAGGTGAAAATGGCAATTAAAGGTTATTTCCCCACACCTGTGGCTTTGTAAATTGCAATTAGTGTCTGTGTATAAATAGGTCATGAATTTGTGAGCGCTCATGTGGATGCACTAAGCAGGCTAGATATTGAGCCATGGGGAGCAGAAAAGAACTGTCAAAAGACCTGCGTAACAAGGTATTGGAACTTTAAAAAGATGGAAAAGGATATAAAAAGATATCCAAAGCCTTGCAAATGCCAGTCAGTACTGTTCATTCACTTATTAAGAAGTGGAAAATTCTTGGATCTCTTAATACCAAGCCAAGGTCAGGTAGACCGAGAAAGATTTCAGCCAAAACTGCAAGAAGAATTGTTTGGGATGCAAAGAAGAACCCACAGGTAACATCAGGGGAAATACAGGTTGCTCTGAAAAAGATGGTGTTGTTGCAAGAAGCACAATACGACGGTACTTGTAACTTGGTTACTTGGTAACAAACATGAGCTGCAGGGTCGAGTTGCCAGAAAGAAGCCTTTCCTGCGTCAATGCCACAAGCCTGGTTACAATATGCCCGAAAAAACCTTGACGCGCCTCACAGCTTCTGGCACACTGTAATTTGGAGTGACGAGACCAAAATAGAACTTTATGGTCACAACCATAAGCGATATGTTTGGAGGGGGGTCAACAAGGCCTATATTGAACCGAATACCATCCCCACCGTGAAGCATGTTGGTGGTTCACTGATGTTTTGGGGGTGTGTGAGCTCTAAAAGCATAGGGAATCTTGTGAAGATTAATGGCAAGATGAATGCAGCATGTTATCAGAAAATACTGGCAGACCATTTGCATTCTTCTGCACGGAAGCTACACATGGGACACTCTTGGACTTTCCAGCACAACAATGAGCCCAAGCACAAGGCCAAGTTGACCCTCCAGTGGTTACAGCAGAAAAAGGTGAAGGTTCTGGAGCGGCCATCACAGTCTCCTGACCTTAATGTCATCGAGCCACTCTGGGGAGATCTCAAACGTGCTGTTCATGCAAGACGACCAAAGACTTTGCATGAACTGGAGGCATTTTGCCAAGGTGAATGGGCAGCTATACCACCTGCAAGAATTTGGGGCCTCATAGACAACTATTACAAAAGACTGCATGCTGTCATTGATGCTAAAGGTGGCAATACACAGTATTGAGAACTAAGGGTATGTAGATTTAGACATTGGTCGGTTAATTTTTTGTTTTATGATTGTGCCATTCTGTTAGGACCTACAGTTCAGTGTGAATCCCGTAACAGATAAAAGACGTGTTTTGCCTGCTCACTCATGTGTTCTTTACACATGGTGTATATATATTACCAATTCTTCAAGGGTATGCAAACTTTTGAGCACAACTGTGTATACACACACACACACACACACACAAACATTGCACAATATAACGGCAAGGTGTGTGTACCAACAGAAGCTACCTAGTCTACCAAGAGCAATGGCAGCAACGTTTCACTGGCAGTGAGAGCAAGGGCAGTGATGGAAAAGGGTTTAATGAACCTTAACCCTAAGCAGAACAACTTAAAACATTTGTGGGGGTCTTCGCCTTCCTCAGCATCCTATAAATACATGGAATGAGTTGGACTGAACTGAAATCACACATTCTTCTCACATCATCACCTCTCCAGTACAAACAGTGTAGGTTGGACTGTTGCAGTTCTCAGTGAATTAAAAGCAGAGGATCGGCTAACTGCATAAAGACTGGATGACATTTGCATACACAGTACAAAAACAAGTATATCCGATATGTACAGTCTCATTCCGGACTACAACATTGGCGTTGCAAATGAAAAGCATTTGTGTTTCAGTGGTGTTCTATCACCAAGAACTAAATGGAAGTTTATAGAAACAAGTCTAACGTGAACTGGACCTGTAAATGTCTTCCTCCAATTTCCTTGCAAACCATTCCTGCTACTAAGTGCATGGTTTTGTATTTTGATTAACCTTCACCCTAACACTTTTCACCCTACTGAAAATGTAATATGCTCGATCAACTCCTATTTATGCGGACTACTGTAGGTCTTTCTGAACTGTCTCACATTAAGTGTTGCAGTCTGTTTTAACTGACAGTCCAACAGCCAATTTGTAGACGTGTGTTTGCCAACAAACACTGGCATAAAGTTGGACTTGTCCTTTTACTGTGGAACCTTGTTACACGGTGAAAAACAACCATCAGCAAAACAAAAAAAAAGTGACCTGTTTACCATTTAGTTTGTCTCAGCAGCCTTTGTGTAATTGATAACCTTGTATAGATACAACATGTGTATAGAGGTTAAGAGTTAAATGTTCATTCAACATGTTTTGCTGCAGATTGAAATTAAAAAAAGATGACTAGGAGAAGCTGTTGGCAGCTTAAAGGCCTACTCTGGATGGTGTGATGATGACATTAAAAGGGTGCGGCTCGGCTCAGAGAGAACAACTTTCAGTCTCAAAGCCGGAGCTGCTGCAGGAGGTTGGGTCTTCATGTGCTAAATGTCAGTTTTAGTGTTTGAGTGCCTTTGATTGGCACAAGACAACATTGTCCTAGGAGGACAGTGTAAGCTGCAGCAATCAGCATGATTTGTGTAGCTGTTGGAAAGGTAATGCTCCGATAGCAATTTAAATGGAATTATAATGACATGGAAATCAAATGGTTGTTATTGTTTTGTTAGGATGGACATATCACTGCTGTACATTGTTTTACTCCTGGATTCTGGTCCTTGTGTACTGTAAGAAAGAAATAGTTCAGTGAGGTAATGAGGGGAACTCCATAATATGGATTGATAGTGTGTTTACAGGTGTTGGGGAGTATGACTGCATATATAGAACAAGTTGAATAAAGCCTTTTGTAGCTCCAGAGGGAGCTGTGTGAAATCTGATATATTGCCTCAAGTGATTCACTTAACCCTTGTATTGACTTCACTTTCGGGGCCCTCTCGTATCCCTGGGGTCAAATTGACCCGTGACTTATTTAGGGTTTTAAAAACAATTCTGAAATAAAATTTTACTTAATAATCTATTAACAAATATTGTCTTTATCTCAATTTCAAACAATTAAGATAAAGTATATGTTTAGGGAATGCAATCAGTCTATTAGAACACAATTAAAAATGGAAGTGGGATTCATTTTTTGTCAAAGTTGTAATTCATGTTAAAAATCCACTGGAAAAAACATAAGTGGTCATATCTAGAATAATTTTCTAAATTGAATCAGGAATACATGTTTATCACAGAAAATATGGTAAGGCCTTTGATTTTCAGGTAGAAAAAAATGTATACTTGTACTATTTTCTTCTTGTAAAAATTTGAAATGGGTCAATTTGACCCGAATACCATACAAGGGTTAAGTCGGTCTCAGTTGGGTCTGAAGACTACAATAAAAAAAGAAAGATATCTGTGGGTGTGGAGTTAGAAAGAAGTGAGGTCATCAGCCTTATTTATGATAGAGGCTACATCCCACCCAAAATCCCACCCAAATCTACGAACTTTTTTTGGTCCATTGTGGGTAAAGTTGGCACCAGGAAGGAACAAAATCTCAGGTTATGCTTCATCAATTAATGGAGTACTCTTTTAATGCATAGATGTGTATCTATGAGGCAAAGATGGGGAGGCACAACCACAGATTATGGTCAGATTGGCACAACGTGTTCTGCTCTACACACCTAAAAACTGCCTCAAGCTGTTAGCAACACAATAGAACCAACATGGCTGCCTCTGTCAGTTACCAGCTCATGTCAGCGGCTGTAGAGATTATTGTGTTTTTGGTTTTTTGGTCGATACAGTGATGAAAAAAACCAAACCAATTATTATCACCACATTGAGAGTGTGAATTGTAGTGATTGCACCCAATTTATTTATTTTCTGAGCTCACTACATGGCCCTCAATCTTTGGTTTAAAGAAAAAGGCTCAAGGAGTGGCAAAGTGTGCTTTTAACCCTTTGTTGAACAGAGTGTGCCGTCAACGTAGTGGGTTTAGAAAATAAGAAAATGGTTCATAAAGCATCATACGGCTTTATTTTGCCATCACTAGTGAATTTTTAAGTGACCTGACAGTCTTGCCATATCTTATTTGTCTGCTGTGTGAATTGCTAGAAATCCTATTGATTCCTTAAGTAGCGCAAAACTTTGTCAAAACATGTTAATAATGTCCACAAAGCTTGCATGCTTTTGGAATTTGAAATACCTGAAGGCGATATTGTCCATTTTCTACACATACTAACTTTTTAATCATGTTTTTTTTTTCATGGTATTTGGTACTTACTAAAGAGTGACCCTTTTAGAGACCTTATTAGATCCTGTCCCTTCCTCTCAAGCAAGAGTAATCTTAATTTATTTCAGCCCAGGGATTTCATTTTTATTCTGATAGTTCAAAACATTTGACATAAATAAGGAGTGACAAAAGAAAATGAATTGCAGAAGTTTTTGATCAACTGACGTAGAAAGTTTTCAATACTGTATCAACAATGTCTTTTGTTGAAGGGTGTACTACACAAATGGCAAAAACCCAGTTGTGTGGTTTCAATGACTCTATCACTCTATCTGCCTCGAACCACAGACACATGCAAAGTATATCAAACAGTTTGGAAGTGAACACTTTAGCCTGACTTCTCACAGATGATCATGTTACATAGAGAGGTGGTAGATGACAATGTGAGAGCTAATCAATATGCTATAGGCTATCCTGCCATGTCCCATGCTGTTATATGGCTGTTTGGTGTGGAGTGAGCGTCTGCTCTGTGAGTGTCTCTCATCCTTTTTCTGCTGTGAATTTCCAATAAAACATCAGTGTGCATGATGGAATTGGATTATCTCTCTTATGGTTTTATTGCAGCAGGCAGTTGAAGTGACTTCACAAGGTTTAAATTCTGTCGCTGGAGCATGAAATTGAAATGGAGAGTTAATAAAAACCTCATGAAAGCAGGCACACATACCATAATTTCACTGAGGTTTAGGTCTGAATAACATTTCACCCATTTCTTTAAATATAATTTCCAAATTAATTTCCATTTTAAAATGATTATAAGATAAGATATACTTTATTGTCCCCGAAGGGAAATTAGTTTTGGACTCTGTCCATTCCACAGCTTTACAAAACACAAAATACAGGAAATAAGTGTCTCAACAAAATACTCTCATGCAACATAACACATTGTCACTTATACATGGAAAACTTTTACTTTTTTTCTGACATTTCCTGCAAACCTAACACTGCAAAGATCTTCCTCTGCTTTAGATTTTTCCCACTGGTTGGACAGACAATTAGCGGCTGCAAACAGATCAGATGGTCCTAAAAACGGACATTAAAACATGCTAATACACACTTAATAAACCATACTGACATGGAATAAGACATTAAGGATAGATAGGATCTAAAACATTATTTTGTGGATGTCCAGTGGCCGCTTACTGCAGTAGTAAACATTCACAGCTATCTCCTTTCACCAGAAACTACAGCCTCTGTGGCAGGATTTATGGACAAAATAAACGCATTTGCAACCACAAAATCAGTCCACAGTAGTTAGTATAAGATGGTTTCTGAGATTTCATTGCAATACAAAAATGTTACTAATACTTACACTGAGCTGACAATTTGCCGAGAATAGGTTGAAGAGTGTCCTCTATGTCTTTCCTGTGGGCTACGAAATCTGAGACTGTTGAGTTTTTGACACTCTGAATCCAGTCTGACTTGGCAGAGCATTTACGCATACAGATGTTCTGTACAGACATTTACACAAGAGACAGGAGAAACACATGAGGGCAACAATTATTAAATGGCAGAAAAGCAATGTTGCTATTTTTTTTTTACTTATCTCATTCTTCTTAATGAAGTAAATGTATCCTCATCTGTCTTAATATGTCTTAATCTGAGAACTATTCGTTCCAATAACAAATCAATTAGCCATTCATGGAAAGTGTGACACATGCAAAGTAACTGTATGCACTCACCTATTAGATAACATTCATTTTACAGTTGCTGTTTTCCAAAGTGACTCACATTTGGGGAGCAGAACATTTATACTCTTTTGCAGACTATTAGTCACTGTGTCTTAAATATTTTGTAGAAAATACCTTGGGCACGGCAAATAAAAGCTTGATGCATGTTGTGTAGGAATATGGAGTATGCTTAGAAAAGCTGAGAAAAAATGTACAATGTACTGTACATCTTCTCAGTGACAATTTCTAAAATGTCAGGGTGAAAAAGAGCGGGGGAGGACACCATAGATGTATTATATCTATTGCGGACACAGCCCCTCACCCTGCTAAACTACACCCAAGGTTTTATTCATACACAGAAATAATAATCATGTAAAAGGGTTACATTGATAAACATTCTTGAATCCTGATGTAAATAAATGTTACCTTTTCCTCCTTTGTAAGTTTACTCTCTGGGTCAGAGATGAGGTCTTTAACAAAGGCTAAATATGACACCAAGTCCTGTTTGGCTTCTGCACAGAGATAAACACACATACAGGGTAAGAATTGTAAACATTTTAACTAATAAAAAGGTTGCCAAAAATAATAACACACACCGGCCAAGGCGAGACAGTCAGCACAGTCTGTCCTGGAATATGTGCTGGCCAGGTCTACAGGCCTGTACCCTCTGAAGGTCTTGGCCTGTGTGTCAGCTCCCAGTTCAAGCAGAGTCCTCACTGTCTCCAGGTGGCCCCAACAAGCAGCCAGATGCAGCGAGGAATAACCTGTGGCCGCGGGACAATACAGAGCATCAAACTGAGACCATGCACAGGCGGCTCACAGCTGAATCATTTCAGGTGAAGTCAAATGCCTCCTACTTTGACAATGTTTGTGGGTCAGCTCAGAATTAAAATGGACTAACTGTAATTTGTTTATTGAGTAGAATAGAATATAGATGAAAATGCAGTACAAAATGTAGATAGTCATATTGACTATCTTGACATATGTCAAGAATATGTTGCATTCATATGCCCTGGGGCTGTATCGTCACAGACTTTTCTGTAGCCTCACTTTATTGAAAATTGGCAAATAAAAAAAAAAAAAAGAACAGTTTAATCTGTTTTGCATGTATGTAGTTTAGTTTATTTAGCTACTGGCTTAAACACTTTATTTTTCTTAAGTTGTTAGCCACCCCCAGTTGGGTAACCCCCTCTCCCCCTAATTAAAGGTGGAAAGCATTAGTTAATTTAAGCCAACAGCAGTGTGTTTTCCCCTCACCTCTGACAGTCTGCTCGTTGACCTGGGCTCCGTGTCTGACCAGCTCTCGGGCGATGGCGCTCCTCCCCAACATGCAGGCATTATGCAGAGCATTTCTCCCAACCTCGTCCTTCATCCCGCACAAATCTATTTTCTGCGACTCCCCTGTGACACCCTCGCGTTCAAGATGCTCCTTAATACCCTCTAAATCACCAGACAACACACATTTAAAGATTTCTTTCTCTATCGATGTCATTCTGCACACACTTCTTTGCAAAGACTGTTACGGTTTCCATGGCTACAGCGTCCCCTGCTGCTGTGAGCCGTAACGGTAATTTAAAACCCTGTTTAAAATGTGAACTGAGTTATACGTTTTTAATTAACTAAATTAGATAGATATATGTGTTTTATTAGCAGTTTCATCCACTGCATTGTGGTGGTTACCAATGTTTACCTTTACAGAGTTTGTGTCCCTCAAAAATCAGTTTCATAATTGTCTTTTTGAACCAACGCGACGCATAAGTTTGGCGTTTCCCACCCTATTACAACTGTCTGTGAACGCAACAAGTCTAGTGCTGTATCGGTTCCATGGTGTAATGGTTAGCACTCTGGACTCTGAATCCAGCGATCCGAGTTCAAATCTCGGTGGGACCTGTTTTGAAGGGCCAGTTACGTGAATCCTGTTCTTGTACTACTACAGCTGACTAATTAAATGTCCAACAACAAAGCCAAATCTCAATTGCTCCACTTTGCATGTACTTTATCTGGAGAGGAAAAATATCAAGGTGGGCTTATTAATCTCATTAGTAAAGTATTCTAAAGTCTCTTCTCTTAATAATGTCCAACAAGTATTTTAATGGTTTAGTATTCCTTGTACTAAAATGGTGTGTAAAAGGCTTTTGGTTGCCCTACATGTTATTTTAGGCCCAGTTTAATATGCAACTTAATTTTAAACAATATATGTAGTGGGGGGGGGGGCTCTCCAACCATTAATTTATTTTTAATTTAATTTATACTATTTATTAATCCCCGGTGGGGAAATTACAATCACAATTTTAAGGGGTCCTTGGCTTAAAAAAAAGTTGAAGACCCCAGCTCTAACCTGATGATCATGCGTGACCCGCCATTCGTTCAGCCAGGTTTTTTATATTTTCCTATAACTTAAATATCAGGTGCCTCCGCCTACCACCACCAGAAAACATTTTGTAACAGTCTATGGTGCCTCAAGAGGAAATGATTTAAGTGATTTTGTTTTACAAGTGAGTCAGTAAACATTTAATCCTAGATCGATATCGCTAAATAATGATTCCACCTTGAACATGGCTTTCTTGTCAAGTTTTTAATTAACAAATTACATAGAGATGTGTGTTTATGAATGCCTCTTTTTTTAATAAAAAAAATCAATCTTTACAAATCCTGTTAAATTAGCGGTTTCATGCAGTGCATTGTGATGGTTACCCATGTTTAGCTTTGCATAGTTAGTGTGACCAACGGTCTGTAAACGCATCTGCACTGTTGCAGTACCGGTTCCATGGTGTAATGGTTAGCACTCTGGACTCTGAATCCAGCGATCCGAGTTCAAATCTCGGTGGGACCTGTTTTGAAGGGCCAATTAAATTAATCTGCAAATTAAATCTCACATGAGAAAACGTACTTTATCTGTAGAGGAAAAATGTAAATTAATCTCAATAAGAAGATATGGTAAAATTCCCAATTCATGTGAACATCGTTGTGCATTTTCTTTTAGGTTTTATTTGACTCCTTTTTAACATACATACCGTAAGAGATATTACAAACTTGCACATAATGTGGGAGTGTTAAATGCGATTTTCTTAAAAGGTGAGTCAGTAAACATTTAATCTTAGATTGATATCACAAAATAATCATTCTATTTAATAATTTGATAATAATAATAATTTTGTAATCAAAAAAATCAATCTTTACAAATCCTGTTTAATTAGCTGTCTCATCTAGTGCACTGTGGTTATCTTTGCACAGTTAATGTCCCTCATTAATCAGTTTCACAATTGTCTTTTAAAACGAAAACAACGGCAGTTTTAGAATTTCCAACCCTATACCAAAGGTCTGTGAACGCAACAGCGAACGTGACGTAGCGGTTCCATGGTGTAATGGTTAGCACTCTGGACTCTGAATCCAGCGATCCGAGTTCAAATCTCGGTGGGACCTATTTTGAAGGGCCAATTAAAGGAGAATTCCGGTCAAATCCAACATGTAGCTCTGATGTTTGTAAATTTGGAGTGCTGTCAGTAGAGAAAAACACAAACGTTTTTAGCCTCTAAACATGTTCAAAATGTCATTGCAAGTGCCTACCCATGTGAAGTGATTTCTTCCGAGTGAACACAGTGAACATAGTTCCGGTGTTGAGACCAAGGGGGTAAGCCTCTCCTCTCTAAGGGTAGCTCCCATGGCGCCATTTTAATGCTACGAAGCCATCACCCGCCGTTAGCATCCCATTGCCTACCATTCATTCTGGCGCCATGGGAACTTTGACAGTGAATAACTTTACATCTGAAGCATTTCAAGACTCTATTTGTCCGTTGTTTATTTCTAAAAAGTGGACTAAACCTGTTTAATTTGCTGTCTCATCTAGTGCACTGTGATGGTTACCCATGTTTATCTTTGCACAGTTAGTGTCCCTCAATTATTAGTTTCACAATTGTCTTTTAAAACCAAAACAGGTTTTTGGCATTTCCCACCCTACACCAACGGTCTGTGAACGCAACAATGTTTGTATTTCATCGGTTCCATGGTGTAATGGTTAGCACTCTGGACTCTGAATCCAGCGATCCGAGTTCAAATCTCGGTGGGACCTGTTTTGAAAGGCCAGTGAAATTAATCCTTCTGGTATTATTCTACTACATGTGGTAATTAAATCTCCAACACTAAAGTCAAATTCTTCCACATAAGTAAACGTACTTTGGATGCACTTTATCAGCACAGAAGAAATGTCAAAGTAGGGAAATTAATCTCATGAGTAAAGTAGCCTATGGTATAATCAGTTCTCTTAAAGGTGCCCTGCCACACATATTTCATTAATCTGTGGTAATGTCTAAAGTTCTACCATGGATTCAGAAACATTTTTTGTGTGGAAAAAATGCCTTGGTTACCTTGGTTACCTTGTTCCAAGCCATTCTAGTGTGATATAGAAAGCCTGCAGGAAGACTTGCTCCATTTGTGCCAGTTCTCATTAATATTCAGCAAGCTAAGCTGCTTGACTCTGATTGGGTAAAAGCTAGCCAATGAATGACAATGACAATTTAAATGTCCAACAACAAAGTCAAATCTTAATTCCTCCACATAAGAAAATGTACTTTCTATCTACTTTATCTGGAGAGGAAATATGTTAAAGTAGGAAAATGTTATAAGTAAAGTATGGTAAAGTCAGTTCTCTTAATAGTCTTAGTTTGAGAACGATAAATCTCATCTAGAATGCCGTCTTAAAACTGGTGCTGTTAACCCAGAGATCTTCAACAGGGGGCCCGGGACCTGTAGAGGTTCCTCAGTGTAACTATAGGGGGGCACCAGTTTATTAGTTATGGCCTTTCCCAACCCTACACCAAGTGTCTGTGAACGCAACACTAACACTACCATAACGGTTCCATGGTGTAATGGTTAGCACTCTGGACTCTGAATCCAGCGATCCGAGTTCAAATCTCGGTGGGACCTGTTTTGAAGGGCCAATTAAGTGAATCCTGTTCTTGTACTATAACAGCTGACTAATTAAATGTCCAACAACAATTCCTCCACATGAGAAAACGTACATCATGAGAGGAAAAATGTCAATATAGTCTTATTAATCTCATTAGTTAAGTATTCTAAAGTCCCTTTTCTTAATAATGTCCTTCTCTTAATAATGTCCAACAATTATTTTAATGTAAAGGAGGATAACACGGTGTAGGCAGCACTACTACTGACAGCACTCCACATTTGCAAACAACAGAGCTACGTGTTGAAATCAACCAGAATTCTCCTTTAAGGTTAGATGTGGTGTCAAGTGGTATAACCTCATGATCATGTGTTCGAGGAGCCCATACTATTAATAATAACCCCTGAAAAGATAAAGATAAATGCAGATAGATGCAGTTAAAGATAGTGCCGTTCATTCAGCCAGGTTGTCAATACTTAATGTGAAACTTTATTTTCAGGTGCCTACCGTTCATACTCCACCATCAGAAGACTGTTGCCTCAACAGGAAGTGATTAAGGCTAAGTTAGTTAGTAAGACATTATTTGTTTGTATCTCTGCTAAACTAAATAATAATGTAAGCTAGTTATTAAGGAACAAACTGGGGCGTAAACACATGTACCTTGGAAATGTGAGAGCTACTGAAAATTTGTTCACCAGTGTTGGGCAAGTTACTTTTAAAAGGTAATTAGTTACACTTACTAGTTACTTCTTCCAAAAAGTAACCAAATTAGATACAAATTACTTCAGAAAGTAACTAATGTGTTACTTTCAAGTACATATTTAAATGCGCAAATGTGACCACACACACACACACACACACACACACACACACACACACACACACACACACACACACACACACACACACACACACACACACAGTCTATAGGGAAACCATAGACAGTGAAAGAAACCGGCGGGAAGGCAGAACTCGAACACCGGAAGTGTCACAGCTTGTTGAAAAAGGAAGCGGAAGCACATACTGATGTGTTCAGAGTGAACGTGTGGAGAATTTTAACGTTGTAACATTTCGCTGTTTTTGCACCCCACCAAACACCAGCGGATCCCATTACAGTTTCATCTCTGTTCCAAATCCAACATGTTCAACAGACAGACGAGCCTGTGGATGGGTGATGTACGTTTGAAGCCTGTTTCTTGCAGTGTGCAAACGTTAGCTTAGCGAGCTAGCTTACATAACGTAACAACGATGGTTGCTAGCTCGGTTACTGTGACCCCTGTCGTAAAAGGGTAGGCTAAAGGCTGTTCTATGGTACTTCGGTGATAAAGCACTTTTTTTTAAATTAATACCAATAGTAGTACATTGGTGGTGAAATGAGTCCCCGAAGCACTCCGTACTTGCCCGCTAGGGTTTTCACCTTGAGGCAAGCGTTAACAACCAAGTCACTCGGGACCATGTTTTATAACGTTAACGTTACGCTTGCTACGAGCAAACGGTCGTTACAGTTAACACAACGCTTGTGTGGGTCCTAATGAAGGTGCACTAGCGATTAAATGGAACTAGCTCAACTCAAAAGTGCCATATGTTTGAACGTATTTACCTTAATAATGGCGCACTAACAGTTTTTATGACATGTGTTCTCCATCGAAATCCGCTGCTCCTGAAATCTTTAATAAATACATCATAATATAGTATCACAACATGCGCCCCAATATTCTTGCAGTACACGTGCAGTGTGTTATCCAAGACATAAAGATTTATTAATGCTCATTAATGTACTCATTATTGTTGTTCGTTACACCCTGTAACAAATTAAAATGTCAATGATGGAAAAGGCTCTTTATCATTCGTTTGTAATATTCTAAAAGTAATGAGCTGTCATTTGTTTCAAGCATTTTTGATAAAACACTTAACCATGCTGGTTTTGTCATAACCTTTTACTTTGTACAGTTTTTATGATATATATATATATATATATATACACACACACACACACACATTACTATTTTTACTATTTTTTTCTTGTGTGTTTAGTTGGACCCATACATGGATGAGACCTTCATCAAGCAGGCATTTAGCGCCATGGGAGAATCGCCGTTTGGAGTCAAGATCATCACTCACAGGATAACGGGGTAGGATATACAGAGCACCGTATGCCATACACCGGCCCCTGTGTTAAAGCTTTGAAGACAGCCGTTACAATATTTGATGTGCTGGGACGATTTCCCATAGAAAAATGTTTAGTAGAAGTCGAAAGCTGTCGCTCATGGGTTCAATCACCTCCACTAGGAACTATGAACCCTGGAAGTGGTTACACCAGGTGTGGATTTAAGCCTATCCCATCTTTTGTTTGGCTTCTGTTCTGCGGTGAGATTGCTTTTATAGAAAATGGTTTCTCTCTCCGTCCCTAACATGTCTGTCCTCATGTGCAGGGGTTCAGCTGGATACTGCTTTGTGGAGCTGGCAGACGAAGCGAGTGTTGACCGGTGTGTCCAAAGACTCAACGGAAAACTGGTTCCTGGATCAAACCCGGTCAGTTCTATGGTGTAATTTCAAAATACTTATATATCGTTCATATATACACACACACACACATTTATAATTGTTTCTCCACAAATATACATATACTTTTGACAATTTAATACTGCCTTCCTTTTTCCCCCCAGTATTAGACTCATGTTATCGAGCAGTATTTCATTGTTGATTTGACTGTGGATAGTGAAGCTCCACTAGTCTTGGTCCTCCTTTGTTACAACAGTAACTCAGTCATTTTAAATTAAAACGTTTACAGAGCAATGCTAAATACCAGTTACAGATATACAATGGGAAACTTTTTTTCTATATCGCCCGGACTAAAAGCCTTCTTAAGAGTCTAGAGATGTAAAACCATAAAAAAAAGTCATGCCTGCTTGAAAATGTTCTAAGTCTCAAGTGGTGTGTAAAGTTGTGAGCTTTAGCTGCTTGCTACTGAATTAGAAATGCTGTTGGCCCCTGTGAGCTGGCCAAGCTACTGGGCTCCCCTGTCCACCGGCCTGTACCTGCTGTTGAAGGTGGCTGAGAGGCTGCTTGTACATGAATGTACTTTGTTTGAAGCTGGTGAATAGAGTCTCTGGTAGGAACTAACTGAGGAATGGGCTAAAGGCTGGTCTGGGTGGTGGAGGTATGTAAACCTAAATAACAACCATAATAACTCCACTCTCTATTTTTTCAGCAATATCAGTGCTATACTACACGTCTTTGGTGTTTGAGCCAGGCTTAGTGTATGTGTTCTCTCTCTCTCCCCGTGCAGCCTCGGAAGTTCAAGCTAAACTATGCCACCTACGGCAAACGGCCAGAGGCAGGGTAAGATACGATGCACGCTGAACTTTTGCATGTTACTGTTTGAGTCTCAATGTAAGTTAAGAGATGCTACCCACTTTTAGTAGTGGAAGTAAACAAATCCGCTGTTCTTGTAACTTTAACCTATGATCTGTTATTATTATCCATATCAGTCTATAGAACCTAAGAAGGCACTCAACAAAGTAAATTTAGATACATAATAATAATATAATACTAAATACATTTTAAAACTACTAAGAATAATGGACCATTAAGGGATCTGCAGAGGAAGATGGAAAATAGAAACGATAACATCTTTTCTCTTCTGATCTTTTTTTTTTTTTTTTCTCCCAATGAGTCCGACAGTGTTATAGGAGTGCAATGCCAAATCGGTGGAGTATTCTTTAAACACCACATTGTTACGGTAGGATTCCACCAAAATTGGATTCAGGATAATATATACAGTAGTCATTGGCAATGCAGTAACAAAATATCTTCATAGAAATTATGACACTGCGATGACGTCATTTAATTTTTGCTCACATGTGTTTTGAAAGTTAACATTTTGGCTCCATCTTTGGAACAACAGGAAATGAAAAGCATAGGACATGTTTTGAGAAAACAGGAGGATTATTCTCTCACCCAAAATCAGACAAAATCCTATACTGTCAGTTATGTCTCTGCTTCCAGTTTAAAGGCATGCTGAGCAGATGGATGTCAGTGGGATCAGGAAGCAGTTCTTCTCAAAATTGAACATGAACTGCTGCCAGTTAATTTGATGGTACAAAACTGCACGCTGCTAATGTTAGTAATACTATTAAAGAAATTAGGCAATTTTCTTCAGTCATAAGAAAGGCACGTATTTGTCTGGTTTAAGGTAAACGGCAAACCTATTCAAATATTTCCACAAACCCAGCTATCTCTTTTTAATGCCTGACAGTGGTATTGTTGTATAAAGAGTAAGGACATGTGATCAAAATCTTTTGCGTCTCTCAGGCCGGAGTACTCGGTGTTTGTGGGCGACTTGGCCTCCGAGGTGGACGACTTCCAACTGCACCAAGTTTTCAAGAAGTACCCTTCCTGCAAGGGAGCCAAAGTAGTCACTGACCAGTACGGATACTCCAGGTACGTTGGCCCAGAGAGGTGGAACAGACAGCCACATGGCTTCAGAAATGTTAGAAGTATTCAGTTTGACATCAGATGATTTCTTAAACTACACATTATTTCCTTGGTGTGTTGTATACAATTCTGGTTTTAATATTCGTGTAAGAAATCTACAATAATAGAAAAGATGTTTTCTGTTTTCTGTGGTGTAATTTTATGCTATGGACGTTGACCACCAGTGCATCTTCATCTATTTTCGAAAAAAAAAAAAGGATGAAGAAATGTTTACTTGCCGTCTTATGCTAAAACTATTGTTTTCCCCATATAGGCTAAGCAAGAGCAACTCACAATTCAAGTGATGCTACCTCATGTTAAAAGTAAAACAACAAGTTTCAGTTCTACCATAATAATACCCATTATATTCTGTTTCTCATTATAAGTGGCTATAATGCCACGTATGGAGTGCGTGTTGGTGTGGAGAGGGGGTGTAACTGTTGTTTCACCTGCAGAGGTTACGGCTTCGTCAAGTTCGGGGAGGAGGGCGAGCAGAACAAGGCGATCGAGGAGTGCCAGGGTACGATGCTGGGGGGGAAGCCGCTCAGACTCAGCGTCGCTGTAGCAAAGAGGTAAGACACTGACAAGGAAACGTGCTGGAACGTGGCAACACATCTGCTTCCAAGATTTAATGCACCTCCATCGTAAAAACAAGTGACACCGAGATTATCGTTGGAACTGTTGCGGTGCCACGATTCTTTGATTGTTGTTCAGGACTACGTTTACACGTGGGCGGCTACTATTTCAATCTCTCCGGTTTCAAAAATAACATGTGCATCCCGTCAACGCGTTGTTACATTGTTCCAGAGGTGCACATCAGCCTTTTAAGCATCGTGCTGCATACGTTTTTGTAAAATACCCTTTTCCCATCTGGTGGTTGTTTTTGTTATTTAACAGCAGTTTACTGGTGAAGTATGTTATTGTTATAACATTATTAATAAATAATTTAATTTTGACCATATGGTCTTAGACATAATCAAACGTTCTTTAATTTAAAAGTTGTATGAATTATAATTGGCTAAGAGGTGATGACAGCTGCCGAGCTGTACGCTGCTGCACCTCCGTTGTCTTCAGATTTGATCCTGAATCAAAGAACTGAACTTATTCAAAGTGCCCTTCGCCAAGTTCCCTTCAAATGTTAATTCAACTTTTTGTATTCCTTCTGTTGCAGCCAGAAGATGAGCAACTACCACGGGGGCCAGGGCCAGAATTACCATAGCAACTACAACCAATCCCAGTCCAGTTACTACAGCAACCAGGGAAGCGGTGGTCAGGGGGGCTACTACGCTCAGTGGGGCGCCTATGACCAGTACAGTGGCTACAACACCGGCTACAACACGGGCTACAACACTGGCTACAACTACAACTATGCGCCCTATGGGTACCCCCCACCCGGTCACATGATGCCGCCACCTCCAATGGGGGTACCGCCCATGTCCACTGACGTGTCCGGAGCTGTGGAGGTGAGGGAAATGCTTTGACGCCATGCTTAAAGGAATTGGTTGAGATTTGCGAGAGATGCGTAGGAAAAGTTTGAGATGTATACGATTCTTTACTTCCTAGCTTCCCGCTGTCCAAATGTAACATTTTGTGGTGTTCTGGGAAATATGTGCTGGATTATTTCTTTGTCAGGCGCCGTGTGTTCCTGGAGCCTCACGTGGTTGCCTGGAAACTAGGGTTGGGTACCTTTCCAGTACCTTTTTATTTATTTATTTATTTATTCATTTTTTATTTATTTACTTATTTATTTTTATTTGATACTTTCCCTCTGTGATTACAAAAATCATTTCAGTTGTAAAAATAATACCAAACCTATTTATCCTATTTACTTAGAACATTTGTTTTTTATTTACAATATTTTACACTCTTAAGAAATTAAACAAAAAAAAATAAACCCCTCCCTCCCTCTCTCCTCCTGCCAACATGCAGAGAGGACAGATACTTTAAGATGTAATTCAGTTGGTACCCAACCCTACTGAATATTTCTCAATACTCAATAGTTCTACTCACAAAAAACTGACAATGAATGTAACACATAAGGTTGTACTAAAGGTCAGTGTTTACTATAACCTTTGTGTATTTCATTGCTTAGAGATATTACCTTGTTGGTCTTGTAGCATGATTAGCAGTGTTTTTCTTTCATGTGATAAACGTTCACAGACAGTGTCTCAGAAATGATTCCAAATGTGTAATGTGTTTCCCAGCAGGGCCACGAGGAGGCTGGGGATAATGAGGAGGATAATTCAGAAGGTAAAGGCCCCTTTTTATCATTTAAAAACTGCTCTTTTTTTGTGTGTTCCACTATAATCATACAAGATATACTGTCAGCCCTTTAGTACAGTGGTCCTCAAACTTTTTCAATAATGTACCTCCTTTTGATATATGTATTCATCAAGTGCCACCCTGGCCACATTTGGTAGCAAAAACGTCTAGCGATCATTTTTGATTGAACAATATTATAACTGAAAAACACTCAGATGCTACATTTTATATGCTCAGAATCACTACATGCATTCATTATTATAGTGTAGAATTATTTTAAGAATTATACATGACTGGAATTTTTTAATTAACATTTAAAAAAGAAATCTCATGGACCCCCTGCAGTACTCCAAAGTACCCCTAGGGGTACACGTACCCCCATTTGAGAAACACTGCTGCTGTAGACACATTCTTGTGTTGCCAATTTAGATGCTTTATGTTTAGACGACCTTTAAGTCAGACATTTCTGTATTTACCAAAACTGATTATGTTCATTACATATCTAATGGTACTTGGTGTTAAACAGTTAATGAATGACACATATGAGGTCTTTAGGCATAGTAGCCGTAAAGGCCTCACAGACATGACCTGATTAATCCACAACTTCAGGGCCCTGCCCAGAACTAGCTCCTCAGCTAATGAGGTGTCAGGTGTTCTACAGTATCGGGTGTTATTGCTTTGACTTTAGCCTGGGCCCTTTAGTTTGCATGCACAGATGAGCATATACTGTGAATGGGCATGTGCTATAAATGTGTAACTCATTTCTCTGTGGTATTTTACAGAGCCCATACTTGAATGTGACGTGGAGCAGTGGAACAAAGATTTTATGCAGCGCAGCGAGGAGCTCTACGACGCCATGATGAACTGTCACTGGGAACCCCTGGACTCTGTGAACTCCCCCATCCCCTCCCTCTCCTGATGAATCTCCTTCTTCTGACCCCTCCGCAAACCTTAAATATTTCATTTTTTATGATTTTTTTCTTTTCTTTTTCACTTCCCTTAATCTACCATGATCTAACACCACCTTAAAAAGGCCAGTTCAGTTCACTGTCTCAGTACTAACCTAAGCCTGACTGAAGGCTGAGAGTACATACATGTACATGTTCCTCTTCAAATACTCAAAGTACACACACATATTCACTTGATTTTAATGTTTACCATGTTGGTAATATCCAAGAAGTTGTTCAATAATCAGTGATGTTACTGTGTAGTGCATACTGTTTTGTATGAACTCGTCAATAAACCAGAGCTAAAAGCTTTAGGATGAAGTGCTGAAGAAACCTCCTCTGCTGTTGACTGGCATACAGTAGCTGTAGCATTAGAAACCGAATGTCACGTGTCCGTAATTCACCATATAATATCACTGAGGAACAAACCATTGTTTGTTACTTTTTGTCAATCCATGTTGGTGA
Organism: Percina caprodes; assembly: GCA_013375575.1. Lineage (NCBI taxonomy): Eukaryota > Metazoa > Chordata > Actinopteri > Perciformes > Percidae > Percina > Percina caprodes. Next base: position 425,352 of record JABXJD010000334.1, on the reverse strand, counting down.
CACCAGCGAAAGGTAACTTTGCTCATTGGATGTGGCCCTGACTTTTTACGGACGTAAAGAAGAGATTGTCTTCTGAAGACAAAAGATAAACTATGCCTTAATTGTCATTTGTCATGTACCTCCTCTTAGTGTGATGGTCATTAGAATTATTTTGTATATACAGGATATCAGTCTTTTTTGTCTTCATTTTTTAATGGGAAGACATTTTCTTCCTTTTTAATTTTTTTCTGATCGATGACATGAAAGACGTTACAGTATGGGAAGATGACGTTGGGTTTACCGAACAGTAATCAATCACACATGCAATTTTATTACTGTTTTCCAGACAAGACGCTTGATGTCTGTGTGTATAATGAATGGTACAGCCGCCAAATGCTTTTAAATGCTGTGAAACTGTTACAGTTTTGTGAGGTCGACAGCAGGTTTTCCTTATCAAATGTCAAGGCAGCATTTATTCTCTGCTGTTTGGTTGCTGATGCTTTGTATATATTTTCTTTGTGGAGATGTTTTATCAGTAAAACTAATTTAGGAGGAAAATGGTGTCGTCTGTCTTTCTTTACAGGGAAGTGAAGACTAAAGTACAAAGATGGTTTTTAGTTTCTCTCCAAGCTTTAACTATGAATCAAGAACAAGAAAGGACAGCAGTGTGTCTGAATAAAAGAGAAAAAGTGTAAACAAACTGAACCAATGTCTTTCAATTCAATAACAAGTTATTTCAAGACACTTTACAGATAGAGTAGGTCTAGATCACACTCTAATTTACAAAGACCCAGTAATTCTGAACATTTAGTGTAACAGTAACAAGGAAAAACTTCCTTTTAGGGAGACATCCCAGTGGTAAGGAAAACTTCCTTTTCTTCTTTGGACAGACCCAGGCTCTTGGTAGGCGGTGCCGGTTGGGGGTGTGATGAACGGTGGCAATAATGGTCACAATAAAGATAATGGAACTATGACTAGAAATAGTTGTAGTAGTTCATGGCACTGCAGGGCGTCCTTCTCTGTTCAGGTAATTTCAGACGGTCTTTATCAAATGTTTTACTCATGCAAAATAAAACACAGAACACATGGAGGATGTCTGTAAAACATACTAATAGTCCATCTGTTAAGCTTTACAGAGTTGAGTCTTTCATTACATAAGTATTTTTTTTTTTTATATGTTTAATTGATTTAGTTGAAAATTAGCATGTCACATATCCATCAAAACATTTCTACTAGGTTCTTTTTCCCGTCATTGCAAACAAGCTGTACTTCAGTAAAGTTTTGGTTTCTCCAGCATTTCCAGCCTGTATCTAAATTTTAACCATTTATTATCATGAATTCCTGTCTTGTGGTGACTCTCCTGTCATTTTCTGACTCCTTGCTGTGAAGTCGCAGGAAAGAAGCCTTTGGATAAATACAGCATGTGTTTGATGCATTGGCATACATTAGAAAAATAGCATGTGTGATCGTATAGAGATGTACAGATATATATTTTAAAGCCCACTTCGTACATTTTTTTGTTCCAACAATATCCAACAAGATTTCTTGGTTTACCGTTAAAAAAAACAACACAATGGACATGTCATCTTAGTCTTCTCCAAATAACCACCACCGCGTCAGTGTTAAAATTTGTCGGTTTTTCAGTTAGTTGCAGTGATCATGACTCAGGTGTGCTTCCTCTACTTCAGCATTGCTGGTCTTGGTGTTGAGCAGTCCTAGTCCAGGCCTCCCGGGGCAGTACCAGCTGGGCCCCAGGCGATACCAGCCCTGGTACAGTCCCCTCCAGCTCAGACACCCCAGAGCGCCCCCTAGCAGCTGAGTGGGGAACTGAGGGAAGTAAGCTAAGAGACAGAGCAGCAGAAAGATCCAGAGCCAGAGCAGGAGAACACAGAAGAGGAAGAGGATCCTCAGAGGGGCATCTGAGATCCCACCCAGACTCAGATAAGGGCCAAACACAGCTGTTTCCTCAGCCAACAGCAGGCAGCAGAGACAGAGGAGGAAGACATCTTCTGAAACTTCATACCCCCTCCACAGCATCCCAGCTTTGAGGCACTCAGATTTACTCTCCCCTTCTCGCAACACTAGCATAGGCTGCCCATTGGTGACCTCTGGGCTGCTGACTAAAGGTTCGTAGCAGCTTCCGGTGGTGTTCTCCAGAAGGTCCAGGAGTTTACAGAAACCAAGCCACAATCCACCAGCCACCCCGAGCCGGGAGAGGTGACGGATGGACAGAGAGAGGGAGCGACGGATGGAGAAGGAGAGGAGGAAGACAAAGGAGCCAACAAAGATGCAGGTCCAGCCCCAACCAGAGCGCAAGAAAATCCTGAAAGAAGGAAAGGAGAGATGTAAACAGTTTTAGTTAAGTGAGGGATTAGAGGACGCAAGAAGGGATGAGAGAAAATTAGATAAATTAGATTTTGTCGTGTTGAAAATGAAGTATAGCATAGCAGTTAAACATCTGGACATCACTTCCACATCAACTGTTTTGTTCGCTTTTGGTGGCTTCTACTCAGCATTCCATATATTTCACACTATGCTACCGCGCCAGATTTCATGTTTAGATCAGGAGATCTAACGGATTTTGTCATCCTGATTAATTGTCCAAACTGTGATTTTACTATGTTGGTCTATTCTGTACACATGACATCTATTGCTGCTTTTCTTATCCAAATTGAGTGTCAATAGACAAGGTGTCCTTATGCTGTGCAGATTGTAAAGCCCCTTGAGGCAAATGGAAATGGAAACATTAAGTATAGACGACACAAAAGCCGTTGGACTGATGCTGGAGAAGGAAGCAGAATGGTGCTCCTTGGATGGAGACCAGTTGTCTTCCACCATAGTCTCAACATGTTTAATAATGTGCGATTCATTTGTACAAATAAATATTAAGGCGTAAAAACTACTCCACATAGCAGCATGACAATACAAGGCCAGGAATCAACGTAATAATAATTGATTGTACTTGTTTTGCTACCAAGTCTTCATTTGGTCAGTCCCATATTATACACCCTTGTTTTTTGGTTCATACTTGTATTTGGGTTTTTTACTACAACATGTTTACATGCTTTAACGTTCAAAACGCATACTCTCTCTGTGGCTGCTGAATGTGTAAATAGGCAAATGCTAAGAATAGATACGTACATTGTGTAGACTATATATACTATATCATTTGTAGTATTAGTATGTGTGTCATAGTATATAGTATGTGGAAAAAAGTAATAAAATTCATATTATGGGCGCCCGGATAGCTCAGTTGTTAGAACAGGCGCCAATATGTGGAGGTTTGCTCCTCGACACAGCGGGCATTCCCCCTCTCTCCCCTCTCATGTCTTCATCTGTCCTGTAAAAAAATAATCTTAAAGAAAAACAAATACATAGCATGTTGAAAAAAGTGATTAAAAACTCGTAGTATAGTATATCAATAAAAGTCATATATGTTGAATAATAATAAAATAACACTTTGAAATGTGTGCAACACTCAACTGCTACTATTATTATTATTACTTTTCACCATTGCAACTCCTTAATTATGTTAATTATGTAAATACTGTATCATAACATTCCTTAAACTATGTAAATACTGTACATATCCACACTCTTTATATTTCTTTATTTATATTTCTACTCTGATATTTCTACTATTTGTGTAATTGTAACACAGAGTTTCCCTTCGGGGATCAATAAAGTATTTCTGATTCTGATAAAAAGTCATAGTATAGTATGTCAAAAAAGAGAAAATAGTCATAGAATAGTATGATAGATAAGTAATAGCATAGTATAGAGAGTCAGTCCTTTTCGCACCTTTGCTACATGTCATTCCCCCTCTCTCTCCCACTTTCAAGTAGGTTGAAAAAAGTCATAAAATGTCATAGCATGTCAAAAACATGATAAAAAAGTTATAGTCTTCCAATCATAAACTTATCACCCTAAAAAAAGTCATAGTATAGTATGTTGAAAAAATGTGATAAAAAAGTCATAGTATGGTATGTCGAAAAAATGTGATAAAAAAGTCATAGTATAGTATGTAGAAAAAATGTGATAAAAAAGTCATAGTGTAGTATGTCGAAAAAATGTGATAAAAAAGTCATAGTATAGTATGTTGAAAAAATGTGATAAAAAAGTCATAGTATAGTATGTTGAAAAAATGTGATAAAAAAGTCATAGTATAGTATGTCGAAAAAATGTGATAAAACATTCATAGTATAGTATGCTGAAAAAATGTGATAAAAAAGTCATAGTATAGTATGTCGAAAAAATGTGATAAAAAAGTCATAGTATAGTATGTCGAAACAAGTCATAGTATAATATGTCGATAAAAGTGATAATAAAGTCATAGTATAATTATTAACAAAGTACATTTTGTAAAAATATGTTGAAAATAGTCTTAGTATAGTATGTCAAAAATGTGATAAAACATTCATAGTATAGTATGTTGAAAAAATTATAAAAAGTCATAGTATAGTATGTAAAAATGTGATAAAAAGTCATAGTATAGTATGTCGAAAAAATGTGATAAAAAGTCATAGTATAGTATGTCGAAAAAGTCATAGTATAATATGTCGATAAAAGTGATAATAAAGTCATAGTATAATTATTAACAAAGCTTATGTAAAATATGTTGAAAATAGTCTTAGTATAGTATGTCAAAAAAGTGATAAAACATTCATAGTATAGTATGTTGAAAAAAATTATAAAAGTCATAGTATAGTATGTTGAAAAAATTATAAAAAGTCATAGTATAGTATGTAGAAAGATGTGATAAAAAGTCATAGTATAGTATGTTGAAAAATGTGATAAAAAGTCATAGTATAGTATGTCTAAAAATGTGATAAAACATTCATAGTATAGTATGTTGAAAAAATTATAAAAAGTCATAGTATAGTATGTTGAAAAAAATTATAAAAAGTCATAGTATAGTATGTAGAAAAATGTGATAAAAAAGTCATAGTATAGTATGTCGAAAAAATTTGATGAAAGAGTCATAGTATAGTATGTCGAAGAAATGTGATAAAACAGTCATAGTATAGTATGTCTAAAAAATGTTATAAAAAAGCCATAGTATAGTATGCTGAAAAAATGTGATAAAAAAGTCATAGTATAGTTTGTCACAAAAATGTGATAAAAAAGTCATAGTATAGTATGTCTAAAAAAATGTGATAAAAAAGTCATAGTATAGTATGTCTAAAAAATGTGATAAAAAAGTCATAGTATAGTATGTCTAAAAAATGTGATAAATAAGTCATAGTATAGTATGTCTAAAAAATGTGATAAAAAAGTCATAGTATAGTATGTTGAAAAAATGTGATAAAAAAGTCATAGTATAGTATGTCGAAAAATGTGATAAAACATTCATAGTATAGTATGCTGAAAAATGTGATAAAAAAGTCATAGTATAGTAAGTCGAAAAAATGTGATAAAACATTCATAGTATAGTATGCTGAAAAAATGTGATAAAAAAGTCATAGTATAGTATGTCTAAAAAATGTGATAAAAAAGTCATAGTATAGTATGTTGAAAAATGTGATAAAAAAGTCATAGTATAGTATGTTGAAAAATGTGATAAAAAAGTCATAGTATAGTATGTTGAAAAATGTGATAAAAAGTCATAGTATAGTATGTCGAAAAATGTGATAAAAAGTCATAGTATAGTATGTTGAAAAAATGTGATAAAAAGTCATAGTATAGTATGTTGAAAAATGTGATAAAAAGTCATAGTATAGTATGTTGAAAAATGTGATAAAAAGCCATAGTATAGTATGTCAACAATGTGATAAAAAGTCATAGTATAGTATGTCAACAATGTGATAAAAAGTCATAGTATAGTATGTCAAAAATGTGATAAAAAAGTCATAGTATAGTATGTCGAAAAAATGTGATAAAAAAGTCATAGTATAGTATGCTGAAAAAATGTGATAAAAAAGTCATAGTATAGTAAGTCGATAAAAGTGATAATAAAGTCATAGTATAATTATTAACAAAGCTTACATTTTGTAAAAATATGTTGAAAATAGTCATAGTATAGTATGTCAAAAAATGTGATAAAACATTCATAGTATAGTATGTTGAAAAAAATTATAAAAAGTCATAGTATAGTATGTTGAAAAAATTATAAAAAGTCATAGTATAGTATGTAGAAAAAATGTGATAAAAAGTCATAGTATAGTATGTCGAAAAAATGTGATAAAACAGTCATAGTATAGTATGTCTAAAAAATGTGATAAAAAAGTCATAGTATAGTATGTTGAAAAAATGTGATAAAAAAGTCATAGTATAGTATGTTGAAAAAATGTGATAAAAAAGTCATAGTATAGTATGTTGAAAAAATGTGATAAAAAAGTCATAGTATAGTATGTTGAAAAAATGTGATAAAAAAGTCATAGTATAGTATGTCTAAAAAATGTGATAAAAAGTCATAGTATAGTATGTCTAAAAATGTGATAAAAAGTCATAGTATAGTATGTCAAAAAATTTGATAAAAAGTCATAGTATAGTATGCTGAAAAATGTGATAAAAAGTCATAGTATAGTAAGTCGAAAAGATTTGATAAAAAGTCATAGTATAGTATGTCAAACAAGTCATAGTATAATATGTCGATAAAAGTGATAATAAAGTCATAGTATAATTATTAACAAAGCTTACATTTTTGTAAAATATGTTGAAAATAGTCATAGTATAGTATGTCAAAAAAGAGATAAAACATTCATAGTATAGTATGTTGAAAAAATTATAAAAAGTCATAGTATAGTATGTTGAAAAAAATTATAAAAAGTCATAGTATAGTATGTAGAAAAAATGTGATAAAAAAGTCATAGTATAGTATGTCGAAAAAATGTGATAAAAAAGTCATAGTATAGTATGTCGAAAAAATGTGATAAAAAAGTCATAGTATAGTATGTCGAAACAAGTCATAGTATAATATGTCGATAAAAGTGATAATAAAGTCATAGTATAATTATTAACAAAGCTTACATTTTTGTAAAAATATGTTGAAAATAGTCTTAGTATAGTATGTCAAAAAAAGAGATAAAACATTCATAGTATAGTATGTTGAAAAAAATTATAAAAAGTCATAGTATAGTATGTTGAAAAAAGTCATGGTACAGCATTTAGAAAAAAGGAAGAGAAAGTACCAGTATAGTATGTCTAAAAAAGTGATTAAAAAGTCATACTATAGCATGTTGAAAAAAGTGACAAAGAAGTCATAGTATATAGTAAAAAAAAGTGATTAAAAAAAAGTCACAAAGCTGGTGAATTATGTTGAAAAAAGAAAAATAGAATAATACAATATTATCTGTTTTGTGCAATAACACCAGCTTAAATTATAATGTGCAATACTCTGCTGCTATTTATTCATTTTTACTGTTCACCATTGTAAATACTGCATCATAATATTCCTTTAACTATGTAAATACTGTACATATCCACACTCCTTATATTTCTTTTATTTATATTTCTACTCTGACATTCATATACATCTTGCAACTGTAACACAGAAGTTCCCTTCGGGGATCAATAAAATATTTCTGATTCTGATAGTATGTAAAAAAAAAAAAGTAGCATTTCCAGGTGAAAGAAGCCTGAAGAGGATTTGGAAGGAATATATCAAAATGGTGATATCCACTTAAAAGTGCCTGAAGTAATGTTTTTTAACAGTGTGCAGGCCTGCTGCATTGCCAGTAACTCAGTGGCACAACAATGTCCGATGTAAGAACACAATTGAGCAGAAAGTAAACAGGAAGCAGCCTCACCTGTATAGGAAGTGGCTTCTCTTGGCAAAGATGCTGTGCTGGGAGACCCAGAGGCTCAGCGCAGGGCCGAACATCACCATTGCTGAAAGCAACAGGTGGAAGTGCTGCCGGAACACAGTGTTACCCAAGAACCGGGCCGCCAGGTCCGTCAGGACCACCAGCACTGTGTTGAGGAACATCTGGACCCAGAACCAAATCTCTGACCAGACTTAATATTTCTCTATAAAAATAGACTGCTGTTGGCTCTGAATGCCAACAGCGTGTTTGTGTAGAATATCCACGTCAGACCAATGAGCATGCAATGTTTCATGTGATCAGGTGTAATTCTGTCTAGAGTGCACACTTATAGATGCTGTGGATTACCTCTGTTGCATATCGGAACAATTTAGCGTCTTAAGTAGTCCAAAGTCTGGATGGAATCAATCAATCTGTACAAACTATATACATATATTTTAAGTTTCAAAGTGGGTTCATCGGTACATTAATGGAAGACTAATCCAGATCCGGAAATCCAAAGATGCTAGCTGTGTAGTAAAAATAGTTGAAGTCCACCAGTGTTAGCTGCTAGTGTTCGGCATCCATGCACACAGTCTTCTGTGTAACATGAATGGGACGACAGCTGGCCCCTAGCCTTTAACAGACTGCAAATGTTCACACTGTGAAATCCAACCATGAAATTCTTCAATCCAGTAGGCACTCCTTCTCCTAACTCAGCACAGTATAATGTATCTGCTAGTAGCTTCAGTGCACAGTAGTTTAGTTATAGCTAAACAATGCAACCAGACATGACTGTTGTTTTGCTGGTTTTTCTTACAGCTGCAGAAAGGTGAGTTGAGTTTCAATCTTCCGCGACCTTGTATAGCAGTTTTCCCATGTGTCTCCTTCCTGTTTTCCCGTGTTTGTTGTGCAGTGATTGTCACAGGACAACTCTGGATCCGTTCTGCAGAAATGCAATTGCCGCCACCGTGTTTCACTCAGCAATGGCCACCTCTGCGCTACCTTGAGAGACACCCAATGGTTGTGGGTTGAGAATAAATCCCCTGTTCGAACTAACTGTGGCTTCTCTGCTCTTCTCTGTCATTCACACCCACCCTCTCCAACACACAGAGTATGTTCTCGCCATGTCATAGGCCTCTTGGGCCTTGAAGGTATCACCTTGCTCCTACTAAGATGACTGAAGGGTACATAGAGGTTGAACCAATGGCATGGGTTCCTTGGTGCTAATTTGGATATCACAAGGTTTCCAAATAATGTCGTAGTCCTGATTGCCAGCAGAGTCAGAGGCTGAGAGTAAGGTGAGCAGCGCTAACAGAAGCAGTGTTACAGAAATGTTATTAGTTACAGAAAATGATTTATCAATGATGTGAAATTAGATGCAATGAGTCAAATTATGTGTGTGTTCAAGTGTATTAATAGCAATAACCTTTGTACTGTATCTGGGCTGAGACTCAGCTGTTGCAGCAGTCTGTCTCTGTCAATCAGTGACCCAGTCTACATTTACTGTCCTCTCTCTCAGCCCTCTCCCACCCACTTTCATTAAAGGGCAAGTCTACCAAAGTTGCTCCAGCACATATAGAAAATGCAACTTGTAATTTTAACACTTGGTTTTTGTTCAGATTAAAAACAATATCTTAGACGATATATAAACGTGTTAATTCTTCAAAGGTGCTAGGCAGATAACTGTCCTCTGTTCAGAGCCAGGTCTGTTTCTTCTAGTTTTGTGCTAAGCTAAGCTAACCAGCTGCTAGCAGTGTGTCTTTTCTAACAATGTCTAACTTTTCCTTAAATATAGTCAAGAATTGCAGCTGCTGTTTATTTTGGCTCTAAGACATAAAGTTTTTTTTTGTTTACTAGTGTGGCATGGCTGGATACCCTTATACCTATATTTTAAATCATTCAGTTTGCATGTTTTCATGTTTGTGTTGAAATTAATCATTTTTTCAAGGATGATCATTCTCACTGGACCGATTCATTAGTTAGTTAAAAAGGTTATCCCATTTGTGTATTTTTAATCTTGTGGTAACTAAGACATAGCCTGACTCCGCTCTCCTATGTACTTCCTCTCAATTTTCTTTTCCCTACAGTACATCATCTGTGTTTGAAGACAAAAAATTAAATAATGTATACACAATTACAGTTGAAAGGAAGAGGGGTAATGGAGTGTTAACTTGAAATGTTTTATGTACAGTAAGTTCAAAATGTTTATATGCTTAATACAATAGAACAGAAAAGCGGTTTGTAGTGATTTAATAAAAGCCATTACATTACAACATTCATTATTAAAATAGTCTGGTAGGACCAGGCTAACTAAGGCATGTAAAACTAAAGTGTAATTCAACATGAGGCAGGTTCCTCTCATTTGGTGCACTATTCCTTTATTTTTTTACTTATGTCCCTTGCTGTACTTTGTGTTTCTGAAATGTCTGACCTGTCCATCTGTCAGTTTCTTTTTTGAACCTGCCGTTGCTCCAGAAATAAAGGTTGACCTGGTTTTGAAGTGTTAAATGTCTCCCTACTCTCTTTCCAACAGTGTGCAGAATGGCTGAATAGTCTAAATTACAGACAGCATTCAATCCACTAGCCATTTGTTACACCACCCCAAAGTAATATAAATGCAGAGAGGACATTGTTTTTTGTTTGTTGGAGGACACAAAAGAGCTTATTTTTTGCGCCAATCAATAGTTAACAATCGATAAGTTTAACAAGTTGGATTACTTCCGGATCTAATGGCCATATTTTTTTTTAGGAATGGTGATGAATGTTCTTGTACTGCCATAAGTGATCATCAGACGTTTAAGAGGTCTGTCTGTATATTTGTCCCCACTGACTCACTCTGTCTGTGGTCAGACTTCACATACAAAAACTATAAATAACAATGTTCACACAGACAAATAGAAACACTTCTGTAAGGCAATGTAACCTAATACAGCAGCCCTGCAATAGATCTTACTAATGTGAAGGTAATCATCTTCAGATCTTGTTATACAGTGTCAGGGAAATGTTGATTCAAATGTAGAATCATTAAGCGTATAAGTGTTGCAACCTCTGCAAGTCATGGCCAACTGCTCAAACTGATAGATCACTCACATGCTTCAGAACCTCAAGTGAGACAAGACAAGTGACATGTAAGTCTGGCAAAGGTCTAAAAACATTCAAAACTTGTATTTCAATCCAGCACCTGCTGTGACTCACCACAAATACCTTTATGAGGTGGGTGACTCCCAGGCTCCCACTATACAGATTTTGTACAACACAAAACTTGTAAAGCTACATCTACACTAATACATATTGGTTTTAAAACCTTTTGCTACTGTTACACATCACTTCCACACTCCAGCTGTGTTTCCAAGCCCCTAAGAAAGGAGACATTTGAAAACACTGCTGTCACCGCGTAAGTTTGAAAACTGTGGGGGTTACTTTGTAGTCTGGACGGCACAAACATCAGTCAGTCGTACTTGGTTTGGTAAGCTTACATACCTTTCAGTAACAGTTCCACCTCGTCGTTGGTCCAAGCAAATAAATCCCTGGTCTTACTTTTTTCTGTATTTCCAACTTCTACATCTATGATTTTTAACTGCAGAGTAACGTCAGAAAATCTGCTTCCTGTTTACACCTACACGTCTAGTGTAGGCAAATGGTTATGTGATATGCATTGGCAGACTGTATTAATATGGATGGAGATTAGTTCTCCTCATGGAGCTAAAAATCTTGTGTGGACAGAGATTGTTTTTGTCTCAAAACATGGTTTAAAAATGACAGCGTTGGCATGGTGAGCAGAGAGGCTCTTATATCATCACGGAGCAGAACATACACGGACCTTTCTCTTCTGAATCTGACCTCCCTGTAATCACTTAGTGCAGAGATCCATAATTATGTACTATATAAATAACTATTTAATTTGCTGTCACAATGCAGTAAATGTCATCCAGTGGGTTTTGATATGAGAACAAAACACAATGATAAAATAAGGTGGTTCTAATACCGATGAAACTTTAGTGCAACAGCACCTCCAAGAGCAATACTGTCTAACTAATAAACTGTTGCACCACCTACTGCAGTTACTTTTCTGTTGCTGACATCTATAGGAAGTAGAAAGAGGTTCCATATAAAACACAATATCACCAAGTTAGACACATGACACATGGATTCAATCTATATCTGCTGTTAATGATACACATATATTACAACCTTTCAAAATGTGATAGAAAACCCAAGTAGAAAGAAAGATGCTGAGTATATTTCGAGCCAAGATACGAGTGTTCAATGAACTAAGACTTGAGTTTTGTCGGTCTGATTATGTCAGGATTATGCTTAGGCGCATTGGAAGTAATACATCTAGAAATCCACAGTGACTTCAGATCACAGCGCATTCAGTCTAAACAGGAAATGAAAGGCATATGAGTTTCTTCCTCGTGAATCCTATTTGAAAGCATACTGCCACCATGTGGATCAACTGGGACATTACAACATACTCCAACACAAAGGGAGATGGCTCAGTCAGATCAGTTTCACTTTGAAAATTTTGCAGGATTTTGTGACATCACAAGTAGTTTTATCACTATTTATTTCGGAAGCCAATTGTGGTTGAGTATGAAACTTACTTCACAGAATAGATTTTTCTTTTAAGTAGAATACATCTTGTAACCAGTAGTTAAACAAAAAAAGAACAATATTTGCATATACAGCTCTGGAAAAAATTAAGAGACCACTGCATTATTATTAGTTTTTCTGGTTTTACTATTTATAGGCATGTGTTTGATTACAACAAACATGTTTGTTTTATTCTACAAATGTTTTGACAACATTTCTTTTAAATTCAAAATAAAAATGTTATTCAGATTATTTATTTTAAGAAAATGACAACTCGTCAAAATAACAAAAAAGATGCCTTGTTTTCAGACCTAAAAAAATGCTAAGAAAAGAAGGTCACATTCATTCTTAAACAACACAATACTAATATTTTAACTTAGGAAGAGTTCCAAAATAAATACTTGGTGGAATAACCTTGATTTTTAATTACAGCTTTCATGCGTCTTGGCATGCTCTCCACCAGTCTTTCACATTGCTGTTGGGTGATGTTATGCCACTCCTGGCACAAAAATTCAAGCAGCTCAGCTTTATTGGATGGCTTGTGACCATCCATCTTCCTCTTGATCAAATTCCAGAGGTTTTCAATGGGGTTCAGGTCTGGAGATTGGGCTGGCCATGACAGGGTCTTGATCTGTGGTCCTCCATCCACACCTTGATTGACCTGGCTGTGTGGCATGGAGCGTCCTGCTGGAAAAACCAATCCTCAGAGTTGGGGAACATTGTCAGAGTAGAGGGAATCAGGTTTTCTTCCATGATAACCTTGTACAATGCTTGATTCATTCGTCCTTCACAAAGACAAATCTGTCCAATTCCAGCCTTACTGAAGCACCCCCAGATCATCACTGATCCTCCAAATTCAAAAGTGGGGGCCAGACACTGTGGCTTGTAGGCCTCTCCAGGTCTCTGTCTAACCATTAGACGACCAGGTGTTGGGCAAAGCTGAAAATTTGACTCATCAGAGAAGATGACCTTACTCCAGTCCTCTAGGGTCCAATCCTTATGGTCTTTTGCAAACTTTAGCCTGGCTTGTCTTTGCTTCTCATTGATGAAGGGCTTCAGCCCTGCTTCTAGGAGCCTGTTTCGCACAGTCCTTGCTGTGCACTTCAGCCCAGTTGCTGTTTGCCATTCTTTTTGTAAATCACTTGATGTCATCGTACGGTTTTTGAGTGACATGCGAATGAGTTGGCAGTCATCCCGGTCAGTGGACAATCGTTTTCGCCCTCTTCCAGTCTGTAGCTTTGTTGTCCCCAATATCTGTTGCTTGACCTTGTTCTTATGAACTGCCGTCTTTGAAATGTTAAGGATGGAAGCAGCCTGATGCTCACTGTACCCTTCTGCCAGTAAAGCCAGAATTGAACCCTTCTTTCCCTCACTCAAAACTTTTCTTTTTAATTCTTTTGGCATGGTCAATTGTTCCTTTTTTTGTTTAGATTACCTGTGTGGTACTAGTAGCCCTGTTTTTGCCATCCAGCAGGCCCTATTGCAAGAGGATAGTAATGACCACAGCTGTGGCTTTTGTACTTTTCCTTGTTAAATAAGATTTGGCTCAGGTGATCACTTAATCAGCACCTCATTAAGTAGAATGAGGTGTGCCTGTGTTGGAATTTAACAGCCACTAGAGTGGAATGGCTGCCATACATGTAGAGATACTGATTTAAGACAAATAAAGGAGTGGTCTCTTAATTTTTTCCAGAGCTGTACATATCATTTTCAATGAGGGAGATTTATGTATTTTTAATATTTTTTAACCTGGTTTTCATTAAAAAAAACACTTCAAAGAAACATATTGATTTCTTCTAACAACATTAGAAGAGAACAGTAATAATAACCAATATCATAGTCTTTGGCCTAGTTGGCCCAGCTGGCATCCTAATCATTGTAATGGTCAAAACTTGTTTAATTTTCATCTGTTTGATAAAGTTTAAACAGTCCATTCACTTTAGCTCCTCTCCCTGCTGTCTCACAAACAACTCTTGTAGACCCAAAAATAATCACATTCAAATAAAAGTGCTAATATTTTAGGTCCACTGTGTAAATTGCATCTTATTATCAGTATCATTCAACTATTGTTTCACTTTTAACTTTATTTGTGATATCAGTTAATTGAAGGAGAAGGTAGTACCACATACAGTACTCACCCCTCCCTGTGCTGCTCCTCCCAGTGCAGATCCATTAAAGGGCCTGGTGTCTGTGTGGCGCGCAGGAATCCAGAGTGGCTGTCAGCTGTAGGATCACACCTCTAATCCGGCACTGACTGAAAATACAAACAGCTGACTGCGTGATCTGCTCTTCCCTGTCCTGCTGCTGAAAATGTTCCAAGGCAGAGAGCGAAAAAGGATGGACGTGGATGGATATGCTGGAGGCATTTTGTTCATTCCTACCAAAAGACAAAAATATGTCTGAATGTTTTTTTATTGACATAATTCAGTTTTAATTACTTAGTTAGGCTACTTACTGCACTTACAAAATCTGTGCTGAAAAGTATCGGGTCACTCATATACATCACAGTTAAACCCTTTGCAAAATAAAATAAATTCATCCTAGGATGATTGGCATAGCAAACCAGTGGTTCCTGGGGGACACCGCTTTAACTAAAAGCAGTAATATTTGAACAATATTAACATTTACAAATATTCAGTATCATAACATTATAAAACATTTAGTGTCTGAAATAGACCGGCTAATTCATGACTGAGAAAATAAACAGAAATACCACTTTAGTTCAAGCTCTTTGTCTAGCCACGGTCTTATTTTGTCTCCATGAGCATGGTTCAATTCAGTTCTAGTTAAAGTGAGCCCTTATCTCCCCTGCTGCTATCAGGCTGAAAATGCCACTGCCGGTGTGGACAGTAAACAGGCTCAAACACACTTTGTGTGGTTTGTCATGCAGCGGAAGGCAGTGGGGTCAAGCAATTGGATCAAACAAAAGGTTTATTAATATCCATCACACCCAGAGGATTAATAAACTGCACACATGCTTAATACCAAAATGATGAGAGAACAATGACAAATGCAACTTTCTATAGATAGAGAACTCACAGTCTAGGAGTGGACCGGGACTTTACTTGTATTAAAACTAACACAAGTTGGTTTAATGTACTCTATAATACATGCAACAATGTTCAGTTAAAAAGAAGCAGCAATAATCCCTCTGCCAGCCACTGTTCTTTAGATTTAATTTATTTCCTGAGAGCACAGAAGTGTCCATACTGAGCAGTACCTCTTTGTTTCAATTATTGTAATTTGAAGAAAAACAGTGAATCCACAGCATCTATTAAAGACTATGCATATGCAACTTTATGATGTAAATTGTATTTAGTCAAAAGTTGAGTGAAAAGCGGATGTTTAGGCTTTTGACTTGAATGGCTTGATACCCTGCCAAAGTGTAAAGATTAAAAATGCTGCTTTAAAGAGTATGCTGCAAAATAACTCTTCTTTGAACCAGCAGCCAATCAAACAGCCTGTGCAGAGCTGCGGCTGCCTTAACCCATGGGACGCATTGAGCTTTTGCAAACCACTGCAATGTCTGCACCTAGTTGATTGTACGGCATCGTGTACGGCTTAGTTTTGCGGGCTGCCAGTTTTTTTAAATTGCGGTCGCTATAAACTAAAGGCAAAACAGCATGGTAAACCATGTCAAATGTCTTTGAAAAATCTAAAAATATACATATTGCAAACTCATTATTATCCAAAGCTGTACATATTCTATCACTAAGTTCTAAAAGTGCCATTTAAATTGGATGTTTTTTATGGAAACCATACTGATGATCAAAGTGAATATTGTATGTGTTTAAGTGTTGAAGAATTCTTTTATAAACAACTTTTATTTTATAAAACATGGCAGTATTTAACTTGTACAATCTTTTAAAAGGATTTAGGATCACTTGTTTTAAAGAGTGAAATAACTTTAGCCATTTTCAGGTCAGAGGGTATGATGCCAGTTTTCATGACTACTGCATAAATGAATGTTAAAGGCTTAATAATAATGACTTGATAAGTCATTACTTCTTTAATTAAGGAATTGCCAATTTTATCAAATTAGGATTTGTCCAGCTGAGTCACATGAAATTGAAACAACATCACTCGCTGGATCTTATTATTAGTAGTATTGACTATTATATATTACTACTATATAGTGTCCAGATTAGTTTTGCAGGCTGCCATTTTAAAAAACTGCCACTATAGACTGTAGCTTATTTAAAAATGGCGGTTTGTGCCGGATGTCCTGTGTTGCGCTTGTGACCATTCTCTCTGACCGATCAATGGTCTGCAGTGTTTTAACTCCACCTTCTAGTATCAGCTCAGCTGTCTCATAACCTTGACCAGCTGCTACCAAAAAAGTACTGGCTACCAGGTGCTATCCACAACATTTGCTATTAGTAAAAAACTGAATCTCCCAAAAGTTGAAATACTAAAAAAGGTATTCTGCACAACCCTTTGCATTTATTAATAGTTATTTTAATTTGTTAAAAGAGTCAAAATTGTTTAAATCTATTGTTGATATAAACACCTTGAGATGAACCATCCTGTTTTCAAGAAAGACTTAGTAAATAGAAGCAGTTTCTCCTACTGTTCCTATTTACAGGAACCTATTTAAGATTTTCTGCTGTTTCAGATTTGTTTTTGTACAGCAAAAGTAGATTTTCCAGAACCCACTGGTCACTGTTGCACACATACCACATACTTTGTCTATTAGTGTGCAGAATCAGATTAATAAATAAATAAAAAACTACATGAGAAAAGATAGGCAATTTTGGTAATTTCATTTATACATTTTTGACCTATAGGTACCAATTCATACCTTTGTTGTTACACTTGCACCCTTTTTTGCTCCCCCTTAGAGACAAAAAATAGAATCTGGTTTGTGTCCACCACCAGTCCTCACTGAGATGACAGAAAACAACTGTGGTAGAATTAGAGATAAAAGGCTGTGCTTTGGTAAGTGACAGGCGAGTTATGCAAGAGAAAGTTCCTGGCACTGTTCCTAAAAAAATCCCATTATTCGGATGTGAACAGTGAAAGCAGCCAGACATCATGAGAGCCTTATCATAAGTGATGACAGTGATGGCGATAACCTCAATGTGTGTGTGTGTGAGGGTAAAGGGGTATGTGTGAAGTAGTATACCTGTTGAGATATGTGTGTGTGCGTGAGTGGGTCAGGGTGGTAACCTTGGCCTGGTAGGGCAGGGTTAACAGGGGTTATATATGTGATCCCTGCCTTCCCTACAGGTCTAGCAGCTGTTCCTCTTCACCTTGCCTCTGTAAGTCTGCACAACTGGTTGTATTTTGAATTAATGCTGTTTTTATACTGTATTTTTCTGCTGTCTAAACTAAAGGTAAATCAATTTAATTATGTGATAGGAATGTACACTTTTTTAATGTAAAGAGTGACATACAGAACAAGGTGTATGCCACAAAATGTTTTTGTCAAATATACCTTTGAACATTTGAACTAAATAGGTTGAACTAATGATCCAAAATACTATTAAGAAAAAACAGATACCTGTTACTTTTTCAAATACTGATGTAAGTAACTATAATTCAGACATTTTACAATATCCTCACAATATCTTACTTATAGTTTTCTCTGCTCCCTTTAGGTCACTGGCATACTCTGAAGTCTTAGCTCACCTGTCATCAGAGCTGAATCCACCGGTAAATTCTCCTTTCCTAAGCAATTTATGTTATAGAGTTAAAGATTGATATATATAAGGTAAAGTATGAGATACAGACAGAGTTAAACCTTTATCACCTCTACTAACTGTGTGTACATTAGTGCAGCCATGGGGGATGCAGAAATGTCTGTGTTTGGGCCGGCTGCTCCATACCTGAGGAAGTCGGACAAGGAGCGTATGGAGGCCTCCACACGTCTCTTCGACATAAAGAAGGAATGCTTTGTCCCGGATCCAGTTGAAGAGTTTGTGAAGGCAACTGTCAGCAGCCGAGATGGAGACAAGGTCACTGTAGAGACACAGAATGGGAAGGTTGGTGTCATTTTACCATTCAGACATTTAGTTTTTATCATTAACACATGCAGTTATCTTATCATAGTTGCAATGATACATTATTATTATTACTGCTATTATTATCATCACCATTCTATTACCGTTACTGATATTACTTTTATTAGTCATATTTCTATTATTTTTATTATTATTATTATAGGTTGGGTTGCTGAGCATTTAGTTTTCTCTCTCTCTGCTCTCACTTTCTATTCTATGTATTATTGTGTCATATGGATAGTTTATTCTTTACTTTCATTATGCTGGTCTGTTCTGTACATACCACTCTATTGCATGGCTGTCCGTCCGGGGAGTTGCTCTTCCTAAAGGTTTCTTTCTACTTTTCCTTGTTAAAGTTTTTTTTGGGAGTTTTTCCTTATAATAAAATTGACCTAATAAAATTTCAACCCAACCTCTAACCTTATCAAATCACCGTGTATAAACTAAGTGTGAGCACATTGCTGAAATACAGCACTTGCAATAATCTTGGGGTAACCAGAAGTAAAAGGCAGGCCATGAACAGAGTTGTAAGAGAATTAATTCACAATGAAACAGGAAATACTTAAAATAAATGTTTTGCTTTAATAAATCAATCAACATTTATGTATATAGTACTTTACAATAACCAGCAGGTATCCAAAGTGCTTCACCTTAGAAACTAAGATCTACCTAGAAAGCCAAAAGTTAAGCATTAAATTCTATAGTGACCCTGTGTATCACTGCCATTAAAGTGCCTCGAGTAAAGTGTGGTCAAATGAGGCACTACTGCCATCATGTGTGGCATACTTTGTAATGTTACACAAGCTGTATGATAGGGTATCAGATGCATGCACGTTAACAAAATCAACGACAGAAATTGTGTGAATGGTTGGCTTACTTACTTATAAGATATTTTTGTTTTTTCTTATTATAACAACTGAAGAGAGCCAGGAAATGAGAGAGAGAGAGGGGGATGACATGCAGCAAAGGGCCTTGGGTCGGATTTTAACCCTTGATAATGTGACTATAACATATTAATCAGGAAAACTGCATTATTTTCCTTAGACTGTGGTGGTCAAAGAGTCCCAGGTTCTGCAACAGAATCCTCCAAAGTTTGACAAGATCGAGGACATGGCCATGTTGACCTTCCTCCATGAACCAGCTGTGCTATTTAACCTCAAAGAGCGTTATGCAGCATGGATGATCTATGTGAGTAGTCTACAATCACATGAAAAAGATTTGTCAATAAACTCTACTGTACACCTCTCAAAGCGTTGTTCGCTGAATGTGACAAATCAGTATGTTTACATGTATAGAAGATGAGATCATGGTTAATTTTGCTCCTATTCTTAAATAAATATTATATATATATATATATTTTTCTGTGATTCACAGACCTACTCTGGACTCTTCTGTGTGACTGTCAACCCCTACAAGTGGCTGCCAGTCTACAACCAAGAGGTGGTTGTTGCCTATAGAGGAAAGAAGAGGGCTGAAGCTCCTCCTCATATCTTCTCCATCTCTGACAATGCCTATCAGTACATGCTGTCAGGTAAAACCTACTAAATTTAGAACTTTTATTACGTGTACTGCAACTATGCTGAATCTTGATTAAATTATACTCTCTGCAAATTTGTATTTGTAGACCGCGAAAACCAGTCCATTTTGATCACGTATGTAATGTCTTATTCTTGAAAAGCATATATGACACTAAATGCTCTGAAATAAAATCTTATTCTACATTATGCTACTGTAAGTATTGATCATTGACTTTTCAATTGCAGTGGAGAATCTGGTGCAGGAAAGACTGTCAACACAAAGCGAGTCATCCAGTATTTTGCAAGTATTGCAGCTAGCGGTGTAAAGAAAGACCCCAATGCCAAGGACAAGGTAACTAATAAGCTCTGTCAAATGTGTGAGTTATGTTAACTAAATTGGAATACATTTGCTTAATTGTTTGCTCAGTTTCAAAAAGTCCTGCTGTGTAGCTTTAACGTTTATTACAGATTGAGCATATATAATGTTCCCTTTTGACAGGGTACCCTGGAGGATCAAATCATCCAGGCTAACCCTGCTCTGGAGGCCTTTGGTAATGCCAAGACCATCAGGAATGACAACTCCTCTAGATTTGTGAGTGTCTAATTTTTGTGTGACTAAATTGTGAATTATATTAGTTAGTTTCCATGTAAACAGTGGCAGTAGCAGATATCAAGAATGCAAACTATAAACTACAATACATTTTCAGGGTAAATTCATCCGCATTCATTTTGATGCCAGGGGAAAGTTGGCCTCTGCTGATATTGAAACATGTAAGATCAAACTTATCTAACATACACTAATACTGTTTATTTATGTATTACAACATATGTCTAGCGTTGATTTTAGGTATATGACATTTTTTCTTTCTTGTATTTTTCACTTTTCAGACCTTCTGGAGAAGTCTCGTGTGACTTTCCAGCTCAAGGCTGAAAGAGATTACCACATCTTTTACCAGATTCTCTCCAATAAGAAGCCTGAACTTCTGGGTTAGTACACAGCTGTGATTCATTTGTGCCTCAGTGGCAGTTGGCCACCATGAAAAAAAAAGTGAAAAAATTAAAACCATGGCTGTAATTGGCTTTTTGTTGCACTTTTGTTTCCATCTGTTTGACTTTGACACTCTCTCTCTGTCCTCCAGAGATGCTGTTGATCACAAACAATCCCTACGACTATGCCTTCATCTCTCAGGGGGAAACCCAAGTGGCCTCTATTGATGATGCAGAGGAATTGATGGCAACAGATGTCAGGCTCTTACTCATTCCTCTTTTTTACAATATTACGTTAAACTCTAATCATTATGACTAACTGAGATGCACAGGTTTCATTCCAAAAACAAGCCAGTGTTCAAACAATGCAGGGGGCTATGTTGGTTAAGGTACTGGTGAGACAATGAAATGCAATCCAGGAAGTCCAGTTGGAGTAACAGATTAATGTGCTCAAAGACTTATCAGAAGCTTCTTAGCTGTTTATAATGCTCAGAGACAGGATTTTACAACTCTAGAAAGTTATCAACTATTTGATCTTTTATCAAAACAATCACAAAAAAGGTAAAAATAAGGTATGGTACAAATAAAAGGTTCAGATTTCAAAGTGGTCTACCGGGAATGCACATTCCTTTGAACCAGGTTCAACTTTTTTCTTTGTTGTTTTGCTGGACCCCCTATTTTTTTGTTGGCACCACCAATGTGTGAACTCACTGGCTCCACTGGTGAATGAGGGGGCTGCATTTTTTTCATTTAGGGCTAGAGTTAGTTTATACACAGTTTTTTGCTGAGTTCACACATACAGGTACAAAGTAGTAGGCAGTTTCTGACCTTTCATTAAGCTCTCTGTGGGTGTTGCACGGATCACACAATATGCTCAGACTGGACAGTTGCATTCTGACGTCAGACTACCCACAATGAAGTTGTTTATTTCTTATTGGACAGTTTGTTCACTGAGTACAGAATAGATATTAAGGTTGCTTTTGAGGATTTAGAATTTTTTGAGTCCCAAATTTAGAATTTAGATCAAAACTATATTACTTGCACAAATCTTGAGGAGTTTTCATGTGCTCCTCCACAGAGTGCCTTTGATGTGTTGGGCTTTACTCAAGAGGAAAAGAACTCTGTGTACAAGCTGACTGGTGCCATCATGCATCATGGCAACATGAAGTTCAAGACCAAGCAGCGGGAAGAGCAGGCAGAGGCTGATGGCACTGAAGGTGAGAGAAGCTCTGTTTGTCATGCTGGCCCAGAATCAACAAAGATAGACAATGTCCTTACAGAATTCACTTTCCTTATTCAGATGCTGACAAAGTTGCATATCTGATGGGCCTGAACTCCGCAGACCTCATCAAGGGTCTCTGTCACCCAAGAGTCAAAGTAGGGAATGAGTGGGTCACCAAGGGACAAAGTGTTGCTCAAGTAAGAAGACAAACAAACAAAGTCAACTTAAATATTATACACAAAGGTTCTATAACCAATACAGGAATACATTCTGTTTTCTTCAGTATATGGTAACATCTGCAGAAGCTAAAAAGCTTGCATGAAAACAAATCTGTATTCATTTCTACGTTTTGTAATAGATATGTCTTCTTTTCCAGGTGAACTATGCAATTGGAGCTCTATCCAAGGCTGTTTATGAAAAGATGTTCCTGTGGATGGTGATAAGAATCAACCAGTCACTGGAGACCAAGCAGCCTCGCCAATACTTCATTGGTGTCCTGGACATTGCTGGATTTGAGATCTTTGATGTAAATTATCTTATTAGTTCACAATTAACCTGCCCTATTTCAACAAAATAGATAGAAAATCTTACATATTTTCTCCTTGCAGTTCAACACCTTTGAGCAGCTGTGCATCAACTTCACCAATGAAAAACTGCAACAGTTTTTCAATCACCACATGTTTGTACTGGAGCAGGAAGAGTACAAGAAAGAGGGCATTGAATGGACCTTCATAGATTTTGGTATGGACTTGCAGGCCTGCATTGACCTAATTGAAAAGGTGAGCGACTAGACTATGTTTAGCCGTACTTAATGATTTATTGAAAATGTTATGATCAATTTTTAAACAACTCATATTTTTGTCCCTTCAGCCTATGGGTATCATGTCCATCCTTGAAGAGGAGTGCATGTTCCCCAAAGCCTCTGATACTACCTTTTAAAACTAAACTCTATGACAACCATCTGGGGAAATCTGGGAACTTCCAGAAGCCCAGAGTTGTTAAAGGGAAACCAGAGGCCCATTTTGCCCTGATGCACTATGCTGGAACTGTTGATTATAATATCAACAACTGGCTGGTGAAGAACAAGGATCCTCTGAATGAGACTGTTGTAGGACTCTACCAGAAGTCTAATCTCAAGGTGTTATCTGTCCTCTTTGCAAATTATGCTGGAGCAGAAGCAGGTACCCTAACATGAATGTCTTGATTGGAAATTCTATATTTATTTTTTGTCTAGCTATAAGGTTAAATATTCAAGTTATTTTTTTGAACAGCTTTGGGTGATGAAGTCAAAAAAGAGAAGAAGAAGAAGGGATCATCATTTCAGACTGTGTCCGCTCTTCATAGGGTATTGTGTATGACATTGTGGTATTTTGCATAATGTTGATGCTATAAAAGCCAGTATTTATGAATGTATGCTTCATCATATTAAAAGGAAAACCTGAACAAGCTGATGACCAACCTGAGGTCTACTCACCCTCACTTTGTACGCTGCATCATCCCCAATGAGACCAAGACTCCTGGGGCCATGGAGAACCCTCTGGTGATGCACCAGCTGCGCTGTAATGGTGTGCTAGAAGGCATCAGGATCTGCAGAAAGGGCTTCCCCAACAGGATCCTCTATGGAGATTTCAAACAGAGGTATTATCTCATATGTTAAATGTTTACATTGTATTGTATGTTACTCACATACTTAATGTCAAATAGTCAAATACTGTATAATTTAAAACAGAAGTTAAATATTATTCTCCAAAATACTTTTGTTTTTTGTTTCCCAGATATCGCATCCTGAATCCTGCTGCCATCCCTGAGGGTCAGTTTATGGACAGCAGGAAGGGAGCTGAGAAACTTCTGGGTTCTCTGGATATTGATCACAATCAGTACAAGTTTGGACATACCAAGGTATCATCTAAAGTTGTTCTCATATTGAGATAAGTGAAATATTCCAGTAAGAGATGAAGAAGATAGCCAAAAGTGAAATACCCAATTGTGTTGTTAGGTGTTCTTCAAGGCTGGTTTGCTGGGTCTGCTTGAGGAGATGAGAGATGAGCGTCTCTCCAAAATCATCACTGGTATTCAAGCCAGATCCCGTGGTCTTTTGTCTCGCATTGAGTATCAGAAGATGGTGGAACGCAGAGAAGCATTATTAGTGATCCAATGGAATGTCCGTTCATTTATGGGGGTCAAGAATTGGCCCTGGATGAAGCTGTTCTTCAAGATCAAACCATTGTTGAGATCTGCTGAAGCAGAAAAGGAGATGGCCAACATGAAGGAAGAATTCCTAAAGCTGAAGGAGGCTTATGCAAAATCTGAAGCTCGGAGAAAAGAACTAGAGGAGAAAATGGTTTCTCTTCTTCAGGAGAAGAATGACCTGCAACTTCAAGTTCAAGCGGTGAGAATGCCACTATACTGACATTTTCCTTTGAACATGTCATTAAGGTATGTGCTAATGAGTTTGAATGTTTGCCAGGAGCAAGATAATCTTGGTGATGCTGAAGAAAGATGTGAGGGGCTGATTAAAAACAAGATTCAGCTGGAGGCAAAAGCCAAAGAGCTGACAGAAAGACTGGAGGATGAGGAGGAGATGAATGCTGAATTGACTGCTAAGAAGAGGAAGCTGGAGGATGAGTGCTCTGAGCTGAAGAAAGACATTGATGACTTAGAGTTAACTCTGGCTAAAGTGGAGAAAGAGAAGCATGCTACAGAGAACAAGGTACAGTATGACATCTAACTTAACCTTCATTTGTTTCAGATCAGCACCTTAACAAGGCATCCAGCAACTCATCTTTTCTTGGTTCACAGGTGAAGAACCTGGCCGAAGAGATGGCTGCTCTGGATGATATCATTGCTAAGTTGACCAAAGAAAAGAAAGCCTTACAGGAAGCTCATCAGCAAACACTGGATGATTTGCAGAGTGAAGAAGACAAAGTCAACACTCTGACTAAGGCCAAGACTAAGTTGGAGCAGCAAGTGGATGATGTAAGAATCCATATCAAAATTGTACTATTTAGATGATATTGTAAGCATTACAAATAAAATGATTCCCAAATGTTGTAATCAAATGTATTTGCATTAAGCTTGAAGGATCTCTTGAGCAAGAGAAGAAGATTCGAATGGACCTTGAAAGATCTAAGAGAAAGCTGGAGGGAGACTTAAAGTTGACCCAGGAGACTGTGATGGATTTAGAAAATGACAAGCAACAGCTGGAAGAGCGCCTGAAAAAGTACAAATTCATCATGACATTGTTCATTCAGTATGGTCATTTAATATTGTGAATGCAGTTTCATTTTGGCTAACACTAATCAAACAAAATTTTGCAGAAAAGACTTTGAGGTCAGCCAGCTAAACAGCAAAATTGAAGATGAACAGGCCATGACCATTCAACTCCAGAAGAAGATAAAAGAGCTGCAGGTACAAATGTGAATTAGTAACTGTGAATACTGTGAACTGTAATTACATAAAATAACATTTGCCCAAAGTATTGCTGCATTTAAACATGTTGTCCTACTAGGCTCGTGTAGAGGAGCTGGAAGAAGAGCTTGAGGCAGAGCGAGCTGCCCGAGCCAAAGTGGAGAAACAGAGAGCAGACTTGGCCAGAGAGCTGGAGGAGATCAGTGAGAGGCTGGAGGAAGCTGGTGGAGCAACATCTGCCCAGATTGAAATGAACAAGAAGAGGGAGGCTGAGTTCCTGAAACTTCGCAGAGACCTTGAAGAGGCCACTCTGCAGCATGAAGCCACTGCTGCCACACTCAGGAAGAAACAAGCTGACAGTGTGGCTGACCTGGGAGAGCAGATTGATAACCTGCAGAGAGTCAAGCAGAAACTGGAGAAGGAGAAGAGCGAGCTCAGACTGGAGCTGGATGATGTGGTCTCCAATATGGAACACGTAGCTAAGTCTAAGGTATGTGTGCATCAAGTTACTCAGGTAATTTTTCATACTGGTGGAATTGACAACCTGGTAACTAAATGATGACTGTGAACTGTGAACATAAACACCTCCACCTTAAATTTGTTGTTGTTATTAGAAGGTGGTATTGGTAGTATAGGTGGACGAGACAAGCTAGATTTAACATTAAGACTTCTATCCCTCAAATCAGCAAAGTAGTGAATACATGTCTAGAGATGTCTAATGTTGTAAAGTAGTAAACAATGCCTGTGAACTGTATGGTATATTTCCAATACAAGATTAACTTGGAAAAGACCTGCAGAACTTTGGAGGATCAAATGAATGAATACAGGACTAGGTGTGATGAATATCAGAGATCCATTAGTGACTACACCACCCAGAAAGCCAAGCTTCAAGCTGAGAATGGTCAGTGTTACTCTTTGCACTTGAAATAATAAATGTGTTTAATGTGGAACAATGCAATTCTAAAACTTATTTTACCTCTCTAGATGACTTTTCAAGACAGCTGGAGGAGAAAGAATCTCTTATTTCTCAGCTGACCAGAGGAAAGAATTCCTACAATCAACAACTTGAAGATCTAAAAAGACAACTTGAGGAGGAAATAAAGGTATGAAAATGCCAAAATGTATTATTTTATCTCTATGTTTCAAAACTAGTTGCATATCCAAGAGAAATACCCACATTATCAATATTTATCCAGGCCAAGAATGCGTTAGCCCATACAGTGCAGTCTGCTCGACATGACTGTGACCTGCTCAGGGAGCAGTTTGAGGAGGAGCAGGAGGCCAAGGCTGAATTGCAGCGCAACATGTCCAAGGCCAACTCTGAGGTGGCTCAGTGGAGAACCAAGTACGAAACTGATGCCATCCAGAGAACCGAGGAACTGGAGGAGGCCAAGTGAGTCTATTACATACAAGGACATTAATCCAAAATATTATGTAAGATAAAGCTTGCAAGAAAAGTAATCTTCAAGAGGAAAAAGTGAAAGTTAGTCTCAACAACTCGATGTGCTTGTGTGAATATGGCAGCCATAGATGTGAAATTATTAATGTAAAAATAATGTCTAAGCTGTAGGAGGCTCAGACAGCTTGCCCCAATATACAATGTTTTATATATTTGTTTTATGTCTCCACTTTGAATAAAGCAGGGCTTTCTTCACTGCATGTCATTTCACATCTCAACTGCCTTAATTTAGAACTTGTTTTGTTTTTTAGAAAGAAGCTGGCTCAGCGTCTGCAGGATGCTGAGGAGGCTGTGGAAGCAGTGAATGCTAAATGCTCGTCTCTGGAGAAGACCAAACACAGGCTGCAGAATGAGATTGAAGATCTCATGGTGGATGTGGAGAGGTCTAATGCTGCTGCTGCTGCTCTGGACAAGAAGCAAAGAAACTTTGACAAAGTATATCAGTATTTTCTAATCATCAAAAACCTGGGGTTTCAAAATATTGTTACATTGCAAATAGAGTCTCCTCAAATGATCACCTTTGCCAAAACTGTAGAGAGCTTGATGTGGTGATTTGAACTTAAAATTGTAAAATTTGTATCTCAATGTCCAGGTCCTGTCTGAGTGGAAACAGAAATATGAGGAGTGTCAGTGTGAGTTGGAGAGCTCTCAGAAGGAAGCCAGGTCTCTGAGCACTGAGCTCTTCAAATTAAAAAACTCCTATGAAGAATGTCTAGACCAACTGGAGACCATGAAGAGAGAGAACAAGAATCTTCAGGGTAATATATCACTTAATGTGTTCAAACAATCAATACACATTGCAGGTGCCAAATTGAGCTTTTACTTTCTTTTTAATTACTTTCATTCACAGAGGAAATTTCTGACCTCACTGAGCAACTTGGTGAGGGAGGAAAAACTGTTCATGAGTTGGAAAAAGTCC
This sequence comes from Percina caprodes, assembly GCA_013375575.1. NCBI lineage: Eukaryota > Metazoa > Chordata > Actinopteri > Perciformes > Percidae > Percina > Percina caprodes. Next base: position 397,521 of record JABXJD010000334.1, on the reverse strand, counting down.
GTAAGCAGATAGAGCAGGAAAAGAGTGAGATTCAGTCTGCCCTTGAGGAAGCAGAGGTAAGACTAAAACTTCAAATCCTCAGTTTCTCACGTACAGTATGTATCGTTTACTCCACTACAGCTTTTGTTACTAGTTACTTTACAAACTAAGATTTTTTGCACAAAAAACACATTTTAAACACAGTTTTTAAAATACAATGTTTTATTATACATTGAACTACCTACCAATATAATGGCCTACAAGTCCAGCTGAAATGATTAGCTTATTAAACACAGTTTTATTGTTTTCATCAATCCAGTTTCTAAAATGTGAGGGTTTTCCGGCATTGAGTACTTTTACTTTTAATACTTTAAGTACATTTTCCTGATGATACTTACGTACTTTGACTTAAGTAACATTTTCAATGAAGGATTTTTACTTGTAACAGAGTGCTTTTACAGTGTGGTATTAGAACTTTTACTTAAGTAGAGGATCTGAATACTTCTTCCACCACTGATCTTAGGGTACGCTTGAGCATGAGGAGGGTAAGATCCTAAGAGCCCAGCTTGAGTTCAACCAAATGAAGGCAGACATGGAGCGTAAACTAGCTGAGAAAGATGAGGAGATGGAGCAGTGCAAGAGGAACTTGCAGAGGATGATAGACACCCTGCAGAGCTCTCTTGAGGCTGAGTGTCGCAGCAGGAATGAGGCTCTCCGTTTGAAGAAGAAGATGGAGGGAGATCTCAATGAGATGGAGATCCAGCTAAGCCAGGCCAACAGGCAAGCAGCAGAGGCCCAGAAACACCTCAAATCGGTTCATGCACATCTCAAGGTAAAAAAGGGAACATGCCTCTCATTTTTGCTGGCATCATTACCATTGTATCTTTGTAACCGGAGGCTTTGAACCTTTTTTCAGGATGCTCAGCTCCAGCTAGATGACTCGCTTCGATTCAATGATGATCTGAAAGAAAACAATGCCATAGTTGAGAGACGCAACACCCTTCTTCAGGCCGAAGTAGAGGAGCTCAGGTCTGCTTTGGAGCAAACTGAGAGAGGTCGCAAACTTGCTGAGCAAGAGCTCCTGGATGTTAGTGAAAGGGTGCAGCTCCTGCATTCACAGGTATGGCAGTTGCTAGACTTCTAACTTAAAAAAAAAGTATTTTACATGTTCCTCTCTAGTACATTGTATAACGGAATTACCTTTACTATAAAGAACACCAGCCTGATGAATCACAAGAAGAAGCTGGAGGCTGATACAGTCCAACTTCAGACAGAAGTAGAAGATGCGGTTCAAGAGTGCAGAAACACTGAGGAGAAGGCCAAGAAGGCCATTACTGATGCTGCCATGATGGCAGAGGAGCTGAAGAAAGAGCAGGACACCAGTGCTCACCTGGAGCGTATGAAGAAGAACATGGAGCAAACCATCAAAGACCTGCAGCACCGTCTGGATGAAGCTGAACAGATCGCCATGAAGGGAGGCAAGAAGCAGGTGCAGAAGCTTGAGGCCAGGGTGAGTAATTTTTTCCAGTTTGTGATGTCTGTTTGTTTCTAAGCAGTTAGCAGTTATGTTGAATAAGTTATCGGGACTGTTATCTAAAGAATATTGTCCTTGACCAGGTGAGGGAACTGGAAAATGAGGTGGAAATGGAGCAGAAAAAAAGCATTGAAGCTGTGAAGGGCGTCCGTAAATATGAGCGCCGTATCAAAGAACTTACCTATCAGGTTTGTAGCATGTTGCTAGCTTCATTAATCTGCATGTGTGGTTAAAGTTCTTTTAAAGGAAATTAACCTTGTAACCTTGTGTTTTATTTTCATAGACTGAGGAGGATCGCAAGAATATTGCCCGACTCCAAGATCTGGTAGATAAGCTGCAGCTGAAAGTGAAAGCCTACAAGAGAGCTGCTGAGGAGGCTGTAAGTGTGTACATGTATGAAGTGAGGTCTTTATTTGGCTTCTTCCCTCGTCAATGTGTATCTATGTATCTTTTATTTATTCTGAACAGGAGGAACAGGCTAATGTTCATCTTGGCAAGTTCCGCAAACTACAGCACGAGATGGAAGAAGCTGAAGAGAGAGCTGACATTGCTGAGTCTCAGGTCAACAAGCTGCGGGCCAAGAGCCGTGATGCTGGCTCCAAGGTTTGAAGCATGCACATCATCTGAGCCTGACACATGCTGCCCTCTGTTGACTGCATTTAACAAGTATTAGTACAAATAAATGTTAAAAATAAATGTTGGTTAATATAAGTGTGTAAATGAATGTATTGCTTTGTGGCACTGAAGCAATACTAATCTGAAGAACTAACAGCTTTTTCTCTTTTTATTTCTTTCCAACTTCCACGGCTGTAACAGAAAGGCTTTGATGAGGAGTGAAGCTGTGGAGCATGAAGAAATCCTTTTACCTTAGACAAAGTATTAGGTGCACATGGAGGGGAAACAAAATCTGAGATTGTGAGAATAAAGCTATATATAAAGTAATTTAATTAGAATAACATCACAATATCGTAGGAATGAAGTCGTAATTTATGTGAAACAGGTTGAGATTTTAGCAAACAGATGAGGAGTCTGTCTGGTTTGTTCCCTTCACCAGAGGTGGAAAATTTAAACTACAGTAGGCTACAGTAGCATATGTACTGTCAGGAAATGCTAAAATATTCACATGTAATCCAATCAATTTATGATTCAAAACCAACCTATTCTTTTCTTTGTTTATTCTTGAAATATTAAGATTTTATTCTTGTAATATTATGCGTTTAGATTTAGATAGCCTCAACTATCACTATTCACAACCTGTAGTGCTTAATAAAATCTCATCAACCTGTTGCCCAACATTGTATTCTTTCATTTAAGAAATTATGTAAAAAAATTGTGGGTTCACAGAACACTGTTTAGGAAATACTGTATTTAATGTAACTTAAGTACTTACTGGTCAGTAGTGTCAAAGAAGTTACATTGCGAATTACAAATATTATATATATTAAAGTATTTCAACTTAGGTAACCAATATAAAATGCCAACATCTATTTTTGTAAACTAAAGAGGACTGTCAATGTCATTAGGATAAGTGGAGTTAGATTGATTCAAATGCTTCGAGATAAATTATGATGTAAGCCAAGTGCCAGTGTTTAGTGGTATAAGGAATCAGGAAGAGCAGAAGCCTAATCAGGAAACCTCAAAGGAACCAATGAATTGGGGTGGCAGAGGGCCTAAAAGTGGGAAGTTGAGGTGGGGTGCATGCTAAAATAGAGAGAGATAAAACAAATCCCTTTTTCTTAAAATAGAGTAAAAGAAAGCCCACGAGCCTGGGCCACAATGTCAACAATAAACCAATGCTCATACTCAGGCCTATCATAATACCATGCATAATCACTAGCAGCTGCTCAGTAAATAACTGTCCAAGCTTGCCTGTTCCTCCAAACAGCTAGGAAGGATTTCAATGAATCAATAATGAAATATCTAGTTCATATACTTAAATACATCAAGAGAAAACTACAAATTATAATTATTAATGTTCTTTTATACCCTGTACTAAGAGAACTATCCTTACATGTTTGTCTAGAGCTTTGCCTTACCAATGGTGCCAGGTCTCAGTCTTTGTTGCTGCTGTTGGAGACTAAGTAATGATTTGGGGCAGGAAGAGAGCGGAGAGGGGGGCCATAGACTCCCATTGTGTGAAATTCAAGGGGTCCTGTCTCTTCTCTTATTACATGTCATGTAACTCACTCCATGAGCGGACAAGCAGGTATCCATTAGCAAATTAGAGCACATTCACACCCATGTTTAAAGAGATGCACCACATACAGACAGTATGTGTTGAGGATTATCAGCATGATTAACAGGACATCTGAGCCCATGTTTGAACGAATAAGAATACTGACCAAAGATGGAACAATTCACTGCCTCTATAATTACACCATCTTTAATATGGTACATGAAGGTCTAATCTCAGGAGTTAAAAGCAATCATCTTTGACACTGTCATAACGTTTTTATACAAACAACCCCCGACTGGCCTTACACAATGGTGACTCAGTTTAAAGCCAGTTTATAAAATATTTTACACACTCAAGTCTCTCCAGGGAAATTGGCTTGTCCAGCAATAGCAGCAACATAGCATAAAGCATAAAATCCTTTATTTATAAAGAATTGTCATGATTATGATAATATTCACAGTATCATATTTAGCTACATAATTTAGTTGTTAATTGCATAAATTAAAAGAAAAACCTAAAACTTAAAACTTTAAAACAGTTTTACTCAATGTTAATGTGATTTGATTTACATAAACTAACATAAACAAAGTGTATAAACAATAATGACTAAAAAATAATAATACACTTTATTTATATAGCACTTTTATAAGTGCTTTACAGTAAAAGCAGAGGAAAGAACACACCTGTAAGTACTGATGAAGTCAAGTAAAATAAGAAAAAAGCTTCCTGGTAAAGAAGAGAGAGTTGCTGATGTAATTAGTAGGTGGCAAAAGCCCAGAGACAAAATATAAATATCCTTCCCCAGTTTGTATTTAATCATATATGTGGTGACATTGTTTATTTGTTTTGACATAAACAAAGCATTTGAATCAATTCCTTTAATGAAAAGAAGTTTGATCTGTAAGGTCAGTGTTATCTTCACTTGGTCTTTAGCAGGGCATGGCATCTCTCACTTCCATTTGGCACCCTGACGCCAGCTGTCAGTAACAGGCCCGGGAAACTTATCAGAATGGAAATAATCTCAGCACTTGTCAGCAGCTGTTGACCCTCCTTTTATCTCTTAACCTCTGAAGGGGCTGTAATTATGACTGGTGCTAGTGACTGGTGCTAGGTTAGGTCATAAAATGTAAATCAAAATATGTTTTGGAGTATAAAAATCAGCTTGATGAACAGCACCTAAGGGTGAGCAGTTAGTAGGTGTATGAACAGAATTTTAACCAGTAGATTTTAAAGATTTAAAAAATTATGACTAGAATTAAAACATTCTATGAAGCAGGGTCCACATAGGGGTGGCATTTTAAATGGAATATTCAAAGTTTATGTGCTGTGGGATATAACTGTCACTCCCAGTGTATTTATATGAGACAGAACCCAGTGTGAGGCCATCATTTGCTACAACTGATCCTAGATGCAGGCAAAGGCAGGATCCAGAAAGCCTTTGTGGCTGTTCTCCTCGATCATTGCAGTCTGCTAAACAGGAATTTCACACAGTTATCTTTGTCCCTAAGGGACTGTAACTGAGGGGCCAGCTTTCACTGGCTGCTGACTGTTAATGGGAGAAGGCTTCCACAGTGACCTTGGCATCGTATTGGAGCAGATCCTGATGACATAGCCTTCTATTGCGTGTCATCATTACTGCCTTTCAGTGAATCTCAAGCATGTCACCTGTGCCAGACCTCTGTTTGTGTGCCTCGCACTTGCCGCCTGGTTAATCTCAGAGACAAATGTTCTGTAGACCGAACCATTTGGTATCTGATGGCTGTTTATGTTACAGCAAAGTCCATTCTATGATAACTAAACACAATATGTTACAAATGCCTCACTGTGATTTCACTTAAGCCTTCTGGGTAATGGAGACCCATACATGACATACTTCCCTGTAACATCTCTCCAGATATATTCTGCGTCTTGCTTTGTGTTTAGACAATACGAATAGTTTACGTTTATGAAATTCTCTGCATTATTGTAAAGCGTGCAAAGAATGTGAACTATGCTTTTGTTTTTTGCTTCTGTTCCATAATGCATTGATACACACACTGATGTGTACGTCTTTCTTTCTCATTCTCCAACTCCTTTATTATTTAAAAGTTTAAATGCAAAAATATATAGTTAGAATGTAATGTGATGATTTCTCAATTATTTTGCAATTCATATAGAATTCATGACTTAAAGTGACTTGTTAATGTTTCTGAAGCTCTGTCATTTTGATGGTCTTAACTGACCTGTAACAGCACGAGACTAACAAGAATAACGGTGAAAAGAACGCTACTTTGATATAGTTTTTAGTAAGGCATCTACCTGGGTCCGATTTTTCCTGTGAAGTCACAGAATGATTTGCGGCAGGTAGACTGTGCTAATGTAATGCATTCTGAAGGGTCAAGATTTCTTTGTAACACCGGAAAAGCCTGTGTTAGTGTATCCAGGCTTTTTAGCGAGGTAAAAGGTAGCAAGAGATGTCTTTATGTGAACCTAATTGTATTTTATATGTTATTTTAGAAGTTATCTGCTGTAGCTATGGCTGATACTGAGGTAGGATCATCACAGAAAATAAGGAAATTAAACAAAGAACTAAAAGATAAAAGGGAAAGTGAAACAACGGGTGGTTACGTGAGTCAACTTCTGTCAGGCTTTTAACAGATAGAGACAATTACAGGATTGTAAATTATTTAAAACCCACTAATTTGACCTCCCGTAACATTAATTCAGTAATCTACAGAGGGCAATGCAGCACCGTATAGAAAATACCTTTTTGACAGCCGGTGTGATAAATACACTACCACTTTTGTCCAAAGTGGCCGCTAGAATCAACACAAACTGAAAGTAACAACAACAAAGTAACATAACAGAAACACATAACAAAATCAATTTAAAGCAACACAATGTAACTTTTTGTACCTTAAAATAATGTTTCCAAAATTGTTTCAGTGGTTCATCAACTAGTAACAGGGTGAACGGCACTTCTGCATTCGTTTTGCGGCTCTCTACTGGCTTTAAACGCACTATGCAAGTTTGGCAGTTTGGATAGCAGATCTGTAGTTCCAATGAGACAAAATGGGACAATTCCCCTTCTGACCTGTAGGGGGACCGAAGCAGGAAAAGTTACATAGTGTTGCTTTAAGATATTTTCACACTAGATTTTAGCAAAATGCAATTCCACTTTTTAATGATGAATTTCTTGTTGTCTTCTACTTGCTTTAATTTTTATTTAACCATTATGTTTTTTAACTTTCGGTTTTGTTTTCTCTGGAAGTCAGAGCAACTACAAGGGTTAAAGGTCATATGACATCATTCACAGGCGACAAAATGTAAGGGATCTAGGGATAGAATCACAGATTCCTCCGGGGTTTGAACATTGTTGAAAACATTTTGGATAATGTTAGTAGTACATAACTCAATGAAACATATCACAGGTCTAGTCATTTTTTTTTAGACATTTTAATTGACTTATTATGGAATTGTATAGAAACATATATTTTTTTCTTTAATTTTGTTAATACTGGTAAAATTGGCATTTGCCCTTTGATAGCTAACATCTGTTTGTCGACATCCTTTCTACTTCATCAGTGATCATATTTGATTGACTTGCCTGATAAAAAAAAAACCACTAGATTTAACAAATAAATACTTTAAATAAAAATGGAAAGGTTTTGAAATCCTGAAGTTGGGAATATTGCCATCTATTTAAATATCACCATATCTGTATAAATCATATACCATTTAAATATATTTAAACTGTTTTTTACCAGTATGAGTGTCGCCTGTCTAAAGTGAGGATGCTTGTGCTCAGTACAGCATGTATTGTTCCTGTAACAGAAGCAGACTTAAAGGATGATGAGAAAGGAATTCCTCCCTGGTCTATTTAAAGATTGAGTTGTGGTCCCCTGGCTGCTTGAGGATACCTATGATTAATCACTGCAGTACATGGAGCTCCTAATATGGCTTTGTCAGGGGACCCCATCACTGATAAGATTCTGACCTGCTGATTTCTATATTACTCTCCTCCACTCATTAACCCCTCCCTTTATGTACCCCCAACCCAACGCAGACACAATAACATTCCTGGACCCTGAATGCTCCTCCATATTTGGTAGAGAGGATTTGTTTATAAAGAGAACTCATGGTGAAACCCCCAATAGGTCACCATTCTATCTCAAGGTAAGGTCCAGGAACAATGGCTTACACTTCACACACTACACTTTTGACTCTAAAGCATTACCTGTGTTGATGTGGACTGCAGACTAGTCTCATCAGCTTCCGTTATTTATTTCCTTAGGACCATCACACCTCAGTCTTTGCGGTAGGGATTGTTAAGGTAAGAGCATCTGAAAAATTAAAATGTGTTTGATTTAAAAACAGTAAATTTCATGATGTTGGGATTAAAAAATATAAAACATGATTCTATATTGGCATAGGCATTCTTTTCATCCTGCAGTTGCCTTTAGATAAATGCATACCAGCTGAATTTATATGGAGATTACTTCTTCTGTTGACAAGGTGAAAAATGGGTGACGCTGCCATGAAAGACTTTGGGGCAGCAGCTCCGTACCTGAGAAAGTCAGACAGGGAGCGTCTGGAGGCTCAGACCCGTGCCTTTGACATGAAGAAGGAGTGCTTCGTTCCTGATACTGACGAGGAGTACGTGAAGGCTTCCATTACCAGCCGTGATGGGGACAAAGTCACTGCTCAGACTGCAAAAGGGAAGGTCAGTGATGGATGCAACTAGTTTCCTAACTAAGACACAGTGGTAATGTGAGTGATGATTCAGGTGGATTTGTCCTTTAGTCAAAGATACAGTAGAAACCAGAGACTCTTATGTACAGAAGCATGATGCTCCCTCATACACAAAATACATTTAGTAAACAGAAGTTAAGATTCAACAGGATAAATAAGAGCATTCTCACTGTCTCCATTTTCAGACTGTCACAGTGAAGGAGTGTGACGTACACCCTCAGAACCCGCCAAAGTTTGATAAAATTGAAGACATGGCAATGTTCACCTTCCTCCATGAGCCTGCTGTGCTGTTTAACCTCAAAGAGCGTTATGCAGCATGGATGATCTATGTAAGTTAAAAGCTTAGATTGTATTACATTCATATATCAATGGCTAATGTGATTGTATCTTAAAAGCGTTTGCTTTCACTTTATCATTCTTACAGACCTACTCTGGGCTCTTCTGTGTGACTGTCAATCCCTACAAGTGGCTGCCAGTCTACAACCAAGAGGTGGTTGTTGCCTATAGAGGAAAGAAGAGGACTGAAGCTCCTCCTCATATCTTTTCCATCTCTGACAATGCCTATCAGTACATGCTTACTGGTAATTCACTTTTTGAGTTATCATATGTTCACAGACAGTGTACTAAGGAATCCCAGAATCCTTAAGTGACCCTTTCTTCTCTTTCCCAGACAGAGAAAATCAGTCAATTCTCATTACGTAAGTTATGTTTTGATGACTATGTTATACTGCAATAGAGAAATATATAATGCTGTGAGAATTTTAGTAAGTAGCAATTCAGTAGCCATCCATTGAATATAATAATAATTTAATATATTTGTGAGTTGTTTTGCTGATATGCGCCAGTATATCCCAGTAATATGTTCTTTTTTAAAATGGTATGTTATCAGTAAACAGTTGTTAACGCCCCAGTGGATGAAAATACCTGAATAAAAACATTTACATTAGATTATGGATTTGATAACAGGAAACTAAATAACTAAACAACACAGCATGTATTCTTCAGGATAGTTTTTATGTTAAATGGTTCAGATAGAAACAAGCCATCAATACTGTCACTAGTGTAATAATTTTACTACTGTTTTATAAGCTGCAATAGGCCAATACAAAACAATGAATTTTAAAAAGGATAATGATAGATTATATTAATGATGGATAGTAACAGTCATAGTGGTGGCAAGCGGCACGTGTCTAGAAAATTGTATTGTATTCCACTGAAAAGGTGTATCAGTATTTACAGATTGTTACTTATATGTATTTTTGTTGATTAATGAAAAACATGACAAGTTGTGTGTTGCCCATTGGTCTATTTATGAAAACAATCCGATTTGTGTCTTCAGTGGAGAATCGGGTGCTGGGAAAACTGTCAACACAAAGAGAGTCATCCAGTACTTTGCTAGCATCGCAGCTGCAGGCGGGAAGAAGGACGCAGGCTCTGAGAAAAAGGTTTACCTGTTTACCTTTATCGGAACAATGCATCATATTCGTTAGTATTGTAGAGACAAATAGTGACCAATTTAACAAATCTTTTAGGGTACCCTGGAGGATCAAATCATTCAGGCTAACCCAGCTTTAGAGGCCTTTGGTAATGCCAAAACCATAAGGAATGACAACTCCTCCAGATTTGTAAGTTTCTGTCAGAAATTAATATACACCTCTGTGCCTTTTCTATTTTTTAACTTTTCTTTTGTCATACATTTTAGGGCAAATTCATCCGAATTCACTTTGCAGCCAGTGGAAAGCTGGCCTCAGCTGATATTGAGACATGTAAGCAGTCTTTTTTCTAAACTTTCAATATGTTTGTCTAATGTAAACAATGATCACCTTTGCAGTTACTTTATGCAAATTCCTTTACAGATCTGCTGGAAAAGTCCCGTGTCACTTTTCAGCTTAAAGCTGAGAGGGATTACCACATCTTCTATCAGATCCTGTCTCAACGGAAACCTGAGCTGCTTGGTAAATGAAAACAACTATACGTTGGACCAGTAACTACTAGTTACCGGTGCAAAGTAACTAGTGGTTGTAATATTGCTATATCCCTAGCATACAAAATGTAACATTTCTGTATTACTTTTCAGAAATGTTGCTTATAACCAACAACCCCTATGACTACGCCTTCATCTCCCAAGGAGAGACAACAGTAGCCTCCATCAATGATTCTGAAGAGCTAATAGCCACAGATGTGAGTAGGCATGTACCATAATGTAGTAATGGCAAACTAAAGCCGTGTGAAGCTTTGTGAACCGTTTTCTTGGCCAACTAGATGGCACTCATGGTTTAAAGAAAAAGGCTCAAGGAATGGCATTTCATACCCTTTGTTGAACAGAGAGCGCTATCTAGTGGGCTCAGTAAAAGGAAAAAATGGTTTGCAGGTTCACAAGGTTTCATTTTGCCATCTGTGAAAGTTCTCAGTCATCCAGGGGAGGGCTAAAATCAAGGGAAAGTGGAATTGGTAAAAGGTGCTCTGAAGACGTTTTGTCTCTCATCTGAGGAACTTCATCAGTTCTGACTGAACGTTTTAGAAACCCAGCTACTTAACCTCTGTGGGGTTGTTGTCAAGATGATCAATACCGCTTTGTTAGCCAACAATGGTCATTCAGATTTGGCCTCAGGTGTCTTCAACAACCATAATAAGCCAAGAGCACAGCTTTATCGCCCGGATCTCTCCTGTCACTCTACTGCAAATCGTAATACAATGCAAAAAGTCATAGACATCAGACATCACATATAATACCCCTCTTCTCATTCAGGATGCCTTTGATGTGCTGGGCTTCACTCAAGAAGAGAAGAATGGCATTTACAAGATGACTGGAGCCATCATGCATCATGGAAATATGAAATTCAAGAACAAGCAGCGTGAAGAGCAGGCGGAGGCTGATGGCACTGAAGGTGAGAGATGTTATGGAAACAAAATACAGCCAACAGTGCTAAAGGAATCAGGAATAAAAGAATCATAAAGACCTTGAAAAGCAGAAAAAACTTGAAGAATTAATACTACAATTTCTCAACAGTTGCTGACAAAGTTGCTTATCTCATGGGCCTGAACTCTGCTGACCTCATCAAAGGTCTCTGTCACCCAAGAGTCAAAGTAGGAAATGAGTGGGTCACCAAAGGACAAAATGTCCAGCAGGTAAGAATGAAACTTAAGAGTTGAATTTGTTGGGAGGTGTCCCCTAAAGTACAATAAATGTAGGAAGCAAAACTGAGTGCACAATAAGGGTTATTTAATGTAATTTTAAAGGTTGGATTTTCTTTAGGTGTACTATGCTGTTGGTGCACTGGCTAAATCAGTGTATGAGAAGATGTTTCTGTGGATGGTGGTGAGGATCAACCAATCCCTCGACACCAGGCAGCCTCGCCAGTATTTCATTGGTGTACTGGACATTGCTGGATTTGAGATCTTTGATGTGAGCTTCCTCTATTTATGTTTATTTAATCTTTAATATACAGGCAAATTAATTTATTCAACTTCATCTTTTTCATCTTCATTACCATCATTCAGGTAATGAAGATATGAGAATGAAAATGACTACAGTTTTGTCACTTTACATTTCAGTTCAACACCTTTGAGCAGCTGTGCATCAACTTCACCAATGAAAAACTGCAACAGTTTTTCAACCATCACATGTTTGTGCTGGAGCAGGAAGAGTACAAGAAAGAGGGCATTGAATGGACTTTTATAGATTTTGGTATGGATCTGCAGGCCTGCATTGACCTGATTGAAAAGGTGAGATGCTGGACTATTACCTGTTCATGAATCAAAAAGTATAAAAAAACATGTTCTTTTAAAACCACACATATTTTTGTCCCTTCAGCCTATGGGTATCATGTCCATCCTTGAAGAGGAGTGCATGTTCCCCAAAGCCTCTGATACCACCTTTAAAACTAAGCTCTATGACAATCACCTGGGGAAATCTGCCAACTTCCAGAAGCCCAGAGTTATCAAAGGAAGACCAGAGGCCCATTTCTCCCTGATTCACTATGCTGGAACTGTTGATTATAATATCAACAACTGGCTGGTGAAGAACAAGGATCCTCTGAATGAGACCGTTGTAGGACTCTACCAGAAGTCTAATCTCAAGCTGTTATCTGTCCTCTTTGCAAATTATGCTGGATCAGAAGCAGGTAGGAATAGACTGAATGTACTGTATTTACCTCCACTGGGAATGTCAATATTTTATGAAAAGCCTCATAATGACAAGATTGCAACATTGAATAGTTTATGCCTGTGTCTGTTAAGGCAATCTAACTGAGATGTACACTGGTTTATTAGCTGAAGGTGGAAAGGGTGGCAAAGGAGGAGGTAGCAAGAAGAAGGGTTCATCCTTCCAAACTGTGTCTGCCTTGCACAGGGTTAGTAAAACATAAATATTTCTGAATGGCTAATCCATATGCAAAACAATGATTGACTCATTTCACATTGGTAACAGAGATATGCCTCACAATAATCACCTAAACTGAGTGTTAAACACAGAGTTGAATTACCTCCTCAGGAGAACCTGCACAAGCTGATGACCAACTTGAGGTCGACTCACCCTCACTTTGTACGCTGCATAATCCCAAATGAGACCAAGACTCCTGGGGCCATGGAGAACCCTCTGGTGATGCACCAGCTGCGCTGTAATGGTGTGCTGGAAGGCATCAGGATCTGCAGAAAGGGCTTCCCCAACAGGATCCTTTATGGAGATTTCAAACAGAGGTATTATCTCATATGTTAAATGTTTACTCACATACTTAATAATTCCCAAAATTATTAGTGATGGCCAAATGAAGTCTCATGAAAAGTTGTATTTATGATCTGAGCCCACTAGATGGCACTCTTGGATTAAAGAAAAAGGCTCACAAAATTACAATTCAGTGTGCTTTCAACCCTTTGTTGAACAAAGAGCACCATCTAATGGGCACAGAAAATAAAGTAAAAATGGTTCAGAAAGCTTAGGCTTCATTCGGCCAACACTAAGTAAATATTATTATCCAAACTGTTTTTTTCTTTTCTAGATATCGCATCCTGAATCCTGCTGCCATCCCTGAGGGTCAGTTTATTGACAGTAGAAAGGGAGCTGAGAAACTTCTTGGGTCTCTGGATATTGACCACAACCAATACAAGTTTGGACACACTAAGGTAATTTATAAAAGAGAAAAGTCCAAAGCACATCTGTTACAAATGTTTATCATCAATGACGGAATGCAAAACCTAGCAGAACAGAAGTACAAGTAGAAGAAGAATAGTGTAGAAGAGTCATTAAATCACTAAACAATCTGAATATTACGGAGCCCCCCTGGGGTCAGCTGAGAAAAAAACGATTATGATTTTCTTTTTGACGGTTTAATAATTTGTGCGCACGGATTCATAATTTAGTTTTAGTTTTTTTTTCTCAGTTGACCCCAGGGGGGCTCCGTAGAATATTGCTAGTTCACTGGCAATTTTATCTTAACTTATATTTTCCACCATAGGCTACAGATTCCACCAAACCAAATAGGCCTTTATCAGCAAAATCCATGAGTGTGTTGCATTGAGCAAGCTCATTAAAGTTCTCTTTTAATTTTTTAAGAGGAACAATGTATTATGCATTCTTTCAAAAGGGTGCAAGCACTTATGTGTAACACATGCTCCTTAAGGTGTTCTTCAAGGCTGGTCTTCTTGGGCTACTGGAAGAGATGAGGGATGAGCGTTTGTCACTGATCATCACTGGAATCCAGGCAAGAGCAAGAGGTCTGCTGGCAAGAGTGGAATTCCAGAAGATTTTTGAAAGGAGGTAAGAAAAATCAGGAATTTAATATGAATTAAAACAAAGTAAATGATAACAATTTTGTTTTGCGTAAGTGGCAGTGGTAACCTTGGTTGATCTTTGACAGAGATGCACTATTGGTGATCCAGTGGAACATCCGTGCCTTCATGGGGGTGAAGAATTGGCCCTGGATGAAGCTGTTTTTCAAGATCAAACCTCTGTTGAGATCTGCTGAAGCAGAAAAGGAGATGGCCAACATGAAAGAAGAGTTCCTAAAGCTGAAGGAGGCTTATGCAAAATCTGAAGCTCGTAGAAAGGAACTAGAGGAGAAAATGGTTTCTCTTCTTCAAGAGAAGAATGACCTGCAGCTCCATGTCCAGGCTGTAAGTCTAAAGACAGCATTCTTAATGATTTAATGTCAGAATAGTAATATGACAATACAGTATATATATATATATATATATATATATATATATATATATATATATATATATATATATACATACAGTATATTTTTTATTAATCATTTATATAGAAAATTATCCTATGTTAACAAAGTTATCAAATTAATGACCATTTCAATATAGGAGCAAGATAATCTTGCAGATGCTGAGGAACGATGTGAGGGGCTGATCAAAAACAAGATTCAGCTGGAGGCAAAAGCCAAAGAGCTGACAGAAAGACTGGAGGATGAGGAGGAGATGAATGCTGAACTGACTGCTAAGAAGAGGAAGCTGGAGGATGAGTGCTCTGAGCTGAAGAAAGACATTGATGACTTAGAGTTAACTCTGGCTAAAGTGGAGAAAGAGAAGCACGCCACAGAGAACAAGGTATGACAACGACTCAGCTATTTCTATTTCTCTTAATATTAAGTAAATGATCAAGTAGCACATTTCTAACCAGTAAAATCTTTCAATACTTATCTCTAATTTACCAGGTGAAGAACCTGGTCGAAGAGATGGCTGCTCTGGATGAAATCATAGCTAAGTTGACCAAAGAAAAGAAAGCCTTACAGGAAGCTCATCAGCAAACACTGGATGATCTGCAGAGTGAAGAAGACAAAGTCAACACTCTGACTAAGGCCAAGGCTAAGCTGGAGCAGCAAGTGGATGATGTGAGAATTCTACAACGTATTGTCACAACCTTAATTTAAAGTGTTTAGTAAGATCATATGCTCCTTGCATAATGAGAACAATAGTTTGACTTTCTGTATTGATATTGCCCAGCTTGAAGGTTCACTGGAACAAGAGAAGAAGATTCGGATGGACCTTGAGAGAGCGAAGAGGAAACTAGAGGGAGACTTAAAATTAACCCAGGAGAGTCTGATGGACCTGGAGAATGACAAGCAGCAACTTGAAGAGCATCTGAAAAAGTAATCACATTATTCTACTGCAGAGGTTCTTAATCTTTTTTCAGCCAAGGACCCATGACAAGATAGAGAATATACTGGGAACCCCCTCATGTTCCTTGGAATAATTTGACATAGCATATTTTTCACACTTTGAGTCTTAGTTATGTGAAAGAACAACACAAAGAAAAGTATTTAAAATATTTTTGACATGTATTATGCATGATATTTGCAGATTAAAGAGTTGGATTTGTTTTGATTAGAACGTTATCTATGAACTATTATAGATTTAAAATTCAAATATTTGTTCATTTATGAAGCCTTTTGTAAAAGTCCCAGGCAGAGTGCCATGGACCCCACTTTGAGAATCATTGTTCTACAGTATGTACAGCATGTCTGTATCTCATACAGTACACAAACGCTGTATAGAATACAGGCAGAACAAACCAGTATTTCTAACTGTAACAACTTTATTTCACCACAGGAAAGATTTTGAAGTCAGTCAGCTCAACAATAGAATAGAAGATGAGCAAGCGGTAACAATTCAGCTTCAAAAGAAATTGAAAGAGCTCCAGGTAATGGACGAGTCATGTGTAAGGATTCAAAATTGGTGAAACACTCAATAGTAAGTAGCAACTAAACAACCCTGCTTTTACAGGCTCGCATTGAGGAGCTGGAAGAAGAGCTTGAGGCAGAGCGAGCTGCCCGAGCCAAAGTGGAGAAACAGAGAGCAGACTTGGCCAGAGAGCTGGAGGAGATCAGTGAGAGGCTGGAGGAAGCTGGTGGAGCAACATCTGTCCAGATTGAAATGAACAAGAAGAGGGAGGCTGAGTTCCTGAAACTCCGCAGAGACCTTGAAGAGGCCACTCTGCAGCATGAAGCCACTGCTGCCACACTCAGGAAGAAACAAGCTGACAGTGTGGCTGACCTGGGAGAGCAGATTGATAACCTGCAGAGAGTCAAGCAGAAACTGGAGAAGGAGAAGAGCGAGCTCAGACTGGAGCTGGATGATGTGGTCTCCAATATGGAACACATTGTGAAGACAAAGGTTGGCTAAACTGACAAACAATTTCTTGCTATTGTTGACATACAGTATATGTGGGTACTTCGGTTAAATGGGAATATTTAAATGTTTATCTTAAATCTAGACAAATCTAGAGAAGACATGCAGGACTGTGGAAGATCAGATGAATGAATACAAGACCAAATTTGAAGAGGCTCAACGCTGCATCAATGACTTCAATATGCAAAAAGCCAAACTTCAAACAGAAAATGGTATATTTTTGGTGTCTTCTTGATATATTTGATAGCTGAAGATTCTCATGTATACATTTTTTTCAAATGAACACTGAGAAAACCAGACAAAATTTCTTTAAAAAGTTAATTTTTTGGTGATACAAATATCTGCATTTGCCAATACAAGGTGAGCTCACAAGGCAGCTGGAAGATAAGGATTCCCTGGTGTCTCAACTGACAAGGGGGAAAATGTCCTACACTCAACAGATTGAAGACTTAAAGCGACAACTGGAAGAGGAGACCAAGGTAATATAAAGTTTTAGTGTCCAATTAAATTTGACAGTCATTTCTAACTAAATTGTATTACAATGTTACTCATTCATTTAATTTTCAATAGGCAAAGAGTGCCCTGGCCCATGCAGTGCAGTCTGCTCGACATGACTGTGACCTGCTCAGGGAGCAGTATGAGGAGGAGCAGGAGGCCAAGAGTGAATTGCAGCGCAACATGTCCAAGGCCAACTCTGAGGTGGCTCAGTGGAGAACTAAATACGAAACTGATGCCATCCAGAGAACCGAGGAACTGGAGGAGGCCAAGTAAGACAGCTTGAGATCCAAATGCATGATATTCATAATATTTAATTTCTAAACAGACATTTTTACTTTGTCTAGCAGATCAGCTTTTTGTTTGTGTTATGTTCCTACTAAAATGTAAGACGAACAAAAAGTTTGTCTGTTAGATGACCGAGCATCCAGTCATGGTAATTGAATTTATTATAATTTATCCAACAAGCACAACTGCAGGAAATTAAATGGTTTGAATGATCAATTTCTAAAGGAAAAAGCTGGCTCAGCGTCTGCAGGATGCTGAGGAGGCTGTGGAAGCAGTGAATGCTAAATGCTCGTCTCTGGAGAAGACCAAACACAGGCTGCAGAATGAGATTGAAGATCTCATGGTGGATGTGGAGAGGTCTAATGCTGCTGCTGCTGCTCTGGACAAGAAGCAAAGAAACTTTGACAAGGTACTACTTAGAATTTTTGAGAACCAAAATTATCAATTTGCATTGTAGCCTCTGAACCTTTGTACCAGCAACACACTGAACCTGCTATTGCCAGAAGTGCACCTTCCTGTGGGAACACATTTACAGCTTAGAGCTGCCAAGTACAACTACAAGATACTTTAGGACAACTTCTCTGATGCAGCTATGGGTCAAGTCCATTGCTCAAAGAAAGTCTAACAGGGGTTGTTTAACCCAGTTTGTAAAATTAGTAAATGTCTGACTTTGGCGTCCCCCAGTGGTAGTATCAAAAAGACATTGTTGGCATACACTGTGATGAATGGGCTAAAACATTGCACAAATGTTAACCAGTATTTTAATTATTCCACAAACATAAATACATGCCATATGTAAAAGATGTACAAGCGGTAGAGAATGACTCTCCATCAGTCCAAATGTTTTCATATTATATATTTCATATTATATATTTAGTCTGTTTAACACCCATACCTAACACTAAAATTGTTTGGAGTTGGTGTGAGCTTTATATGTTCTCCACCTTGGAGTGCTGTTGTTAGTAATGGGAGAAATTGTTTAATGTGAGGCAAATTCCCCAAATCAGTAGTCCTTTCTCCATTCGTCTGGCACATACACACTTACCGTTTACCTTTCTTTCCATTGTAGGTCCTCTCTGAGTGGAAGCAGAAATATGAAGAATCTCAGTGTGAGCTGGAGAGTTCCCAGAAGGAGGCCAGGGCTCTGAGCACTGATCTCTTTAAACTGAAGAACTCTTATGAAGAGTCTCTGGATCATCTTGAGACCATGAAGAGAGAGAACAAGAACTTACAGGGTAAGATCTACTGCCAGGGTTTGTGTCCAAGTTTCTGCAGACATATTTTATAGATGAAATTGTAAATCCATCTAAATCACACTGCTTGGTATTCCACAGAGGAGATTTCTGACCTCACTGAGCAACTTGGTGAGAGTGGAAAGAGTATCCATGAACTAGAGAAATTACGGAAACAACTGGAACAGGAGAAAAGTGAGATCCAGTCTGCTCTTGAGGAAGCAGAGGTACAGGCCTTTGAAATGAGACAAATTAAAGTACAACTGTCAGCTGTTATGTATAACTCTGTACCTTCCTGTCCACCAGGCCTCCCTGGAGCATGAAGAGGGTAAGATTCTAAGAGCCCAGCTAGAGTTTAATCAAATTAAAGCTGAGATTGAACGCAAACTAGCTGAGAAAGATGAGGAGATGGAGCAGTGCAAGAGGAACCTGCAGAGGACTATTGACACACTGCAGAGCTCTCTTGAGGCTGAGTGTCGCAGCAGGAATGAGGCTCTCCGTTTGAAGAAGAAGATGGAGGGAGACCTCAATGAGATGGAGATCCAGCTGAGCCAGGCCAACAGGCAAGCAGCTGAGGCCCAGAAACAACTTAAATCTGTTCATGCACATCTCAAGGTAAAATTAAACTGAAAGGCTCACTTCCTTAAGATGTTTCAAATTCAAACTGATTCTAAACAATGTGGTTTATATCATACCATGAAGGATTGCCAAATTCAGCTGGATGAGGCTGTTCGGGCGAATGATGATCTTAAAGAGAACATGGCCATTGTTGAGAGGCGCAACAACCTGCTTCAGGCTGAACTGGAGGAGCTCAGGTCTGCTCTGGAGCAAACTGAGAGAGGTCGCAAACTTGCTGAGCAAGAGCTGCTGGATGTTAGTGAAAGGGTGCAGCTCCTGCACTCACAGGTGAGACCTCATACTTTTTTGAAACAACCATGGATGACTGACTGAAATCAAAAGCACTGCTTTTTCTAAGTGCAGTAATATTTTCTCAAATCCCTCATCTCGAAAATATGTAGAACACCAGCCTGATAAACCAGAAGAAGAAACTTGAGGTTGATGCTTCCCAGCTTCAAACTGAAGTGGAGGAAGCTGTGCAGGAGTGCAGAAACGCTGAGGAAAAGGCCAAGAAGGCCATTACTGATGCTGCCATGATGGCAGAGGAGCTGAAGAAAGAGCAGGACACCAGTGCTCATTTGGAGCGTATGAAGAAGAACATGGAGCAAACCATCAAAGACCTGCAGCACCGTCTGGATGAAGCTGAACAGATCGCCATGAAGGGAGGCAAGAAGCAGGTGCAGAAGCTCGAGGCCAGGGTAAGAGAAGTTTAACAATTTACAAACCACACACTTCTGCAAGTACAAGTGTGGGACCAACATTCATTTTATATTCATAAAGATGTAGTATTCAAGATAAACGTGTGTCTTTAGTTTGTTATAAAATTCAACTCCTTCACCAGGTAGTCACTTACTTAGTCTTTCTGCTGTTTGGCAGATGGGCTTATCTGAGCTTTGAGTGGGTGGGTTTAAGGCCAGTGTGTTTATCAGAGCTTTGAGACTGTAACATGTGCCTGAAATTGGCTACAAAGCTCTGTAGAGCCACATAGTTGGCTGATAATTTTCTTGGACTGAAATGTTAAAATATATTAATATTTTGAGCGTTTCTGATGTTTTCAGGTGAAGGAGCTGGAGAATGAGGTGGAGTCAGAGCAGAAGAAAAGCAGTGAAGCAGTGAAAGGAATCCGCAAATATGAGAGACGCATCAAAGAGCTCACTTACCAGGTGATTTTTTTTTTGCCTATTTCCATAACCTATAAAAACGGCAACAAGTGTATTAGTGTATTATCATCCATACAATATATACTATTATAACGTGTCTTTTTAGCTTGCTCACAAATATGCCTTTATGCTTGGGTCCACAACATATTGTTCAACTATACCACATCTACTTTTCCAAATTTTGTCAAAATTAAAATGCTATATGAAGAGAATACTCCTTATTAAACTTGTTAGTTGCTCCTATTCCCTTTGAATTATACAGACTGAAGAAGACCGGAAGAATATGGTGCGTCTGCAGGACCTGGTTGACAAACTGCAGCTGAAAGTCAAAGCCTATAAGAGAGCTGCTGAGGAGGCTGTAAGTGTAGACTGGAAAAGCTGTCTTTCATTTGTGCTGTGTGCTCAAGATGTATACGCTGTTTCTCTATTGTTTTAAATTAACAATTTTAAATTGAGGCTTGAAAATACTTTTTAACTCATAGTTTATAGCATGCTTATATTATACATTTTATTACATTTTGTAGATGCTAAAATACTACCAAAAAACAAGCTGTTATGAATTCAAACCAGGAACCATCTCAGCCTCCCCTGTGACTTCTTTTAGACCTAGTTGGTAAACTACAAATTATAAACTACAAGATGTGTTTACCCTTTCATCAGATCATGTGGCATTAAGTCAACTCCCCCAGTTTTATTGCCTATTATAATAATGGAATATTGTGGCCTGTGTTTTTGTTGAATCCTGTAGGAAGAGCAGGCCAATACCCATCTGGGCAAGTTTCGCAAACTGCAGCACGAGTTGGATGAGGCCGAAGAGCGAGCCGATATCGCTGAGTCTCAAGTCAACAAGCTGCGTGCCAAGAGCCGCGATGTGGGCTCAAAGGTAAGTAGCTACACTTCATACTGTAGGCTGTCCTACAGCCTTCACGATATTACACACTATCTTTCAATCATCCTCATTCCCATATCAATGTAACCTATTTAAGCTGTTTTTATTTGTAATGCAAAATAATTATAGAAATGATCATTTGTAATGGGAGTAAAAAAACACAGACCAGTCTTTGTATAGCTCAATTTTATTTTAATTATTTTATTGATTTGGTAAATTGGATTAGTGCAACTTAATAGGTTAGTGGTATGCATTTTTTGTCACACAAAGAGCACTACATATTATTTTCTAAAATAATTACATTTCTGGGCATATTATGCCTTTGTTAATGAGTTGACAATAAATATGAGATTTTTTTTTAACTGTATGAATGTATGATGTATTTCATTATTTAGCCCTTCTCCCCTTCCCCTAAGTGGCTTTGTCACTTGTCAGGCCGCCATTGTAAATAAGAACCCCTTCTTAAAAACATGCCTGTAAAAATGAAGGTGAAAAAAATGCAGGTAGAGAGAGATGGGGAACAACATGTAACAAAAGGTCCCAGTTTGAAAAATAAAGGTTTTAAATGTCTTAAAAAGACTAAATGATTTCCTCAGAACATAGGCTTTGAATTGTAGTTTAAGTTTTAAAAACCCCAAATGGCTTGAGACTAAACTCAAGGAGGCTTGGCTCTTTAACTTTTTATGATTAAGTGCTACATTGTTCAAAACAAATGTAATCTCACAAAATCAATATTTATTTCCAAGCATTTAAAATGATTTGTGTCCAAGCCACCATTCTACAGTAAAGGAATGAGGGCAGTAAAATAAATGTTATTCATGTAGAACTACTGTCAGAATCACTAACCTTTTTTAAACATAAAATTTTAGCCAAGTTACCTTTGATAACACTTGTTGAGTCTTGTTGATCCTCTGTCCCTAATCCATATCTGTTTGTCTACTGTTTTATCATTCTTCATCTCAGAAAGGGTTAGATGAGGAGTGAAGCTCACAGACGATGACCTAAGACCTCCGGGATCTTCTGTGCTGTAGTTTATTTTGTCGTCAAAGTAACTGTAGAATAAAGAAAAGTGCATTCAAATGAACGTGTCGAGTCCTCATTTATTTCAATCAGGTGGAATTTTCTAAATTAACCTGGAGAGGCAGGGAGACCTGTCATATAAAAATTGTATGTTAAAGATTTCACCTTATCGTTAATGAAAACAATCACATAGTTGTTAAATTTGACATCAGAAGGGAACAAGAACATTAAAAAAGCACAAAAGAAATCAACACCTATTACAAAACTAATTTGTTCACTTTCTGCAGAGGGTCCAGATGGAGAAGGGTTACAATCACCCTCCTGCCACCTTGTGTTAAAGCTCTGAACTGTTTATGATGCTTATTATGGTTGCAGAGATGAAAATCTGACAAACACATTGATTATCACTGTTTTTACTGACACCCATGACTCTAAAAGTTCCATTACTTAGTCAAATTGTAAAAAAAAATTCTCTTACAGTTTTGTCCCTACCTATATAGTTATGTAGGGATTTATGACTAGATAGGCTTAGAATGCTACTGGATATCACCTTGACAACATATAGGAACAATATTGGCTTTTTTTAAGATAATATATGAGTTAGTAATTGTTATATTAACTTTTGTATAGCACACTTCTTAAAAGAAATGCAGCACAATGTGCTTTACAATAAGATAAAAAAGGAACATTTAATGGAAATTAAGATGGAAAATAAAACACACTTGATAATACTAAAATTAAGTAAAAGGAATTAGATAAACAATAAGATAAAAAATATAATACCAGTACATAGAATCCACAACATACTTAGATTGAAAATAAATCCATCTGAATGATAATATTGAAACTTAAGTTAAAAATGATTACATCACACCCTGCATGTACATATACTGTACATTAATAAACATTGCAGCAACATCAGCTGTTTTTATATTTTCTGTCCTTTGCTATATCAGTGGTGGAGATTTGAATATGTCTTTAGTAAAAACTTGGAAAGTATTTTGCCTTGTGCACATTCTACCAACTGGCGCCTAGGTCTCTGAGCTTTTAAATAAACACAACAGAACCTACAGTTCCCGATGGACACAGACTCACCACCAGTATTGATTATACCTGACATAAGCATTTTTCTGCTACCTCAGAACTTCTTCCATAAGGTGTAAACTCATTGTGTGTCTTATCTGTGTCGGACACAACCCGAAGTTGCTCCAGAAAAAAAATCCATTTTAACAATGTAACACCCTCTTGGTGGTGTTGTGGGAGGTAACTAACACACATCAGTCTTATTTATCCCAAATGTAATGGCCAACCAATGGTGTCAACGTTTAACTAAATTATAAATAATATGTAATCCACTTTCAAGATCACTTTATAGATTACATAAAATCAACAATTTAAAATAATTGCAGCAGTGCATTATTGTGAGGCAAAGTGCACAAATGGGTTTATTCAATAAGATGAAAATAGAATGAAAAAATAAATAAAACCAATTGAATAATAAAATTAAGTTAAAAATATTAGAATCAGTATCCAGATTTGAAGCATGCACATATTCATCAAGAAACATGGCAGCAGCGTCAGAAGGACCCCATTCTGTTCTAATAAAGGTCCCCTCCTAATCATAGCAATAAAACTGTAAAAAGATTGAAAAAAGAAAAAAGCAGCAAGCTCTTAAGAAAATGTGTTGAGTGGAAAGTAGCTCACAATGGACTAAATGTCATTTCAGAGGTGTCTTCCCCTTGTCCATAATAAACCTAGGGAAAACATGAATAGTAATTGTAATTTCATGGCAGTTAAACATCAGTTTTAAAGGATACCACAGGTTAGTTAACCTGGTTAACACTGTCAAACAAGATGTCACTTTTTTCATGAATGTAATGTTTATTAATCTAATATAACTGGGTGGATATGTGAAGCAAAAAACTATTTACATACCAGAGAACAGATTTGGAATCGTTACACAGAGATGTGGAAATTACATCACCAAAAAGTTATTTGTAGGTATATTAGACTTCCTTTGGCGTTTTAGTTTTCAGAAAGTCTTTCATTTTAGGCACCTAACTACGGCTGTAACCTATGTTAACGTAAATGTTACCTAAGTAACAGATTATCTCTACTTGCGTGTTTAGTAACATATTATAGTATTAGATTAGACACAATATTTTAACAATGTTACCTTTGTGGAGAGATTTTAACATAACACCAAATTATGATTCACTGACACTGTTCTAGTCAATTCCATGGGTGATAAATTATTATTTATTATATAATGGTTGATCAATATTTCAGCAGACTTCTATAACGGTGATATACTGAATGTTATCGTTCTACACATTTCTGTTGTAAAAATAAATGTTTTGGTTTTACACATTAGAGTTTCATCTCATGTAATGCATAACAGTGGAACATTTATTATTATAACATCAGTTCAATGAACATCATTGCATCAATATATCTCAATATTGTAAAACATATCCATGTTATCGTAATTTCAAACCGTATCGCCCAGCTGCATTATATAACATGCTGTAAAACAGTAAATTGTTTTATATAGTAAAACAGAATCAATACATTAAAAATAATATAATTATAAACAATTATTATTAAATATTAGTAATATATAAACAAAATAAAATGTAAACACATAAAAGGGTGGAATTGAAATGTAGTATCTAAAAACAATACAGTGAATTTAATCAGCAATGTTTACACAAATTCTTCCAGCTGAATCTCCGACAGGCTTACCTCGTACTTCATTCTCCTGCAACAGCACAAAGGAGGGACTGATGCTAAGGCTCTTCCACTATCAGGGTTGGATATCAGTCCAGCACGACATGCTGACCTTGAACTCAAACGTCCTTCTATGGGATTAGATATTGTCAACAAGATTTTAAAATAAGACATAAATTGCATAGTGTTATTCTTTGTCATCCACATGCTAACACTAATAATAATAATAATAATTCTTCTGCTGACCCTTTAAAACCTAACCTCATTACCCTTGTGCTATAAGCTCATCTGAGTCATCTACTCCAGGACTTTGGTGTGTTTAAAAAAAATCTTTAGGAATAAATAGCAGAGAACAGCAACAGTAGCATATCAAGGTGACACCGTTTGTTCTTTCAAGTGGCATTACCTTAGGGGATTCTGGTTACAACTCTGTGTCCAAACAGTGAGAAGGTGATGAAAGCCAAGATGGACACACAAAGCAGCTGAGAATGAGAAGGAGTCCAACAATGTAAAAGCAAATTCTGATCAACTCTAACACGGCCCATTGGAGTTTTGCTCAGCCCTCATCACTGCCATTCTACAAGAATAAACAAAACATGCATATGGCTTTAATTTCTAAGGGATGATAAATGGTGAGGGTGGACAAACGGCTACATTTAATGTAAAGGAGGACAAAACAACAAAATTAAGTTGTTTTTTCTTGCAAGTGTGAATGTGTTTTGATTAATGTTTACTAAATTTAGACTAAGATGGATGGATTCAAACCATCAAACGATTACATATTTTAATTTAATAGAAATAAAAAAAGTTATGAAATTTCTGTTCTAGAATAAACTGAGGTATATTTTTATCGCCATGCACCTGTTACCCCTCATCCATCACAAGATCACAGACTGCCCTTCTCAATCAGAGAGAAAAAATCCAGACAAGAATTTCACAGGGTTATCTTTGTCATCAAGGCCAAAGGAAAGGAAACAATGCCCTGACGGAACCATGAGACAAAGGGTTCAGAACTAGCTGTCATGAGTGATAATGTTTAGTCCCTGACCTTGGCTTTCACTCAACAACAGCTGCGACACATGTCTAAAGAGAGTTTACAGAAAGATATTTTCCTATGAATGACCTAAGCTGAACTTTAACCTTTTGATTAGGAATCTAAACATGACAAGTCAAGAGCTGTTCTCAAAGCACAATGTTTGAAGAACAGATTATATTTAGTCATTCACAATGAATTGACTGGTGCTCTTAGGAGGAAAGGAAGAATCATGGCAAAGGATGGTGATCCTGTTGATTTAATGAACATTTTATCTTAACATGTAAACTTGAATTTAAATGGATTGTTTGAACCCAAAATCTAAATATACTGCATGACCATAATGGTTGTTATTACCATTCAGTTCATTACATATAGCAATACCAAGTAAGTTTTAATTGAACATAATTGTAAACAAACATAATAATAAACTTTACTTTACAACTGAAGACGGGTTAAATGGTTCAAAATTTAAGTTTAACATTTAAAAGCCCTTTAAAAGTAAGAAAGAATCAAATGTGTGTAATACTAAATAAAAAATACTTTAAATACAAATCAAAAACTATAAACAAAGCAAAATATTGAAACTATGAAATCACAGCCAAAAGCACTAACTGAATGAAGTTAGTTGGTAGTAAAATATTACATAAAATGACCTGTTGTGATTTATCTGATTAAAATAAGAGACTTGATATCAAGCCTGTCCCTAATCCACACCTCTTCCCCTCCCCTCTCTATGGACCATTTATTTTCCTTGCCTTGTTTGTCACAAGGTGAACGCAACAAATAGCAGCAGTAGATTCTGCCCAATTAGGACAGCGCTTTGTTTATAATATGTAACCTCTCTAATCTCCAAAAATTCATCCCATATTTGGTGGATAAACAACCTTTATTAATGGAGAGAGTGCTGCTGTCAGCTACGGGGCTCGTTGCTTTATTTGATTGAAGGTTGAGAGTCAAAGGTAAGCAAAACATTTATATCAGTCGTATGGTAAGGTAGCCTAAATAGAAAATATTTTGGTGTAAAGTTTTTGGAATACACTTCACATCTATAGCATGTTCTTTGCTGGTGGTCAACAATGGTTATGGTATGGTAGCTGAAGTGAAATGTTTTGCTTTGGATAGCAAGACCCTAACTGATCCAAGTTCTGTTACACTCCAACCAGCCCTAAGTAAAAGACTTTTGATTCAGTAAAGATCTTGAATCTTGACTGCAATACCCTCAACTTCAGTGAGGACTTAAAAGTAAATTTTGTTTGTGTACAGCTGTTGTAATTAAATTGATACAGGATTAAGAGCTCAAGGTGACTTGCATACTAAAGAAATAAAACTTACCTACCTTGTCATTATTGCACATGTAGTATGCTAATGGATAATGTATAGCATGAAATATGTCTTATTATACACATTCTATAATTCTGAGTGCTGCTTTATGTTAATCTTAATACAATATCCAAAAATGTGTAACAGGTTTAAAATGGGTGACGCTGCCATGAGAGAGTTTGGGCCGGCTGCTCCTTTTCTAAGAAAGTCAGACAAGGAGCGTTTGGAGGCCCAGACTCGTATATTTGACATAAAGAAGGAGTGCTTTGTTCCTGACCCAGAGGTTGAGTATGTCAAAGCTTCCATCATCAGTAGGGATGGTGACAAAGTCACCGCTGAAACAGAGTTTGGAAAGGTAGATTCAATTTAGCGGACTCACATATTTCTAGTGACACATTTGATTATTTTTGGTCAGTGTGACTGTGAAATATTTGATTTGTTTCTGCAGACTGTGACAGTGAAGGATTGTGATGTACACCCTCAAAACCCGCCAAAGTTTGATAAAATTGAAGACATGGCAATGTTCACCTTCCTCCATGAGCCCGCTGTGCTGTTTAACCTCAAAGAGCGTTATGCAGCATGGATGATCTATGTAAGTTAATAAAGCGTAACATAAAAACTCCCCTACCCATTGATAAAGCATTGTTTAATAAGCAACATCATTGGTAAGATAAGGTAACATATATATTATTATTTTCATTACTACAACAGACCTACTCTGGGCTCTTCTGTGTGACTGTAAACCCCTACAAGTGGCTGCC
Source organism: Percina caprodes (assembly GCA_013375575.1). Taxonomy (NCBI): domain Eukaryota; kingdom Metazoa; phylum Chordata; class Actinopteri; order Perciformes; family Percidae; genus Percina; species Percina caprodes. The sequence goes on along the minus strand of JABXJD010000334.1, from coordinate 369,413 downwards.
AGTCTACAACCAAGAAGTGGTTGTTGCCTATAGAGGAAAGAAGAGGTCTGAAGCTCCTCCTCATATCTTCTCCATCTCTGACAATGCCTACCAGTACATGCTGTCAGGTAAATATTCTATTTTAGCGTCATTTTCTTTAAATATTCAACGTTGACGTCATTTTATTTTTTACTAAAACTTTGAAAATCTCTCTTACTGACAGACCGAGAAAACCAGTCAATCCTTATCACGTAAGTCACACAGCCCAAAAAAATCCCTTAAGTAGTTAAGGGTCATATGTCTTGGTCTAAAAGTTTCTGTCTCTCTTTAACTCAGTGGAGAATCCGGTGCTGGAAAGACTGTTAACACCAAGCGTGTCATTCAGTACTTTGCCAGCATCGCTGCTGCCCCGAATGTGAAGAAAGATCAGGCTGCTGAAAAGAAAGTCTGTACTGCAAAATATACTTCTAAATATTTCACAGTATCAGTATCAGTTGTAAAGCACAATTACACTTCAATTAAAAATAATTTCTAATGGCTTAAACACATTTTTCTATTTTATTTGGCACTGAACCTGATGGTGTGTCTTTATTTGACAAAATCAGGGTACGCTGGAGGATCAAATCATCCAAGCTAACCCTGCTCTGGAGGCCTTCGGGAATGCCAAGACCATCAGGAATGACAACTCATCTAGATTTGTTAGTGTCTGATTGGTTGCAAATGGTCATTTTTACATTGAAGTGATTGAATCAACAGGACTAAAATGGGTGGCTTGCTTCCTCTTAGGGTAAATTTATCCGCATTCATTTTGATAACCGTGGAAAGCTGGCCTCTGCTGATATTGAAACTTGTAAGTAACATTGTTTATGTAACACATTTAAATGTATTACCTATCAACTTATCAGTGAAGCACAATAACAATTGTTTTCTCGAACAGACCTTTTGGAAAAGTCTCGTGTGACCTATCAATTAAAAGCTGAGAGGGACTACCACATTTTCTACCAGATCTTGTCTCAGGCAAAGCCTGAACTTCTGGGTATATATCTGACAAAATGCAGTAAATAGCCATCAAAAGTGAGTTATGACTTAATCTTAATACAGTTTTATATTTTACAGCACTTTTTTTACATTTCCCTCTCAGAAATGTTGCTTATCACCAACAACCCTTACGACTACGCTTTCATCTCCCAAGGAGAGACAACAGTAGCCTCAATCAATGATGCTGAGGAGCTAATGGCCACTGATGTGAGCTAAATCTTCAAATCCCAGTCCGAAATGAATTTTTACATCAACTTTTACCCTGCCAGAAATTCATTTTTTGATCTTATATTTTTTCAGGATGCCTTTGACGTGCTGGGCTTTACTCAAGAAGAGAAAAATGGCATTTACAAGATGACTGGTGCCATCATGCATCATGGAAATATGAAATTCAAGACCAAGCAACGTGAAGAGCAGGCGGAGGCTGATGGCACTGAAGGTGATAAATGTTTTTTTGAATCAAACTACAGCCAATGGTGCTAAACACAAAATACCCAAAAAACTCATAATTGAATTTGAATTCATTCAGAAAAATCAGCACAGATACCCTCCTGCTATCTATAGATGGTGACTGCGTGAAGACGGTCAAAGTGTAAGGCACCCTGTAGGAGTAGCACTCTGAATTTCGTTGTACATTTTAAATGATATAGTACAATGAAAATAAATGCATTTTATTCTATTCTAAAGGAATCAGGGATGAACGAATGACAAAAACCTTAAAAAGCAATGAAAACCATGATTAATTAATCCATATACCAAAATACCTCAACAGATGCTGACAAAGTTGCATATCTGATGGGCCTGAACTCTGCTGACCTAATTAAAGGTCTCTGTCACCCAAGAGTCAAAGTAGGAAATGAGTGGGTCACCAAGGGACAAAATGTTGCCCAGGTAAGAGAATATGAATATATTAATTAAATTCCAAAATAAATTCCTGAAATTAAAATAAAAAAGGTGTTTTATGTATATTTCTTTTTTAGGTGAACTATGCTATTAGTGCACTGTCTAAATCAGTGTATGAGAAGATGTTTCTGTGGATGGTGGTGAGAATTAATCAATCCCTCGATACCAAGCAGCCTCGCCAGTATTTCATTGGTGTACTGGACATTGCTGGATTTGAGATCTTTGATGTGAGTTTGAAAAACATATTGTACTTACTCTATATCAAGTAGTCTGTGGTTTAAGGAGAAAGTATTAAGCCTGTCATACTGTGGACTTTTTAATTTCAGTTCAACACCTTTGAGCAGCTGTGCATCAACTTCACCAATGAAAAACTGCAACAGTTTTTCAATCACCACATGTTTGTGCTGGAGCAGGAAGAGTACAAGAAAGAGGGCATTGAATGGACTTTTATAGATTTTGGTATGGATTTGCAGGCCTGCATTGACCTGATTGAAAAGGTGAGAAAATGGATTACTGTATGTCCAGCCATTAATAAAGACTGTTTGAAAATATTATGATACACTTTTTAAACCACACATATTTTTGTCCCTTCAGCCCATGGGCATCATGTCCATCCTTGAAGAGGAGTGCATGTTCCCCAAAGCCTCTGATACCACCTTTAAAACTAAGCTCTATGACAATCACCTGGGGAAATCTGCCAATTTCCAGAAGCCCAGAGTTATCAAAGGAAGACCAGAGGCCCATTTCTCCCTGGTTCACTATGCTGGAACTGTTGATTATAATATCAACAACTGGCTGGTGAAGAACAAGGATCCTCTGAATGAGACCGTTGTAGGACTCTACCAGAAGTCTAATCTCAAGCTGCTATCTGTCCTCTTTGCAAATTATGCTGGATCAGAAGCGGGTAGGAATATACGGAAGGGAAAATTGACAAAGAATGGATTGCAGCTGCTGATAGCACACTGAATTGCGCATCACTTGCAACCACTATTGCCCCACCTCAAGTAAAAAGAGTTTGAGTTATGAAACTTATCGTATTGTTAATTTAGTTTTTGATCACTGAGTTAGCGATTCTTTCTTTACACACTGCATAAGCATATTGCCATTGCATAAGCCTATATCATGGGTATGATTCAGGCAAGGAATTTAATACATGACAGAAAGAAACAGTATTAGGGATTCTGTCAGTTCTGTTGGTGTTTTCAAATGCAAACCTTCAGACTGTTAAAGAAGGCATAATTCAAAGCAATGGTCACTTTTTATAAATGCTCTTCATTACCACCAACTCTCTGAAGACTAACATGTTTACTGTAACTGTGTGTGGGCTGCAGAGAAAGGGGCCAATTTTGCCCCAAATGGCCAAATATTAACTAATTTTAATATGTGCAAAAAGCACAGAAGCTTGCCTGGCAATGATTAGTGGTACACATTTTCTTTTTGTCCTATAAGTGCAGCTTTAGCAGCTGCAATGCTGCACAATTCTGGGATGAATTTGCCCCTGAATGTACTGCATTTGCCATAGTGGGAACTGCAAGAGAACTGGGTTTGTTAATGCAATCTAATGTGTTGTACACTGGTTTATTACAGTAGCTGAAGGTGGAAAGGGCAGCAAAGGAGGAGGAAGCAAAAAGAAGGGTTCATCCTTCCAAACAGTGTCTGCCTTGCACAGGGTTAGTAAACATAAAATGTGTGAATGGCTATTTCATATAAAAAACAATGACTGAGACTTCATTTTACATTATTTAACAGAGATATGCAACATGACAATAACCTACACTGAGTGTTAACCACAGGGTTAAATTACCTCCTCAGGAGAACCTGAACAAGCTGATGACCAATCTGAGGTCTACTCACCCTCACTTTGTACGCTGCATCATCCCCAATGAGACCAAGACTCCTGGGGCCATGGAGAACCCTCTGGTGATGCACCAGCTGCGCTGTAACGGTGTGCTTGAAGGCATCAGGATCTGCAGAAAGGGCTTCCCCAACAGGATCCTCTATGGAGATTTCAAACAGAGGTGTCTGTCATATATACAGATGGCTGACAAGTTTTTGGCACTTTGATAGAGGAATGGACACTATTCTACCATAACATATTTCCTCATTTAGTGTTTCGATGATGTGGAGAAGACCACTGTCTAAGACGCTGCTCCACAAATCTCCAATAGGTGTTCAATTTATCTGATAACTGTGAAGGCCATAGCATATGATTCACATAATTTGATACTAATCACCCGTTCAGTAAATCTTAATGGCCTCTTTGCATGTGTTATGTTTCTCTACTTAACTTGTTTCTTTTAATTAATTAATTAATTAATTAATTAATTAATTAATTAATGCGCCCAATGATACATTCTACTATCGACACTGTAACAGGGATAATTATTTAGTTGGGCATATTTTGGGAGTTGATATTTTACATGACATGCAATAAAACTAAAATTATCTTTTATCTTCATTACAAAGATACCGCATTTTGAACCCAAATGCTATTCCTGAGGGACAGTTCATTGATAACAAAAAAGCTTCAGAGAAGCTTTTGGGCTCCTTGGATTTAGACCATAACCAGTACAAACTGGGGCACACCAAGGTAAGTATTGGTAAAATACATTTTGCCACATTTAGTATAAAGCATATAGATTTACATCTCAGTGTGATAAGGAACTGTGATACCATTTGTTTTGTGGTTTTCTATTGACTGCAATTTTTTAACTAAAGACAACCATGGGGAATCACTTGTTCAACTACACTTGCTTTTATTCACAATTATTACTATCTATGTTTTGTTACAACAGACATAAATCTGTCTATATTGAGCTGGGCATGAGCCATCGTCTTCAAAGCACACACTTGCTCAACGTGGGGGTCTCTGATGTATAATAATGCTGATCTCATCTGTTTGCAAAAATCAGGTGTTCTTCAAAGCTGGACTGCTTGGTCTGCTGGAGGAAATGCGTGATGACCGCTTATCTCTAATCATCACTAGGATCCAGGCAAGGTCACGAGGTGTTCTGGCAAGAATTGAATTCCAGAAGATTGTAGAACGCAGGTAGGTGCAATAAATTAATTTAAATATACTGAATATCCAGGAACTAATTACTAGATTACAACATTACAATAACTTCATGAATCAATGTCTACAGGGATGCATTACTTGTGATCCAGTGGAACATCCGTGCTTTTATGGGGGTGAAGAATTGGCCCTGGATGAAGATGTTCTTTAAGATTAAACCTCTTTTGAGATCGGCAGAGACTGAGAAGGAAATGGCCAATATGAAGGAAGAGTTTGGCAAACTAAAAGAGGCTTACGCAAAATCTGAGGCCCGCAGGAAGGAACTTGAAGAAAAAACTGTCACTCTTCTCCAAGAGAAGAATGATCTGCAGCTTCAAGTTCAATCTGTATGTTAGAAATGTTAAAATCTGTGATCATTACAAATAATATTGAAATCAAACCAAGTCTGCCAATGCATAATGCTGTGACATTAAATTATAACAGGAGCAAGATAATCTTTGTGATGCTGAAGAAAGATGTGAGGGGCTGATCAAAAACAAGATTCAGCTGGAGGCAAAAGCCAAAGAGCTGACAGAAAGACTGGAGGATGAGGAGGAGATGAATTCTGAACTGACTGCTAAGAAGAGGAAGCTGGAGGATGAGTGCTCTGAGCTGAAGAAAGACATTGATGACTTAGAGTTAACTCTGGCTAAAGTGGAGAAAGAGAAGCACGCCACAGAGAACAAGGTATTATAAGACATTTGCTTCACAGACAATGTCTTTGTTCAATTTCTGAGCTGACTGTTATTGACACAAAATGGCAAATTTTCCATTTAAATTATTACTTCTGTTGTATATAAATTCGTACAGAATGTTGATGCCATGGGTCTAACTTTCTTACTTTTAACAGGTGAAGAACCTGGTCGAAGAGATGGCTGCTCTGGATGAAATCATAGCTAAGTTGACCAAAGAAAAGAAAGCCTTACAGGAAGCTCATCAGCAAACACTGGATGACCTGCAGAGTGAAGAAGACAAAGTCAACACTCTGACTAAGGCCAAGGCTAAGCTGGAGCAGCAAGTGGATGATGTAAGAACATAGTAAATAAGAGTGTGTTGGTATGTTTAAAAAAAACAAAAAACATTATATATATTGTGAATAAATTAAACTGAAAGGCTGTAATGATCACCCATTGCAGCTCGAAGGCTCCCTTGAGCAAGAGAAGAAAGTGCGCATGGACCTTGAGAGAGCAAAACGGAAGCTTGAGGGAGACCTAAAGTTAGCTCAAGAGAGTGTCATGGACTTGGAAAATGACAAGCAGCAACTCGAAGAGAGACTGAAAAAGTAACATGAAATGCACTTGTAAAAAACAAATAGATTTAAACTATGTGGCAGCTGGTACATATTAAAACTTTTTCATCTACAGGAAAGATTTTGAAATCAGCCAACTCAATGGTAAAATTGAAGATGAACAAGCAATGAGTGCCCAGCTCCAGAAAAAATTGAAGGAGTTACAGGTAATGTTAAATTAGAATAATTGAGTTAATTTACTTATGCAGGGATGTGATATTTAGCTAAAAGGGGAAAAAAATTTTGGTCTAGGCCCGCATTGAAGAGCTGGAGGAAGAGCTTGAGGCAGAGCGAGCTGCCCGAGCCAAAGTGGAGAAACAGAGAGCAGACTTGGCCAGAGAGCTGGAGGAGATCAGTGAGAGGCTGGAGGAAGCTGGTGGAGCAACATCTGCCCAGATTGAAATGAACAAGAAGAGGGAGGCTGAGTTCCTGAAACTCCGCAGAGACCTTGAAGAGGCCACTCTGCAGCATGAAGCCACTGCTGCCACACTCAGGAAGAAACAAGCTGACAGTGTGGCTGACCTGGGAGAGCAGATTGATAACCTGCAGAGAGTCAAGCAGAAACTGGAGAAGGAGAAGAGCGAGCTCAGACTGGAGCTGGATGATGTGGTCTCTAATATGGAAAATATTGTGAAGGCTAAGGTAAAATACTTGTGTATATATATATATATATATATATATATATATATATATACACACACACCACTGTATATATCATCTCATTGTTAGTCTAAGGGCACTTTCACACCTATAGTTCTGTAGACTCAATGCAATTCAGGGGTGAAGTTGCAACACTGATGCATTTTTTGTTTTCTTTGAATAGTGCTCATAAGCGCACCAAACGCTGTAAATGTGACAAGGTCAAGGCATTGCTGTTCTATTGGACATAATATCCAAGTGAAAATGACATGTCATTTGCTAAACTCAGAAATAATGGAGCAACACCAAGTTTATACTGTCTTGGGTTTTCTTGTTTTGCTTTAGTGTTTTTAATATTTTAGAACACTATGAGCAGCTGACAAGACAGCAAATGAAGAACAGGGTGGGCTCTGATGAGAGAGAGAGAGAGAAAGAGAGAGAGAGAGAGAGAGAGAGAGAGAGAGATGATGACATGTTGTCACTGACAACAAGCGAAGTATCATAATAGGCTATGGATTTGAAAATTATCATCACTTAAAACATATATAAGTCTGTAAATTGTGGGCAAGGTTGAAATTGCAGGCTAGTAAAGTAGCTAGTAAAGCTAGTAAGCACGTTTTTTGGTTTACTTTCCGTATTTGGGTCGGATTGCATTCTTAACTAAAGTTCAGCAAACACTAGTGCACTTGGAAGCAAACCGAGACCCCATTTTTAAGCAGCCCAGAGCTTAGCTGTTTGGTCTGCACCATAGTTTGAATAAGCTTTCACACCAACACAAACCAGACTATCCCACAAAATGCTCCAGGATTCGGTAAAACAGAGAAAACTGCTCAGGTGTGAAAGCAACCTTTCATTTCTTTTGAAGTTTGTTCCACTCTTGATGTTTTTTGTTTTCAGAATAATTTGGAGAAAATGTGCAGGTCTCTGGAAGACCAGATGAACGAATACAAAACAAAGGCAGAAGAGGGACAGCGTACTATCAATGACTTCACCATGCAGAAAGCAAAGCTTCAAACTGAGAATGGTAAACATTTGATTTGAACTGTTGGTTTTGTTTGGGATATTATGAACAACTCATTTAATTATTTTATCAAAATTAGGTGAACTTGTCAGGCGGCTTGAGGAAAAGGATTCCCTGGTGTCCCAACTAACCAGAGGAAAACAGTCTTACACTCAACAAATTGAAGACCTTAAAAGACAACTAGAGGAAGAAGTCAAGGTAGCAATCAACAGTAACAAGTAACAACTTGGTACAGATGGTGGTACATATAAATGCAACAAGATATGCTTTTATTTCAGGCCAAGAATGCATTAGCCCATGCAGTGCAGTCTGCTCGACATGACTGTGACCTGCTCAGGGAGCAGTATGAGGAGGAGCAGGAGGCCAAGGGTGAATTGCAGCGCAACATGTCCAAGGCCAACTCTGAGGTGGCTCAGTGGAGAACCAAGTACGAAACTGATGCCATCCAGAGAACCGAGGAACTGGAGGAGGCCAAGTAAGACATTTTGACATCGAAATTCACGATTTGATATCTTATTTCTAAAGAGACATTTTTACTTTGTCTAGCAGATCAGCTTTTTGTTTGTGTTATGTTCCTATTAAAATGTAAGACGAACAAAAAGTTTGTCTGTTAGATGACCAAGCAGCCAGTCATATTAGTTAAATTAATTAGAATTTATCCAACTAGCACAACTGCAGGAACATTAAATGATGTGAATGATCAATTTCAAAAGGAAAAAGCTGGCTCAGCGTCTGCAGGATGCTGAGGAGGCTGTGGAAGCAGTGAATGCTAAATGTTCATCTCTGGAAAAGACCAAACACAGGCTGCAGAATGAGATCGAAGATCTCATGGTGGATGTGGAGAGGTCTAATGCTGCTGCTGCTGCTCTGGACAAGAAACAAAGAAACTTTGATAAGGTTGCATTTAAAATACATATGGCACGTTTGCTCTTTTAGATAAATAATTAAAGTAAAATAACCTTTAAGCATACATATTTCAGGTCTTGGCAGAATGGAAACAGAAGTATGAAGAGTCTCAAACAGAGCTGGAGAGCTCTCAGAAGGAAGCCAGGTCTCTGAGCACTGAGCTCTTCAAACTGAAGAACTCTTATGAAGAATCTCTTGAACATCTGGAGACCATGAAGAGAGAGAATAAGAATCTACAGGGTATGGGAAAAACCAGCTTACACCTCTATTGTAGATTTTTACTATGACCAAACCATAAATAATAGGACATTTTGTTTCTCAGAGGAAATATCTGACCTCACTGAGCAAATTGGTGAGAGTGGAAAGAATATCCATGAGCTTGAGAAGATTCGAAAACAGTTAGAACAAGAGAAGTCTGAGATACAAACAGCCCTGGAGGAAGCAGAGGTATCTTGAATGTTGGACGGTGGACTTCATGCACATTTTTTTGGTACTTGGTGTAACTATACATGCATTTAATTTTCATTTTTTATGTAAAAATAGGCCTCACTTGAGCATGAGGAAGGGAAGATTCTTAGAGCCCAGCTTGAGTTCAACCAGATTAAGGCTGATCTTGACCGCAAGTTGGCAGAGAAAGATGAAGAGATGGAGCAAGCAAAGAGAAATCAACAGCGAATTGTGGATACTCTTCAGAGCTCTCTTGATGCTGAGACTCGCAGCAGGAATGAGGCTCTCCGTTTGAAGAAGAAGATGGAGGGAGACCTCAATGAGATGGAGATCCAGCTAAGCCAGGCCAACAGGCAAGCAGCTGAGGCCCAGAAACAACTTAAATCTGTTCATGCACATCTCAAGGTATGAATGAAGTGAAAAATATAAAACTAATTTAAAATTGTTTTCTGGAAATAACTCTGAATTGAAATTCTTTGGGTTCAAGGAGGCATAACTTCAACTTGATGACACTCTTCAAAACATATAGTATCACTTTATTCAACTTGCTTCACAATAAATTTCCCGCATTTCCAGGACCTTCAGCTCCAGCTTGATGATGCTCTTCGGGCCAATGATGATCTAAAGGAAAACAATGCCATAGTTGAGAGACGCAACAACTTGCTTCAGGCTGAAGTAGAGGAGCTCAGGTCTGCTCTGGAGCAAACTGAGAGAGGTCGCAAACTTGCTGAACAAGAGCTGCTGGATGTTAGTGAAAGGGTGCAGCTCTTGCACTCACAGGTGAGATGCAGTGATAGTCAATATTTTCTAGCATGTTTGTTTAACATACACTGTTTTCACAAGGCAAATTTGAATATTTCTGTAAAACTAGAACACCAGCCTGATAAATCACAAGAAGAAGCTGGAGGCCGATACATCCCAGCTTCAGACAGAAGTAGAAGATGCGGTGCAAGAGTGCAGAAATGTTGAAGAGAAGGCCAAGAAGGCCATTACTGATGCTGCCATGATGGCAGAGGAGCTGAAGAAAGAGCAGGACACCAGTGCTCACCTGGAGCGTATGAAGAAGAACATGGAGCAAACCATCAAAGACCTGCAGCACCGTCTGGATGAAGCTGAACAGATCGCCATGAAGGGAGGCAAGAAGCAGGTGCAGAAGCTCGAGGCCAGGGTGAGTTCACTTGGCTCTTTGGCTCATGCATCATTTAAATATGTCAAATAAATTGCTGCTCTATGTACACTACAGAGTAGGCTGACTTTTTTGACAACATGCTGCAGGTCAGAGAACTTGAAAATGAGGTGGAAAGTGAACAGAAAAAGGCCAGTGATGCTGTAAAGGGAGTGAAAAAGTATGAAAGACGTATCAAGGAGCTTACCTATCAGGTACTGTTAATTTAGACCAAAGTCTATTCATGCTATGAACATTTAATTCGGAATAAAATATACATACATTTTTACACTAATGATGTTTCTGCACAATTTAGACAGAAGAAGACCGTAAAAATCTAGCTCGTCTTCAAGATTTGGTGGACAAGCTACAGCTTAAGGTGAAATCCTATAAGAAGGCTTCTGAAGATGCTGTAAGTACAAGTGAAATTCAAATACAAAACTTGTATATATGAGACATATACACATAAGCGTTGTCAAGTGTGCCAATATATGGTGTGTATTCTACAGGAGGAACAGAGCAACAGTTATCTTACCAAGTTTCGTAAGCTTCAACATGAGTTTGATGAAGCAGAAGAACGAGCTGACATCGCTGAGTCTCAGGTCAACAAGCTACGTGCCAAGACCAGAGATGTGGGGTCAAAAGTCAGTATTGATAGGTCATATATCGTACATAATTGTATATACAGTACATGCAAAAATGGAAAATGTATACTTTTTGCTTTCCGTCACAAAAACAATTGTGACTTTTCAGTAGGGGTGCATGATTCAGAAAATGTCACGATTCAATATCGATTTTTTGGCTCGCCATTCAAAATCGATTTCCAATTAAAAATGATTCTTAATTAAAAAAATTATTCTCAGTATGTACTTGTAGTTACTTTTCCCATGTGATAGTATACTTGTCATTACAAAAAGAAAAGAAAAAAATAATTGTTTTTGGAAATCTTTAAATCGATTTTGAATCGTTAGAACTTGAATCGATTCATGAATGTGAATCAATTTTTTTTTTTGCACAACCCTACCTTTCAGTAACAACCATCTTATTCATATAATGTTTAATAATGAGGTGCTGGTCTTTGACTGACTGGTCAGTGGTCTCCCAGCTATTACTAGATGACTATTACTACATTTAGAATACTCCTCTGAGGGGCCCAAAGTGGGGATATATGGGCATACTGATTCAATCTGTTATGACAAGGGTTGATATGATATTATTTAATCAAAACACATCTCACAATTTATCTATTTTGCTTTCTTTTGTTTCAGAGAGGACTTGAAGAGTGACGAGTGACGTTTCCTCAAAAATGATTGTTTCTGAGGCACCTGTTGCCTGGTGTCTCCCTGAGCATGTGTTGTGTTTAATAAATGTAATATGCATCTAAAACAGTTTCTTGATTTCTCATTGATAAAGGCTCTTTTTCAAGAATTAATACAATAAATTTAAATTAAATTACTTTTAGAAATAAATTGATAATTAAAGTAAATGGTTAGTAAAGTATAACAACCAAAGAATAATTATATGAAAAATATGGTTATAGCCACTTATCACTCATCAAATGCCTCTAATGATGCAAAATGATAACTGTTGTGTCATCAGAGGTTTTTTTTCAAAACACACAACACAGAGATCTCTCGTCTCCGGGGGGAACGAGGGAGGGAAGTATTCAGCAGCAGTCATTAAAAAATACTTCCTACTGATACAAAGCTTAATGCAAATCAGTGAAGTATCCCTTTAACCCTCACACACTGATGACACCTACCATGCTATTTTTATACTGATAATACTACACAGCTGGTAAATAATTAGTAAGTTTTTTTGGCAACATGCCAGTTCAAAATTAACACAAATATAGGATTTCCCTTGAGTAAAAGCTATTATTGAATGTTTTTCAAGGTTTCTGGATTTTAACTGGATTGTAAAAAAAGTGAAATGAATAAGGAAACCTCACAAGTGACAATATGATAAGGAGAACAGACAGCCTCAAGACTCAAGCCTCAAACTGACTAAAGGCAGAACAGTTATGTAGAGTATTGATTGCTGTTACTACTAAGACAAAATTCCACATTAAACATAGGCCCAGGTTCACTATTAGGCAAATCACTAACTCATAACAGTTATTCTTGGTATAATTGTCCACTGTACTTGGCACATTGCAATTTGAGTTTGCACTAGTTCTTTAGCAAAAGTGGTGTGTTTGAGATTATCAGAGGAGGATCTGGGTAGCATGATCTATGGGATGCCTACAGAACATAAGTCTTTTTTGACAAGTGAACTATGAGAAGTTTGTACAGAATCACCACAGCAAAAATGACTAATCCCCTACAGTACAATGGATATATAACATAATAGAACGAGAACCTCATCAGTTACCACTTTAAAACTGTTAAAACTGCACTAAACAAACTGCAGTTAGTATGAATGTATGAAAAATGAAATGTTCTTTGGTTATATTACTGTCATGCATGGTAGTTGCAACTCAAAAAAAATTAGGTTTCACCAGCAATTTTGGACACAGAAAATTAGAAATTATCCAGTCGTGACCAAACCTTTGTTTTTTATATACATTTAACTAATTCCCTCCATTTTGATAAGATAACAGACTTAAATGTCTAAAGATTTAAACTAGTTAAATTGAATCTACTAACCTTCATATCAGTAGTGAAGGTCAGTCTTTCTCTGGTATAAAGCATCTTCTTTCCAAAGACAGACAAGGAAGGGCCATGTTGAGAACAGAGAAGAGGTAGACTTGACAAATATGTCTTGCTGACAATAGATAATCTGGACAGGGGTAGTCATCCAAGAGAGACCTAGGGAATTCAAGAAACACCATGTCATCAATGAAAATAAGACATTGGAAGTAAGGGTATGTTGTGGCAAAATGTGTTTGTTTATTAGTTTTCCAAATTAACAGATTTTCCAATAGATTAGAAGTTTTGCATCCAAAAAAGTAGACAGTAAAAGCTTTTAATCGTCAACAGTACCTTTCCATTATTTCGCCAAGTGCTAGTCATTCGAATTGAAGACAAGGAGTACTCAGGATTTGATTCCACACGGAGGTCCACAGTCTGAATAAGTGGGAAGACAAGGCAAGAGAACAATCAACTCCTTGCCTGTACCAGAGCTCAACACCCCTTTAGAGGTGACCTCTTACAACAACAAAGAACAAATACTAACAATAGCTTGCTGGCTCTAGTTTCAAACTTAAGTGAAGCAAGGTGCCTTACACTTTCCGTCATGAGTTCATGTGATTGTAAAAGTCAAAGACACAAGGACTGTGGACAGCTGGGAATGAGACCTTTACTGGATGGAGTGGTCTGCTAGAGCCTGGAATAGACTGAGGGATAAGTGAAGGAGATGAGAATTCTAGTTTGAAGACAAGCAGGGACAAGGCCTGGCGAGATGTGATCTGATGAAAGGAAAACAACTGAGGTTCCAGTTGCATTACTGGACAGCATGCTTTCTATGATTTCAATGTGTAAACACAAGTTGTTACAAGCAATTTCTTAAAATCTTAAAATTTGGCCTGAATACAGACTCATTAAGGATATTCTAGTATATTAATGATACAAACAAACTATAAATATCCAATATTAAATAACATATAATTGGTTTCTTGTGGGTTTATCACCTGTTGTTACTGATCAAATAAAAAATAAAAAGTTGTCCTTCCTACGTAACTACCTACGTCCTCAAGCTGTCCTCTGAACTAACAAACCCTGAAAGGCAGCCAGCAGGAATTTCACAAGTTATCTTTGTGCTCAAGGATACAAAAGAAAACAATGCCATGTCAACAGAAGCAGGCCAAGGGCACATGCAGCAGGCAACTTTTGGATAGAAGCCTGTGAGTATAAGTCTCAACAATTTGAATTTGTATCAGTGCACAACATATGTTGGATATATAGGTTTTTATTTATTATATTCAATCATACTTATTTAAAAACAAAAACAAACATAATATATAATATGTGCTAATCTGTACCACTGGGAGACACAAAGAAACTGTTGCAGAAAACGGCTATAAAATCAAGGTAATATTTGCTCAATACTAGTAATAGACAGGTTTTATTTAATACTTGGCTTAAGTTTTTTCTTATTTATTATGGCCAAATATGAGTCTTTTGAGTATTTAACCCGGAACATTCTGTATTCTGTATACCGAATTGCTAGACATTAATGTCTTAGATCACAAGGCTGCGGTTTTCCACACTTTGTTTCTGCTCCCGGTCCATAGGCCATCTACCTGTATCCACTCTGGGCCTTTTAATTCCAAGTCAGTCAGAAATTTCTGCAAAAGGTTTTTAGCTGCCTCTTCCTGGTCTCTATCAAGATGAAGCAAAACATAATGCCCCCTTATTAGTGTTCCGTTAAATAACTAAGGTAGTTCTATTCTAAACTTGATTGCTAGTAGCTGCCATAATCCCAGGGTTTTGTTTCAGGCAATCAACAAATTGGTCAAACCTCCCCAGCGAGCACATTGGAAGCATCCACTGACATACACTATGTACTGTAGTCAGTAGCAGTAATCAGTAGTAGTTTACCATTCACCACACCAACATAAGGCTCAATATCACACGTGACTGGAAATCTCAAAATATGTTTATCCTGAACTTTCTGCCAGTATATCTCATATATATATATATATATATATATATATCTGCTTTTGATACGTACAACCACAATATCCTCATAAATCAATTTGTAAACTGTGGAATTATTGGCCCTATACTATTTTTTTAGTTTCACATGCTTTCTTTTAGGTCTGATATAATATTAATTTCCACTGTAATGCGGATGACACAGTGTTTTATTCAGCTCACTGGTAGCAACTAATTCACGTTATAGCTTGTCTCTCTGACATGAAATGCTGGATGTCACAAAACTGCCTCTGGCTCAATGAGTCCAAATCTGAGGTTCTTTTATTCCCCCCCTTAAACATGACCTGCACCTTAAAAATAATCTTGGGAACATTTCCTTTAATGTCAAGCACTCCACCGGCAATTTGGGTGTGATTTATGACTACGAACTTTTTGACTCTGTTTGATTTATAAATCACAAGCATCATCCTTTCTCAAACATAGAAAAATTACAAAAGTCGTTGTCTCAAGAAGACCTTGAAAAAGTTATCAATGCTTTCCTCTCATCGTGGCTTGATTCTCCCGCTTGTCAGAAAATCGGCTGGCAGACTTAAACAATTCAAAGAGACAAGACCATATCACTCCCATCCTTGCAACACTACACTGGCTACCTGTTAGGTATAAAAATGATTTTAAACTTGTACTAATTACTTTTAAAGCCTTACATGGGGTTGCTCTTACATAAATTAGAGATTTGCATGTGCCCTATGACCCTAGCCACTGTCTGCTCTCCTCAGGTACAGTAGATTGATCCCACTGCATGCCTCTTTACCAAAGCAAACTGGGCATTTTCCATGAGAACTCCCTATCTGAGGAACTTTAGTTAGCAAACCGTCTTGCTTCCTCAAACATTCAGAGTGCTGAAAGACACAGGCAAGGAGAAAACGAGAGTGTATTTTCGTTGCCACCTTCAGTTCCTAAATTATGCCTAAATTACTACATGAACTGAAGGGACAGTGAGTATTGCAGATGGCATCTGTATTGGCATCCTCGGAGAGCACTTTTGTTTTTTTGGTTATTAAAGCTCATATGCTTGCCATGCCTGGTCCAGGTCATTGAAAATTGTCAAAAGGTCAGCTCACTTTATTGTATGCAATATGACATGTGTTGGATTGCATAGTGTCTCAACAGTTCTATTGCTGGTAAAGAAAAGGAAACCATGCCAAGTGACCAGGGTTAGACATGCATATACCCGTTAACAGTGGTGAGTGATAAGAAAGGGATGCCGCAGCTGTGACCTTGGCCTTGTCTTGCCTATCTGTAAACAGCTGCAGCTTTTATTCTCCCTCTTGAAATGTATTTCACCCCCAATCACTTGACAGTCTATTGTTAAACTTTAGATGTTTGATGTCCCATAAATCCTGCAAGCCTGCTTTATTCGTTTATTTCATTATAGTATAGTATATGTAGTAGTATAGTAGTATCATTTCAGAATATGGAGGCACAGTCCATGATAAAATGTGTCTGCCATGAATGACAGACATACATCATCTAGGAGAAAAGTGGATCTATCTTCTAAGCAACAAATAACAATAATGTATGCTGTTATGGAGCATACAGTAGTCCTATCATGTCTTAATCATGTATTGATACAGAACATTTATTTAAATCAGGATTAATGTAACATTATCAACATGTGTTGTAGATGGAGAGGGATTTTCTACTTCACAATAATCATGCCTTTAAAGGTTTGTCAAGCATTACTTTATGTATATCAAAAAGCATTCTGACTTCAAATTAACAAATGGCCAGCATTACCCTAATTAATAAAAATTTTCATACAATAAACTTTTTATTTATTATTTTATAACCTAATATGATGTTGATCGTCATGTTAAAGCGGTTACCTATAAATTACTGGGACAAAAGAGAATGACATGATAGACTGCAGCTTGTCCATGCTCCCCCACCTCCAGTCATCCCCTTTCTTTCTCAGGTCCAGTCCAGCATATAGTTTGTTGATCACAAGGTGGCAGCAATAAATAGCAGCCCTAGGCTCTACCTAATTTGGAGAAAGCTTTTTGTAATAGGCAACCTGGATGCCATTTCTCTGATATGCACCCCCATATTTGGTTGCCGAACAACCTTTATTAATGGAGAGGCAGCCTGGTGTCAGCTACTGGATCCATCATTTCACTTGACAAAGGTTGACGGTCAAGGTAAGAAAAACATCCTCATACTCTAATAGAGAAACTGATACCTTGTTTGTGTAAGATGTTAAAATCACTCCCAGCTATATATAGACAATTTTGCTGCTTGCTAAATTTTGCAAAGCTTAGTGATACATTTGTAAAAAAAAAAAAAAAAACAGTGTCACTGGGATTTTTTTCACTTGTCTTAATTAACTAATGATATAATATGACATTTGGTTTTCTTCTGTCTACTTAATAGAAATACTGCAGATCCCAATTTCCTGTGGAGTGAAAGACCTTAGGTAAAATTCACAGCTACATTGAAGTGACAACAGTTAACCCTAAAGCATCTTGCTTTTCTTTTTTGGGGTTGTTATTGCATATCAAAAGGTTGAGATGTTCCGATACCGGTATCAGTATTGCCTACATACAGCCTAAAACGCTGGTGCACCGAACTGATACCACATTATAAAACTCTAAAGAAAATCTACTTTAAAGTAGTTTATGTTCTTTTTCAGTCATAACTGACTGTCAAACTGGATGAAAAAAGAAAGTTCTGTGGCATTCATTGTTTGTGTTTCACAAAGAGTTTAACCTGAGCCAGAAAAAAACATTATAAAATATATGACCCACCGGTATCTGATCAGTACTCGGTATCGGCTGATACACAAGTTCAAGTATCAGAATCGGTATCGGGAAGCAAAAAATGCTATCGGACCATTTCTATCAAAAGGCCTGACCCATCCAATTTGTAATGGACCTGTGCCTGTCTCTATAACTGTAATGTTAAAGGTGCATTCATTTAACCTTTATTTCTGTAATTTTAATAAAAAAGAGTAAAGGCTGATAGGTTATAAATAGTACACCTATGATAGTATCAATGATTGTAAATAGTTTTTTTGTATGGGGGATATGTACAATTTACAGATACATATGTTATTTTTTAATTATGCAGTTTGTCTAGATTTCCACGGGTCTTATGTGAATGAGTAATGGTTCATACATGTTTTTTGCAAAGAAAACCACAGGTTGTAAAAGATGTTTTATTCTCAAAAGGTTGAAAAATGGGTGATGCTGCCATGGCAGAGTTTGGGGCCGCTGCTCCTTTTCTTAGGAAGTCAGACAAGGAGCGTCTAGAAGCCCAAACTCGTCCATTTGACATAAAGAAAGAGTGCTTCGTCCCTGACCCTGAGGTTGAGTACGTAAAGGGAACTGTCACTAGTCGTGATGGTGAGAAAGTCACTGTTCTGACAGAATATGACAAGGTTTGTATATCATACAATATTCAGTTCAGTTCAAATGTATGCCAAAACAAGTCTTGAACTTTGTTTAAGACCATTATCCCTTGTTGCAGACTGTGACAGTGAAGGAATGTGATGTACACCCTCAAAACCCGCCAAAGTTTGATAAAATTGAAGACATGGCGATGTTCACCTTCCTCCATGAGCCTGCTGTGCTGTTTAACCTCAAAGAGCGTTATGCAGCATGGATGATCTATGTAAGATAATAAAGCGTAACATAAAACCTCCCCTATCCATTGCTAAAGCATTGTTTAATAAGCAACATTGTTATGACAAAGAAAAATTTTCTTATTTTATTATCCGCTGCCCTTCGCTTACTACAACAGACCTACTCTGGGCTCTTCTGTGTGACTGTAAACCCCTACAAGTGGCTGCCAGTCTACAACCAAGAGGTGGTTGTTGCCTATAGAGGAAAGAAGAGGTCTGAAGCTCCTCCTCATATCTTCTCCATCTCTGACAATGGCTACCAGTACATGCTGTCAGGTAAATATTCTATTTTAGCGTCATTTTCTTTAAATATTCAACGTTGACGTCATTTTATTTTTTACTAAAACTTTAAAAATCTCTCTTACTGACAGACCGAGAAAACCAGTCAATCCTTATCACGTAAGTCACACAGCCCAAAAAAATCCCTTGAGTAGTTAAGGGTCATATGTCTTGGTCTAAAAGTTTCTGTCTCTCTTTAACTCAGTGGAGAATCCGGTGCTGGAAAGACTGTCAACACCAAGCGTGTCATTCAGTACTTTGCCAGCATCGCTGCTGCCCCGAATGTGAAGAAAGATCAGGCTGCTGAAAAGAAAGTCTGTACTGCAAAATATACTTCTAAATATTTCACAGTATCAGTATCAGTTGTAAAGCACAATTACACTTCAATTAAAAATAATTTATAATGGCTTAAACACATGTTCCTATTTTATTTGGCACTGAACCTGACGGTGTGTCTTTATTTGACAAAATCAGGGTACGCTGGAGGATCAAATCATCCAAGCTAACCCTGCTTTGGAGGCCTTTGGGAATGCCAAGACCATCAGGAATGACAACTCCTCTAGATTTGTGAGTTGGTGTGATTGCAGTGAGGCTACTTGATTATCATTGTGAGATTTTTTTTAATATTAGAAATATAAACACTTATTTACATCTTAGGGTAAATTCATCAGAATTCATTTTGACAACCGAGGAAAGCTGGCCTCTGCTGACATCGAGACTTGTAAGTAAAACTAAATCCATCCGTACATCAATTTTCTAGGGCACATATTTATTGTAGGGATGCAGTGTGGAGTCAATCCCCGCATGTAATAGGCAGGGTACTCTGTGTCTATTTTGAAGTCACATTTTAACTTATAGGGGATTTTGAGTCTCCAGTTGTCTAATCTACATATAGGAAATTAGATACAAGGGAAACATACTGACTCAGACAAAAAGATTCCTTATCAAAAATAATGAAAAATGTTTGATCACATTAAAATGTGGCAGCAATTTTGTTTTAAAAATGGGTTATTTTTCTACAAACCATGGACATTGTATTGTTTTGTTTTTTTTGCATCAAGGAGTGGTATAATGCCCCTTATTAGTTAAACCTGCACCTATAGCAAATTATTTTATAGTGGACTAAAATAACATAACATAATTTACCTTTGACAGACCTTTTGGAAAAGTCTCGTGTGACCTACCAGCTTAAAGCTGAGAGGGACTACCACATTTTCTACCAGATCTTGTCTCAGGCAAAGCCTGAGCTTATGGGTAAGTGGACACTATACATGTAATTAATATGATTATTAGTGTACTGTATCATGCATTGCATCATATTTTTTAAATATATTTTCAGACATGTTGCTCATCACCAACAACCCCTATGACTACGCCTTCATCTCCCAAGGAGAGACAACAGTAGCCTCTATCAATGATTCTGAAGAGCTGATGGCCACTGATGTGAGCTGAATCTTAGATACACATCAGCAAACATTTTAAAACAAATTTAGAAAAAAATCGATATAGAAAAAAATAAGGAAATACCAGAAAAACTTTTTATATTTCATTCAGGAAGCCTTTGATGTGCTGGGCTTCACTCAAGAAGAGAAGTGCAGTATTTACAAGCTGACTGGTGCCATCATGCACTATGGTAACATGAAGTTTAAGCAGAAGCAGCGTGAAGAGCAGGCAGAAGCTGATGGCACTGAAGGTAGGTGAGGTTGTCATACAGTTGATGGGTATTATTATTATAATAAGAGATTTGGCACAGGGCATATCTAGTAGAGAATTCTGGTTGATTTCAACACGTAGCTCTGTTCATTGTTTCCACTATGTTTTACCACGGCAGCCCGCCATGGTAAAATTTCTGCCGCCATGGTATAGAGCAGCTGCTCTTTCAGCTGTTTAAGAAAAGTCGTAATTACATGACTCTGCAGAGCCGTCTGCTGTACTGAACTCAAGTGAACTGTTGGGGTGCATATATATGATGTTAAACTGTGTGTAAAATGAGCGGTGACGTTAAATCACCAGTTTCAGGTAACCTCCTTACAGTACCATCTATTTGCTGGATGGTTTCAAGGTAACAGTCAGTAACTAACATTAGCAGATAAGCCCGTTGACAGCAACGTTATTGTTCATATTTTTGGTACAATGTTTCTGACCTTAGTCGTCATAGTGACTGAAAGTGTGATGTGAGATGCTAAAAAGAAAAACTACACGCTGATTTCAGGTAACGTTAATAACAACATTTCTACATAGTCAAATTGTTTTTGTGGAAAAATACATTTTGGAATATTGGATTGTATGTGTTTGACAATCGACTAATGTTGACTTCACCGGAAAACAGGAACTAAACAGAGGTATGGATTAACACAATGTCTATCTGTCACATCTACTGCAGTCAGATTTGCTGTGTTCCCTCGGAAGGAATCACTGCATATGGGTAGGCACTTTTAATGACATTTTGAACAAGTTTAGAGGCTAAAAACAAGTTCAAAACTTGTCCTGTTTGAGCCTGTTGGGTGCTAACTCTAGCAGGGGGATAACAAAGTGTAGGCAGCACCAATAGTTTTCTTTTTTTTTTTTGCTACTGACAGCACTCCAAATTTACAAACAACAGAGCTACGTGTTGAAATCGACCAGAAATCTCCTTTAATGCGTCAAAAAACTCTAAAGAGAAAGTAGCTACAGGAGCATGCCCAATGTCGGATTGAAACGGAAGAGACTAATGTATATTTTTGCATTTTCAGTTGCTGACAAAATTGCATATCTAATGTCCCTGAACTCTGCGGACCTCATCAAAGGTCTCTGTCACCCAAGAGTCAAAGTAGGAAATGAGTGGGTCACCAAGGGACAAAATGTTTCTCAGGTAATGACTTGAAGGAAACATTTTCAGGATAGTTTGTTTTAATAAAAAGTAAAGTTTTGACGATATTACTGATTATTTTTCCCAAAGGTGTACTATGCTATAAGTGCGCTGTCTAAATCAGTGTATGAGAAGATGTTTCTTTGGATGGTGGTGAGAATTAATCAATCCCTCGATACCAAGCAGCCTCGCCAGTATTTCATTGGTGTACTGGACATTGCTGGATTTGAGATCTTTGATGTGAGTTTAGAACAGAATCCAAAGCTAATAAAACATAAGTAACAGATTTGCTTAACATTTTCATGCCCAAGTTAATTTCTATTTACTATCAATGTTGTTACAGTTCAACACCTTTGAGCAGCTGTGCATCAACTTCACCAATGAAAAACTGCAACAGTTTTTCAACCATCACATGTTTGTGCTGGAGCAGGAAGAGTACAAGAAAGAGGGCATTGAATGGATTTTCATAGATTTTGGTATGGACTTGCAGGCCTGCATTGACCTGATTGAAAAGGTGAGTTTTTGAGTTTAGTTATGCAAATCATCAAAAAGTGCTACATGACCCAAAGTTATTCCATTATGTTCTTTCCTGAACCATCACATGAACTTATTGTGCTTGTCTTAAACAACATGAAAACTTATATCTTTACTTTCTTCATTATATTCTCCTCAGCCTATGGGTATCATGTCCATCCTTGAAGAGGAGTGCATGTTTCCCAAAGCCTCTGATACCACTTTTAAATCTAAGCTCTATGACAACCATCTGGGGAAATCTAACAACTTCCAGAAGCCCAGAGTTGTTAAAGGGAAACCAGAGGCCCATTTCTCCCTGGTTCACTATGCTGGAACTGTTGATTATAATATCAACAACTGGCTGGTGAAGAACAAGGATCCTCTGAATGAGACCGTTGTAGGACTCTTTCAGAAGTCTAATCTCAAGCTGTTATCTATCCTCTTCGCAAATTATGCTGGAGCAGACGCAGGTAAGAATAAACTGAGTGTTGAACTGCAATTACATACACATGAAATGTCAATATTTTATCAAATGCATTATAGTGAGAAATACAAGATTGAATAATGTATGCCTGTGTCTGTTAAGGTAATCTAACTAGTTGTACATTGGTTTATTTAGCAGCTGAAGGTGGAAAGGGCGGCAAAGGAGGAGGCAGCAAGAAGAAGGGTTCATCCTTCCAAACTGTGTCTGCCTTGCACAGGGTAAAATGTTTTGTTTTTTTCATTAAAGTTTGTGGTTATGGGTCTAAGCTTGAAGGGGTGTAGTTATGAACACATCATATGTAGGTACATGGCCATTGTAAAACAGGACTGAAGAAAAGATGGTCTAAGCTAACCAAGACAAAAAACATCTTCAGGCTAATAATTTACCCACAGTAGTGTGTAATACAAAGCCTACTTTCCCAAGGCTGTGACACAATTACTGAATTGAATAAGTTGGGCATACATTTCAATTTACAACCCATTCTTTTAAAGGTTATTGTGCCAAACAAAATGATAACAAAATGTATAAAGTTGTGTTAACAACTTGCAGGAGAACCTGAACAAGCTGATGACCAACTTGAGGTCTACTCACCCTCACTTTGTTCGCTGCCTCATCCCCAATGAGACCAAGACTCCTGGGGCCATGGAGAACCCTCTGGTGATGCACCAGCTGCGCTGTAACGGTGTGCTGGAAGGCATCAGGATCTGCAGAAAGGGCTTCCCCAATAGAATCCTCTATGGAGATTTCAAACAGAGGTTTGCATGTGATGGACAATCTCAAATTTAAATCTAGCAGATAAATCAAATGAGTGTCTTATATATATATATATATATATATATATATATATATATATATATATATATATTTTCACAACATGGAAAAATATTTTATTTATGTCAAAGATACCGTATTTTGAACCCTAATGCCATTCCTGAGGGACAGTTTATCGACAACAAGAAGGCTGCCGAGAAACTGTTGGGTTCACTGGATATTGACCACACCCAGTACAAGCTGGGACACACAAAGGTCAGTATTATATATAGAAAATGGATTTATATAAAATACATATTATTACTGACTATCCAATCTGCCCTATGAAAAAAAAGGTGTTCTTCAAAGCTGGACTGCTGGGTCTGCTAGAGGAGATGCGAGATGATCGACTAGCACTAATCATCACTGGCATCCAAGCCCGGTCGCGAGGCCTTCTGGCAAGACTTGAATTCCAGAAGATTGTTGAACGCAGGTAACTGCTCACAGTATGGCCAAACTTTGAATGTCAAAACAGGTAACTTTTATTCACATCGCCCAAAATCACAAATCATGAATTTGCCTCAAGGGACTTATACAATACAATATGTACAGCCTACAACACTCTCTATCCTTAGACCCTTAATGCGATAAGGAAAAACTCTATCCATCTATCAAACATTAACAAACGATATCCTTTGACAAAAAACAGTACTTTAAAATGCACATGTACTCTGTCTTACATACACAAACCAAATAAATAAATATCAAACACAGAAAAGCATAGTGGGGAGAAGAATCTATTTAGGCTGTATTGAAAAGGACATCCTTTGCAATAAGGTTAAAACTGAATTTTTGTTTCGTTTTCTTTATGTCTATGCTGGGACAGCGGTATAAGAAAGGTGTGTATGTTATCTGAGCATACACTATGTTTACATTGCTCTTTTGACATGTTCTTTTGGTTCAAAAAAAAAAAAAAGTAAAAGAAATGGATTTCACCTGATGGAGACAACTTACAGACAATTATCTGTTTTCGGCAGGGATGCACTACTTGTGATCCAGTGGAACATCCGTGCCTTCATGGGGGTCAAAAATTGGCCCTGGATGAAGATGTACTTCAAGATTAAACCTCTGCTGAAGTCAGCAGAGTCAGAGAAGGAGATGGCCAACATGAAGGAAGAGTTTGGCAAACTAAAAGAGGCTTACGCAAAATCAGAAGCCCGCAGGAAGGAACTTGAAGAAAAAATGGTCACTCTTCTTCAAGAGAAGAATGATCTGCAGCTCCAAGTTCAATCTGTATGTTAGAAATGTTAAAATCTGTGATCATTACAATAATAACAAAATCAAACCAAGTCTGCCTAGGCATAATGCTGTGACTTTAAATTATAACAGGAGCAAGATAATCTTTGTGATGCTGAAGAAAGATGTGAGGGGCTGATCAAAAACAAGATTCAGCTGGAGGCAAAAGCCAAAGAGCTGACAGAAAGACTGGAGGATGAGGAGGAGATGAATTCTGAACTGACTGCTAAGAAGAGGAAGCTGGAGGATGAGTGCTCTGAGCTGAAGAAAGACATTGATGACTTAGAGTTAACTCTGGCTAAAGTGGAGAAAGAGAAGCACGCCACAGAGAACAAGGTATGACAAACACTAAATACTTTGAAATTACTCTGGATGTCCCAAATTACATTCATGTTAAAGTCCCTGATACAAATTTCTTCTGGCCACAGGTTAAGAACCTGACAGAAGAGATGGCTGCTCTGGATGAAATAATTGCCAAGTTGACGAAAGAAAAGAAAGCCTTACAGGAAGCTCATCAGCAAACACTGGATGATCTGCAGAGTGAAGAAGACAAAGTCAACACTCTGACTAAGGCCAAGGTTAAGCTGGAGCAGCAAGTGGATGATGTAAGAATTTACAAAATTACGTTGATTTATATGAAACATGTAAACTAATGACTGAATAAGGAGTTATGTATTATGACCCACAGCTCGAAGGCTCCCTTGAGCAAGAGAAGAAAGTGCGCATGGACCTTGAGAGAGCAAAACGGAAGCTTGAGGGAGACCTAAAGTTAGCTCAAGAGAGTGTCATGGACTTGGAAAATGACAAGCAGCAACTCGAAGAGAGACTGAAAAAGTAATATGAAATGCACTTGTAAAAAACAAATAGATTTAAACTATGTGGCAGCTGGTACATATTAAAACTTTTCATCTACAGGAAAGATTTTGAAATCAGCCAACTCAATGGTAAAATTGAAGATGAACAAGCAATGAGTGCCCAGCTCCAGAAAAAATTGAAGGAGTTACAGGTAATAATTTAAATAAATAAATTTGGATAACCTGGTGCTTGAACAGGACATTTTATGACCACAATTATAATAAAAGCAATACAATGCCAATTAAGATTTTGCTTTCATTTTGGTCTAGGCCCGCATTGAAGAGCTGGAGGAAGAGCTTGAGGCAGAGCGAGCTGCCCGAGCCAAAGTGGAGAAACAGAGAGCAGACTTGGCCAGAGAGCTGGAGGAGATCAGTGAGAGGCTGGAGGAAGCTGGTGGAGCAACATCTGCCCAGATTGAAATGAACAAGAAGAGGGAGGCTGAGTTCCAGAAACTCCGCAGAGACCTTGAAGAGGCCACTCTGCAGCATGAAGCCACTGCTGCCACACTCAGGAAGAAACAAGCTGACAGTGTGGCTGACCTGGGAGAGCAGATTGATAACCTGCAGAGAGTCAAGCAGAAACTGGAGAAGGAGAAGAGCGAGCTCAGACTGGAGCTAGATGATGTGGTCTCCAATATGGAAAATATTGTGAAGGCTAAGGTAAAACAATTTATTTATTGTATGTTTCTACTCATGGGATGAGTAATTTGTTAGTCTAAGACAACTTTTTACTTCTTTTCAGTAGGTTACATGCCGTTGTTAACGTTTTTTGTTTTCAGAATAATTTGGAGAAAATGTGCAGGTCTCTGGAAGACCAGATGAATGAATACAAAACAAAGTCAGATGAAGGACAGCGTACTATCAATGACTTCACCATGCAGAAAGCAAAGCTTCAAACTGAGAATGGTAAACATTTGATTTGTACTGAGTGTTTTGTTTGTATATTACAAACAACTAATTTAATCCTTTTATCAAAATTAGGTGAACTTGTCAGGCGGATTGAGGAAAAGGATTCCCTGGTGTCCCAACTAACCAGAGGAAAACAGTCCTACACTCAACAAATTGATGACCTTAAAAGACAACTAGAGGAGGAAGTCAAGGTATCAACCAACAACCTTTGAGAACTTGGTACAGATGGTAGTACATAAATATGCAACACAATATGCTTTCATTTTAGGCCAAGAATGCATTAGCCCATGCAGTGCAGTCTGCTCGACATGACTGTGACCTGCTCAGGGAGCAGTATGAGGAGGAGCAGGAGGCCAAGGGTGAATTGCAGCGCAACATGTCCAAGGCCAACTCTGAGGTGGCTCAGTGGAGAACCAAGTACGAAACTGATGCCATCCAGAGAACCGAGGAACTGGAGGAGGCCAAGTGAGTAAGATATATTTTCACTCCATCAACCAAGCTTTTAAACAATTAACCAAAATATCTTCTATCATCATCCAGAAAGAAGCTGGCTCAGCGTCTGCAGGATGCTGAGGAGGCTGTGGAAGCAGTGAATGCTAAATGCTCGTCTCTGGAGAAGACCAAACACAGGCTGCAGAATGAGATCGAAGATCTCATGGTGGATGTGGAGAGGTCTAATGCTGCTGCTGCTGCTCTGGACAAGAAACAAAGAAACTTTGACAAGGTTGCATTTAAAATACATATGGCACTTTTGATCTTTTAGATTAATAATTAAAGTAAAATGACCTTTAAGCATACATATTTCAGGTCTTGGCAGAATGGAAACAGAAGTATGAAGAGTCTCAAACAGAGCTGGAGAGCTCTCAGAAGGAAGCCAGGTCTCTGAGCACTGAGCTCTTCAAACTGAAGAACTCTTATGAAGAATCTCTTGAACATCTGGAGACCATGAAGAGAGAGAATAAGAATCTACAGGGTATGGGAAAAACCAGCTTACACCTCTAATGTAGATTTCTTTTCTAATGACAAAACCATTAGTGATGTGACATTTTGTTTCTCAGAGGAAATATCTGACCTCACTGCGCAAATTGGTGAGAGTGGAAAGAGTATCCATGAGCTTGAGAAGATTCGAAAACAGTTAGAACAAGAGAAGTCTGAGATACAAACAGCCCTGGAGGAAGCAGAGGTATCTTGAATGTTGAATGGTGGACTTCATGAACATTTTTTTGGTACTTGGTGTAACTAGTTATGCATTTCATTTTTATTCTTTACTTGATGATAGGCCTCACTGGAGCATGAGGAAGGGAAGATTCTTAGAGCCCAGCTTGAGTTCAACCAGATTAAGGCCGATCTTGATCGCAAGTTAGTCGAGAAAGATGAAGAGATGGAGCAAGCAAAGAGAAATCAACAGCGAATTGTGGATACTCTTCAGAGCTCTCTTGAAGCTGAGACTCGCAGCAGGAATGAGGCTCTCCGTTTGAAGAAGAAGATGGAGGGAGACCTCAATGAGATGGAGATCCAGCTAAGCCAGGCCAACAGGCAAGCAGCTGAGGCCCAGAAACAACTTAAATCTGTTCATGCACATCTCAAGGTAAGCATTTTAGTTTAAAAAAGAACACCATGGACATATTGCATTACACTATCCGCTTATTTAACTTCACAATAAATTTCCAGGACCTTCAGCTCCAACTTGATGATACTCTTCGAGCCAATGATGATCTAAAGGAAAATAATGCCATAGTTGAGAGACGCACCAACCTTCTTCAGGCCGAAGTGGAGGAGCTCAGGTCTGCTCTGGAGCAAACTGAGAGAGGTCGCAAACTTGCTGAGCAAGAGCTGCTGGATGTTAGTGAAAGGGTGCAGCTCCTGCATTCACAGGTGAGATGCAGTGATTGCACAGTTCTTTTCTACTGTTATTTTACTTAGAAATTCTATTATCAAGTTTTGTGTTCAACCAGAACACCAGTCTCCTAAATCAAAAGAAGAAACTGGAGGCTGATACATCCCAGCTTCAGACAGAAGTAGAAGATGCTGTGCAGGAGTGCAGAAACGCTGAGGAAAAGGCCAAGAAGGCCATTACTGATGCTGCCATGATGGCAGAGGAGCTGAAGAAAGAGCAGGACACCAGTGCTCACCTGGAGCGTATGAAGAAGAACATGGAGCAAACCATCAAAGACCTGCAGCACCGTCTGGATGAAGCTGAACAGATCGCCATGAAGGGAGGCAAGAAGCAGGTGCAGAAGCTCGAGGCCAGGGTGAGTGTCAATCATTTAAAATGAACAATTGAATGAAATCCCACAATCATCAAAATCTGACAATATAATCATTCTAGAACTATCATTTTTCCTCATGATCAAAAAAGCTTGCTTGAAAATATTTCATGTAAAGAAAACTAACTTTTCAAAACATTCTTTCAACAGATCAGAGAACTGGAAGTTGAAGTAGAGGCTGAACAAAGAAAGTCCAGCGAATCTGTCAAGGGAATACGAAAATATGAGAGACGAATCAAAGAGTTGACCTATCAGGCAAGTTTTGATTCATTTACAAAATTGTAGAACACAAAATGTAATTTGTATTGAAAATTTAAATTTTTGTTTTTTCAGACAGAGGAGGATCGCAAGAATATTGCCCGTCTGCAAGATCTGGTAGACAAGCTGCAGCTAAAGGTCAAATCCTACAAGAGAGCTGCAGAGGAAGCTGTAAGTATTAGCGATTTAGAGAAACTAATATAAAAAAGTATAAAACCTGTCCAAGCCCAGTATGTTTGTGCATTAAATGCCATGGCTCATTCCCAGCTCAATAAATGATATGTGGTAGAGCTAGACAATATGGACAAAATAACTTTAAGCCTCAATGATAAGACTTTGTAACAGACTTTTTCTTATCAGCAAAACTGTTTAGAGTAGATCAATCAGCTTTGATAAACTTCATTAGAATTGCACAGCTCAGTAAAAACATCTTCTCAATTAACTTTTTAAGTCATTTTATGCATAATGCTTTCATATAATTTCTTATAAAATGTAAAAAAATCTATTGTCAGTGGTTGACTTGGTTTTAAGTATGTCTTATTACATAATCCATGTTATTACTGCAGAAATACATGACAGGTACTAATGAGGTTATTGGGTTTCTGTTCAACAGGAGGAGCAGTCCAACAATAATCTTAGCAAATGCCGTAAGCTTCAACATGAGCTCGATGAAGCTGAAGAGAGAGCTGACATCTCCGAGTCTCAGGTCAACAAGCTACGCGCCAAGAGTCGTGATGTCGGCTCAAAGGTCAGTTCTTGATTGTCAATTTTTTTTATCCTTTTTTGTGTTGGGCACATAGAGTGCCCGTTTTGAGCCATGTTAGGGTTTCAGTGAAGTTTAAAATATATAATAATGTATGATATATAAATCACAGTATATTCTTGTACTTCTGTCCCTTAAGAAAAATGTGATTACAGAGACAACACTAAAGTAGTGTTTATGAGCCAGTCAGTATTTTACTACCAGAATCCATTAATGCCGTCAGTTAGTGTACTGTGTGCACAAAACCTTCATATTATTATGTAGAACAGTAAATCACCAACATGTAAAGGTTATGATTGCAGCATTGCAAATTATAATGCATTAAAAAGAATTTTTTTCTCATTTCAGAAAGGACATGACGAGGAGTGAAGCTCATAGAATAACTTCTGCATTCTGAGGCATCTGATGTATTGTGTCTCCCTAAGCATGTCAGTTGTTCAGTAGAATAAAATGAATCTGCATCTCAAACTGTTCCTTGGTCTTTTTTAATAACTTATAGTAGTAGATTAGATCAAACTTTTAGGATACTGGTAACACGTAAGTTAACTGGGAAATTATAGCATGTTTCTAACAGGTATACAAATACACTTAGTTATAGCTGATCCCCATTACTATTACGCAATTAAAATGCTTCCCTAATCAACACCCATCATCGCAGTACAACTTCTTCCATATACCAGTTAAACGCCAAATCCATCTGTGTTCTCTACCAGTGTTTTTCAAATAGACACGCCCACTCAGCCATAGCTAAAAGCAGTTAAATGGGTTACCACAGTAAAACATTAAGCTACTGTAATCCATAAGGTTATGACTAATGTGAACGTTAACATTAGCTGAGTCAACATTAGCTGTGCCAAGTTTGGAAAAAGCAGCACATAACTTAAGGATTGTAACGTTACTGTGGACTGTAAAGCAGCATTAACGATAAACCAGCAGCTCTTGTGTTCTGTGGTGTAAAATGACAGTCCGGTTAATTTAAAGAAAGCAATATATAGCTTAAGTTCCCTGTCTGTGAGGGCTGTCTGAGGGCAAGGTAAATACAAAAAAATAAAGTAAACTTGTTTAGCCGCTGCCCCGTCCACAACATTACATATCTCCTTCTTTAAAGCCACCAGACTTCTTTGACAAACAGTAATTTTACGATGCAAAACATGGGAGTTGGTACTGTTGGGCTATGCAGGTAAAAAGTTAAACCACAAGAGTTATGCTGGACTTGAATTCACTTTCCAAAGTGGAGGGGCAGTGTATGGGCCTTTACCCCTAATTAGGTTAATGGACACAAATAGCCTGTAGGTCATAACTGCAGATCATAGTGAGAAGGGTAACACAAAGGTGTAAAGTAATTTGTTATAAAAAAAAAAGAAAAGAAAAAAAGGACTGTGCTAAATAGTCAATCTGACGATAATTGTCTGAATATTTACCTATTATGATCATGTTACAATGTCATTAACATAACAGATACGATGGGTAATACCAAGCAGCAAATGCTCTTTTATGCTCACCTGTTATTGAGGTACACTTGGTGTCTTATTCCTTGTGTTGTTTCACAATAGAAGCCTATGATTCTTTAGAAAAGAAAAACATTAAATGTTAGGTAAATTGTGACCAAAAGCATTTCTGCTCTCTTTTAGGTGAGTGACCATACACATACACTACTGGTCAAAAGTTTGGGGTTTCTTAAAAATTTCCATTGCACTCCATTATAGACAGAATACCAGCTGAAACCAGTTGCATTGTTTTCATTATGTGCTTACATAATTGCAAAAGGGTTCTCAAATGTTTTCTCAGTTTGTTTTTTTTAAATTTGGATTCAGATTAGTAAACAGAATGAGCCTTCGGAACATTGGATGAATGGTTGCTGATAATAGGCAATGAAGATATTGCATTAAAGATCAGCTAGTATTCTGTCTATAATGGTGTGCAATTGAAATTTGTAAGAGACCCCAAACTTTTGACTGGTAGTGTACATATCTGCAAAATAATGTATTTCAGATTACAATAAACTTTTAAGCACTTATAAGTGAGCTCACTAATAAAGAATGCAATATCTAATACTTAAGAGACTTACTTCAAAACTACCACTTAAGCATCTTTCACAACAATATCACTATATTTGCACATACTGCAATAACATTTCACAGAAAATGTTATACTTAATGTGAATAAATTGCAGATTTGGCGTGTGACATACACTATTTCACAAAATGAACAGCTTGCAAAATGTGAAAAAATTCATTCAAATATAATGTAATTCAAATCCTACCTTTTTCCATCGTTTTTCATCGTTATGTGCCATGCTCAGTCTTCATCAGCAGACATACATTTTTATCTATAAGAGCCTTAACCAGATCTGAGCACAAATCTACCAACCACTGACTTCAGTGTCTGAATGAAGGCCAGAAGAAGGGTAAGACAAGAAAAGGACACATGGAGGCAGGCTCCAACACTCAACACCTCCTCAAGTGACCCTCAGCGAATACCAAGTATTCTAACAATAGGAACCTCATCTAAAACCACAGTTGGCTCAGATTTCAAACTTAAGGTTGGCTCACTCCTTCCCTTCAGTGTACATGTGATTTCAGAAGTCCCGGATAGCAGGACTATGGACAGCTGGGAATGGGACTTTCGACAGAGGGCTGAGTGCTCCTTTAACGCCTGGAGTAGATAAAAGCTAAGTAAAGGAGGTCAGGATTCTGGTTTGAAGGAAACACATTGTCAACATAACGTACAGTATGTCCACTGTACGAAGGACATTTTAACTAGCGCCCTGTTGTTACTCAGGCTAAACAAGGTTCACTGATAAGGTATAGTTATACCAGGGCCTACCTAGTGAATAACATCATTTGTCTATCTTCTATCATAGATACTGCAGTTCAACGGTTACCTATTGAAAAAATGATTGCAGGAAGTACTAGTATTACAGTCCTTGTCAGAATGCAAAAAAGTGAGACCTAGGCCTATTCCTTCAGCTCCCACTCTCCCCTCTCTGTCCAGGCCCTCTCATTAGACAAGCACAGGCATGCAATGGTTTCATACAGTAATCTGTACGAATACTAATCATTCAATTTATCCTGACACTGTTATATAGCGGCAATTCTATTACCATTCTCTTTTATGTGTAAAGTTCTTTTTAGATAAGATACTGTGAGCGACTTACAATTGCTATATATCAGAGGTTGCAAGCCTCTGGAGCAACTATGTGTTAAGGGTCTTGCTCAGGGACACATTGGTTGATGTATCGCAGTGAGAATTGAACCCAGATCTCCCACACATGTGTCATATCCACTGCGCCATCACCACGACCAGAACCTGAGTTAGCTCCAGCCATGAACTATGGTTGGCAAAAGGTTAAACTAAAGGTTTGTTTTCTAAATGTTTACGTTTCCTCTCATACCCCCTCCGGCGTCACATTGTTTGAGGGCAGCAGTAGGCTCTGGCGCAGCTTCAACCTCTGTACCTCGTAGCAGACTAATTAGGCACTTATCTTGCTGCTGTCCATGGCAGGCAGACAGACGTCCCTCAGTTACAGTCTTCCAGGACTGCCAAGACTGAAATATCACATATCATCTGTTTTAATAAATATTAAGGTTTACATCTTTACTTGGGTCTCCTGATTGGAATGTAGCTATAGCATAAGTTCAGTCAGGAAGACTTTATTTTTGCATGCTCAGGCTTTCTTTAAATCCCACTCATCTGCATTCAGTTTTTACACACATGCTCACTCACTGTTCTTTGCTGTCCAGTCTGGGGCTGTCAATTATTTTATCAGCTGCTTTCATTAGCTGGTCAAATCAGCTGATCTCCTCTATCAAATAGCTCAGGGGCACACCTACATTGTAAGCATAGGTATCATCCTGCTGCTGCCGCTTTTTAAATATGATTCTCTCTTTGCCTTTAGTACATTCGTGCTGGGAGCAGTATGTTCACCTCTGTTAGGGCAATTTATTATTTTTGCTATAAAAAAATATATGCTTGGCCTGGTGGATTTTTTGATCTACCAGTCCCCTTGGCCAGTGAGTCAAAAAAGGTAATTTTGGAAATTGGATGCACCAATCCAAAACATTGACCGATAACGCCCAACTCAAATAGCTGAATCGGTTATCGTGAGAATGGGGCCAATCTATTCAATTAAAAATCTTACACTTACACACACTAATGCCTGGTAATTTTGAAGATTTTTACAAAATTGCTATATTATATTTTAGTTATTTATATTAGTTATATTGGTGTGGCCTTACACATAAAATAATGTCACATTCACACAGGCATACAGCTTATTGATTAAACACTGATAAGGGATTTGTACTCAATATCTGCCAATACCCAAAGCCCAGGTATCAGGACAGAAAAAGGAGGATCAGTTCATCCCTTTTCTATGGGTTGTGACTATCTTCCCCTCACAAAAGCTGTTAGGTACTAATATGTTTCACTTCATAGCTGGTTTGTCTGGTCCACAAGGGTTTTGTGTAGTTACAAAGGTATTTTCTGTAATTGGGTGGAGAACATATAATGGATATATAGCCTACTTACAGAGTCTGGGCTGTTATATTTCATATATATATCTCTCCCCTACTGACCATCCTCCCCAGTTGCTGCAGAAAAATCACAAATACAATATTAGATACAGTGTTTTACCCTACTTAAAAAGCAAGAATCAATTTTAATTCAGTATAATCAGCCCTTAGAGAAAGACATTTACAGTAAGCTATACTGTTGCTCCCTGTTTTAGATGGCTGCACAGTAAATTATTGCCTGTCAATTGCTTGATCGCCTGTTGCTGCTCCTCTCCATATAAAGACTGCCTCTGCCTGCGTCATAGGCTGTCCCCAATCTGTCCACTAAATCATGAGTCACCGGCAGGAATTTCACAGGTTATCTTTGTGCTCAATGATACGACGCTATAGGACAAGACAAGGACATGGGTAGAAGCAAGGGTACCAACACATTTTACATATGGTGGTATTATCCTGATATCAACTTGCTTAAGTTAATTACTCTATGCGACTAATAAAATAAAGGTAATATGTTTGCAAAATGATATTGCCGCTGACATTGAGAACTGTTTTGTTTAAAGTGCTAGCTATGTCTTTACTAGTCTGAGAATGTTTTGATAACGCCACATACGTTATCCACATTAAAATAAAGAATTAGAAGTAAAGAAGTAGCAGGAGTCAACATTATCTCAAACTTCTGGACAGAGCTAGCTAGCTACATAACTTGGACCAACAATTTGGACTTGCTGTCTAGCCATTTTCCAATCTGCAACGTTAGTAGTTAGCTAGCTATTTACCACATGAAATACTAGGTGGCGGCCGCTGTGTATTTGAGATGTGAACCATAGACCGTTCATATTAATATATATACAGTCTATGATGTGAACGCATTAACGCTAATTGTTGAATAAAGATTGGCGTGATAGCTAACGTTACTGTAACGCTAGCTACGTACGCTAACGTTATATCTAATATTTTGCTAGCTAACGTTAGCTAACAACCAACAATCCATGTTTTAAATTTAGGTTTGCCTGATATAACGTTACACCACTATAGTGGTGGAAAGTAACTGTCTAAGTACATGTTTTAAAGTAGCTTACTGAACTTACAGTTGAGTACAATTTTTGGGTAGCTAGCGTTAGCTAGTCTACTTGAAGCGGGCCCCCATGGACTTGCCCTGACTACAACATGCCGTTCCTCCCCTGTCCGCCAGTGGACCGAGTCCTCAGGGTTTTCCCATCTCCACCTGCCTGTACACGTTCACGTAATTAGCCTAGCTACCTAGTTCGTGCGCAATAGCTATCAGCTACAGTGCTCTGTCATCATATACTACCAGGCCAGCCTTCGTTACTGATTATACCAATATGATGCACATGGTCAACAACCAACTAATAAATTATGATATCATGATATATTATCGTAGGCTACAATTCATAATATTGAATTCATGCCCAGGGGAAGTTCACAGGTTACCCGCCCAACAGTAGGCCAGGCCTATATTAAGTAATGGAGTGCTGTAGCCTACGCAATATCGCAATATTTAAATATAATTCAGTAACATGTTATACATTATTTGAAATCCGCTATTCTGCACAATGAGTATTTTTTGTGGCTTTTTTTGTTTTTACTTTAAGTATTTTTTAAGCTATTACTTTAGTACAAGTAAAATCTCAAATACATTATGTTAACTTGTAACAATGTATTTCTACATTGTAATAGGCTACTGCTACTTTTAAGTACTTGATTAATACTGGTTTATGGCAACCATTAGCACCTAAGCACAAAGTAACTTATTTATATTATAAATAAACTATAAAGGCATGCTTTCTTCACCAATCAGTTAGTCTGCATAAAAAAAAATCCAAATGAGACAATGAATTGCTCATGTATGAACACACAAAAAAGCTGCAAATCATGTTTTGGTGTAATGTGAAAATGAAGGAATGAGGAAAGAAGTTTGAGTACTGGGTTTGAGAACTTTTAGCAGTCATACGTAATCACATGTCAAAGTCTGCATATCATTGTCTTTGTCCTGGCATTGTTAATTTAGTCACATTGGTAACACTGTATGGAAGCGTATATTTTGGGTCTGGGAAAGAAAAATCTGGCACACTGTTGTTGCTGCAAAGCTTCCAAAGTCAGATTAGTACACATATACACAAATATTCAATTGAAGAGTAAGCAGTTTTAGAGCTGCAATTCCATCCAACCTGTCACAGTGATCCAAAAATACACTAACTGCAAAAATAATTGGGATTGAGTTAGGATTGTAAAAAGTAATATACCACAAAAGTCCATCAGCCTGGTGCTGCTTTTTTTTTTTTTTTACACCTAACTGTAACATGTTTAGTTTAGGTTTACTGCTGAATATGGTCTACCACTGGTTAAAAGGGTCAACCATTGTGTGAGATCAAGATAAATAAATGACATTAGTAAATGTGTTTGATGTAAATGAATGTTGAAGAAATGACAACTGTGACGCCGTCTGATCTTTTGCTCATCTTTTTATTTCATGATTATAATATACACATCACTGGTTAACAATGAATCACAATGAACATCTCTTTCATACCAAATATTCAGAATTGAAGGGGGGAGATGAGCTCTATCTAATAGGACAGATGCCTCTAACAACCAGCAGTTTGTTTGTTGTCTTCTGCATGCTCTTGCTATGGTGTTGTGCCCTACAGAATGATACAGCACACACTATAGTGGATCCACTTCACGGTACTGAAAAGTGCATTCTTTTTGCGTGTTTTCTCTCAATTTGTAATGACCGATTTGAACATATAGCTATTACCCCCTGACGAAAAGTACAGTAGGTAAGACCGTATAAAAATCCTATCAACAAAGCCTGTCTAATAAATTAAAGCAATACAATATTTATTGTTTATGAAGCGGTAGAGAGTTCTAGTTTGTGCTCTCCTTCATAAAAGAAAAAACTGTAGGAATATTGGTTTTATTGCCATACCATCAGGTAATGGCTGCATACTGTATGTGGTAATGTGGAGAAAGCTACTTTTCAGTACTGTGGTGTTGAAAAGCCTCTGTAGGTGAAAGACACAGCTATGGGCTCCAGGTGCATATCTACCAACACTCTTATTTTTGATAACCTTTTCCCAGTTATTTTTCAGGCAATTAGCAGAATGTCTTTGAAAGACAGTTGAAGTTCAACCTTAATGTTTGAGCTCAGCAATCATTGCTTTACCCTATCTTTTCAATTGTTTTGCCTTTTGTTATTGACACTGGGAAAATAATTTGGTACAAGACATCCCTTAATTCACTCCCGTGTTGGTAGTTATGTCAAGGTGTCTATATAGGAGCTGTCTAATAAAGAACATTACATTCTACCACATGCCAAAAGTCTGGCTAGTCTAACAGGAGGGGGGTGGCGTTTGGCGAGAGAAAGGGCTGACCAGTGTGTGTCAGGTGTTACATGTACAGTAGGGCATTTTAAATCAAAGCCCAAACCAATCCCATTGTTTCTTTCTGTTTTAATGAACTAAAGTTTCCAAAGTGTGTTATTTTGTTTTGTTTTCCTGTCTGTAATGCGTGTTAAGTCATACATCAGACCATACCAAACACGACACACACTGCCTCCCTTCCTCGTCATCAATTTGAATCTGGTAAATAGTGTTTCCATATGTGATCTATCTTCCAAAACAGAACAGAGAAAAACCTCATACATGTATTCATAATCTTGCATCTTTAATACATTTTAAAAACATTCTTGAAACTTCAGAAGCCCTTTTCTTGGCGGAAAAAAGGCAGACTCTGAAAAACAAAAGAAGTACACTTTCCCTTTCTTATGCTTTCAATCTTATAATAATACCATTATTAACCTTAATGGTAACAGGTTCATGAACGTGAAAGCTCATCTGTTAACATCCACAACATCCTGTTAAGAAGTACATTTTTTTTTTCTTTCTTTTTTTTGTTTAATTTGAATTATTTAGATTTACTTCTGGAGTGATAAAAACATGGTGGAAACTATTTACAAGGGACAGCGTGAGATACTAGTGGAAGGGTGGTGTTCAAGCGCTAACTGGGGATTCAAACAGTTGTGAACAGACATCAGAGTCACTCTGGTTATTACCTTTTGCCCAAGCTGCAAAGTTGCAACGTTAACTTTATTTCACAAGTAACCATACTGGTTACTACTGAGTACTAAAACCTTGAATCTAGTCTTGAACCTAATCATATCCTCAATTATAATGTAAACCTTAACTGTAAGGGATAAGGTGGCCCATTGGTCTTCTTACTGAATATCTGAATGCTCAGGAAGGGTAGACTAGAACCACAATTACCTCTATTTGACAGCTTTCTGCACTGTTGTTATAGCATATAGAATGTCAAGTATGAACTGACCCATAGTAGAATTTTGAGACAGATACCAATATCGTTTTTTTTATATTTTGGTAATGATGTATCAATTTGGCTGATTTTGTACATAAACACATAACATAAAAATGTCATACGGATTCCTTAAATATGGTCGTAAAAAAGTTGTGACCAAGATTTGCATTGAGCCAGAATTAGTAGACGCTCTAATGCTGTCACTGCTTCTAAATGACCTCAAACGCATCTTTGTCATTAATGCACAACTATTTGTCCTTACTTATCCTTTACTTTAACCGACTATACACTGACATCTGCCCACTTGGGAAATGGGCCTTTGTAGCTTGGTCAGAAACTAATAAGCAGTGAATGTTGACAGGAACGACAAGAGGGCAGACTGGAGAGGTGAGTGTTAAACCATCACAGCCAATACAATAGCACAACACCGATGACCAAAGCTCCACTAAAATCCACTAAGCTGACCGAGATAAAGGGGTACCCATGTTTCATTCAAGATACACAACATCAGGTCATCCCGTCATATGGTAACATACTCTTACGCTAAGCTTCCAACTCACATTAAGACTACAACTTGGTCTTCTGTAATATGCACAAACCACTGTCTACACCTATCAAAGTGCTTTTATCCCTTTGTCCCTCTATTCCTAAAGAAGAATTCACATTTTCACTTTCACATATGATCCACACATACCGCATGTATCTTTTGTTTACTTATGGACAACTCATGGGAATGATTTGGAAGGACAGTACAATATTAAATATGCTTAAATAGTGCTTTTAGTTGCCTAGTCTTTATTGTTGATTATTTGATCATGTTTTCTTTGATTATCATAACTTTATCTAACTACCAAGACTGTTTTGCTCCCAAAAGCACACATGTACAGTACACAGCTGACAATGTTTTACCAATTTACAGTGAAGCAACTTATACATCACTTCAATGCATCAAGAAATGAACAAGACTGTGTTCAAAGTGCACAAGACTTTTAAGTTTTAAGGGGAACTGTACATAATTAACATCATTTTGATCGTACTTTGTGTTCCAGATAGTTTAAATGAGAACAGTATGTAACTCGACTGAAGCTTCTCTAATGGTGATGTAAGGTTTCTCAGTCAGCCTTTGTTAAGTCTCAGAGCCAGACTATCAGTGTTCTAGAGGCTAAGCAGCTCTCTCTACAGGATGGATGCAGTAGTAACACTTCACACATCTGACAACTACGGCAACACCCCACAAACACATCACTAATCCTTCATAGTTTTAGCAGAGACCATCCCAGCCTTAACTGCATAATGCATAGAATCACAGGGAGTAGATGGGGACTTCTCCATTAAGATAGATGATTCTACTCATTTTTCTGGTGAGACACAATGCTTTTTCTAAAATAATGCAAACAGGCTGGAGAGTTGCGTATTTTCTCCACAGAAGATTAATAAGACAAAAACTAATGTCCCCTATATATTTATTGATTTAGATTTTCTTTGTGTCTGAATGTACTATGACCATTTTAATGAAGAAAAAAAAACATAACCTGTGGATCTCTATTTTACAAGTACAGATTTTTTCCCTAGAAAGAAAACGTCACACCCTTGGATGGTCCCAGTGACAGTATTTGCAGGACTATCTTGCTTCTTCCTTGCTGAAATACTGCTACATTCATGGCATTTTGGAGCACAGAGCACTGGGCAGTTCCTGCTGTCCAGTGTAGTAAAATAATAATATGTTTTACCTTTTATATTATTTGTACATCCAGTGATATACTATACAAAACAATTAACAAGAGAAAGCTCAACAAAAGTAAAAAAAAAAACTTGTTTAAAATCTAGTAACTTCCATTTATTTAAAATATGTGCTAGAGATACTAGATAATTAAAAACATGATCATCCTGATCATCTGCTTCTGTGCAGTAGTCACCTAAAGTGGCTTGGTAGTAGCTCTTAGTAGGCTCAATCTACAGAACAGTCTCTTGTAAATTAACTAAAAAAGTTGCAAAGAAAATGCCAACTTCAGACTTGCCATGAATGCAACATTATTCCCTTTGATTGACACTTCTTCCTGCAAGTGAACTCTCTTAACTCCCTGTCAACTTCTGTGGCCAGTCTCTGTCTCTGTCATGTGTAGGCGCACGTGACAGTATGCGTTCTCAACTAAGATCACTGTATTGCTGTCAGAGAGTCGGAGTGAAACACAGGACATGGAAATAGACGAGAAGGAGGTGGGATGAGGTGAACCTATAATAAAAAAAAAAAAGAACGCCAGACAATGACTATGATAGGAACAGCACACAGACACAGCGCATCATTGTTTTAACAATATCAGCATAGACCACCAAAATACAATAAAGAGTTGGTTTTATTAACAGACAAATGCTTCTATGAACAGCTTACTGTTTTTATTTTAGGGTGTGTATTTGTGTGTATTATACTGAACGTGTTTATGTGGTTTGATTCCTGTGTGTGTGTGTGTATGTGTGCATGCATGTACACCAACAAGCATGTGTGTGCTTTTCTGTATATTCTGTATATGTGCGTGTGTGCAAGTGTGTGAAGAAAGTTAGCAAGTCTCACGGAGAGAATTCTAAGACGCACCTGCTAGTGGGAGGACTTAAAAGAGGGTGCGGCTCTGTAACATGACCAGGACGTACCACATGCGCGAGAGAAAGAAGGCACAGTCCGTCTGTCTGTCTCTAATAGCCACATGTGAACTGTAAATGCCAGACACAGCTCAGGACTGAACGATAATGTTTGGGATCAAGCAGTAATGGAACTTAAGATTTGGGAGTTATAGAGCAGAAGAACGGGGTTGCATGTGCTTCAGAAATAGTCTAAAGGGTTTATTGCCCCCAAACTTTATGCCATGCAAAGGGTCGGACGTATGGGTATGTGAGCTTATTAAAGGTTAAGGGTTTGTAAGCATTACACTGGAACGGTCTTTTGTTGAAGGTGCTTTTTTCATCCAATAAAAGTGAACAGGGTTCCAGTCCTGAAACATCCACAGTAGTCTGTATGACTCATGCTACAACCACATGACCAAAGTGTTACAGGTTCAGCTTCATGAGTAGTGCTATCACACTCAATATCCCTAGAGATAGGAAATATATACCCCAGAGACCTGTGTGTACCCTGATGTATTAAAAAATATTCTTATTGTGTTGCAGGAAGACTAGCGACAACTTTGTGGAAACTATTGTGAATCCAAATGAAAGAATATTGTGTTAATGAATTAAGGCCCGATCACACCAGAATATGACATGGTGAAATTCATTTGTCCTCCCGAATGATGTGGTTTTAGCAGCTTGGTGACGTAGGGGGCTAATAACAGGGCAAGTTGTTAAACAAATTAACAGTAAAAAAAAATTAACAGTAAAAAAAAAAAAAAACAGTAATACTCTGGCAAGCAGAGAACATCCTAGCCTAGTCAGTCACAACAGATTTGTTTCCCCCATTTACTCTTACAGTGCCGTTTACTAGTGATACCTAGCTTCATAAAACATTTTCTTTATTTTCTGAGCCCACTAGATGGGGCTCTCTGTTCAACAAAGGGTTGAAAGCACACAGAATTGCCATTCCTTGAGCCTTTTTCTTTAAACCAAGAGCGCCATCTAGTGGTGTTAACAAATACAACTACAGGTTAACGTAGCTTCATTTAGACATCACTACCGTTTACTCCACCCCAGCAAATTAGTGTGTCAAGTTAACTTGAACTTGATGTGAATATTTTTGCACTGTTTCACTTTCACCCCGTGAGCAAGATCACTTATCCTTATTATTTGTTTTCTGCCAAAACATCTCGCCATTTCAAGTGCTGGCGTAATCAGGTCTTTACCCAGCAGCCTGTGACATGGTTGTTCACACTG
Source organism: Percina caprodes (assembly GCA_013375575.1). Classification (NCBI taxonomy): domain Eukaryota; kingdom Metazoa; phylum Chordata; class Actinopteri; order Perciformes; family Percidae; genus Percina; species Percina caprodes. The sequence continues at coordinate 326,770 of JABXJD010000334.1, read as the reverse complement.
TCCACAATTACAGAATTGCTACATACAGTATACTGTGCATTAACACCTAAGGTGCAGCAGCTAAAAGTTTAACTTCACTTATCATAAAGGGTTAAAAATACTTCTGTTCAAGATCACTCCTTTAGCTTGAATTTGTATTCACTCTTCAAGGTTAAATACTGTGAGCTTAACTTATTTGGCTTGACAATCAAATACCTGTTCAGTGCCAAATCCTTTATGGCAAGGCTAACCAGAGAAGCCACAGAGCTCCCCCATCACTTTACGCCTATCTCACTATCACGCACTAATCACATCATTAAATGATGTTTCTTATTGCGGTAAAGGTCATCTGCTTTGTTGTAGGCTTTAGCATTTCTGTACTGTTTTTTTGTGTAAAGCACTTTGAATTGCCCTGTTGCTGAAATGTGCTATACAAATAAAGCTGCCTTGCCTTGCCTTAGTGCGCTGTTGATGAATGCATCTTTACTTGAAACATAACACAGGAATTGTCTGACATCCTAAACGCTTCATCACTGACTTTCTGCACTGACTCTGAACATTATCTTTAGATCTATTTCCAATCATCTCCAAATGCATCCTCTCTCTCCTCTGCATAAGCCCCTGTCCTCTGCACCGATCACTGCTAATGGTGAGCATCCTGATATCAATAGTCCAGTAATAAAGAAGCATTATTGTAACACATTTGGGTGGGACAAACTGGTGCAATGATACTGAGAGATGTAATGGAGATAATGTTTGATGAGTGAGCTGTAGAAGTACCTATAACGTGACAACGTGCAGTGTTGTAGATACAGAAATAATCGCTGGCTGGCTGGGAGGTTGGAACATGTTGATTTAAAGCAGACCTTGCCCTGCTGCTGACTGGTAGCAGGCCCTCAGCTGATTTGTGTGGTCTGGGGCTAGGTGGACAACTCTGGGAATGAAGGTGGGGAAAATAGCATAGATTTGCTAGCAAGATTCAAAGATCAAAGTGGTTTTGAATTGTGAAGGCCTATAAGAGGGACCATAGATTAGAATAAGTTCTGAGGCAGGTTGTTTGCACTATAAGAACACGTGTTAAAACAGTAATTAGACTTATATGTGTAAAATATTTTAAAACTGGCTATGCTCAGTATACTTCCATACAGCATTTACTACAATAGAGGGTTTATTGCGTTGGTATAGTTAAATTTGGGGTTTGAGGTTGAAGTCCTCTAATTAGTGTTTACAAGGGAATTTTATCAGTTGAGAAGCTGGTGGAACTCTGCACACAGAAACACAGACAAACAGCAGGTGCTCTTCTCTGTGGTAGGCAGGGCCAAAAATTTAACCGTTGAGAGGTTAAAGGTCAGGGTTGGTAGCAGGAAGCTGGCAGGCAGACCCCAGAGAAACACTGAGAGGCGATCGGTCGGTTCGGTGCTGCGGTGGGCGAGATGAAGGGCGGGGCCAAAGGGAAGTGACTGCGCCGTGGTAGGGTGGTTGTTTGTTTGATTGGCAGGTTGGCGAGCGCCATGCGTATCCCACCAAAATCTACAGGTCACTGGGACTCAATCTGTTGAGGGGAAGAAAGTGGTTTAAGAAACAAGCAAGAGAACAAACAAACAAAAAAGAGGTTGAGAAAAGGAGAGGAAAGTGTTCCTGAGATGAGAAAGAGAAAGAAGATTTCCAGAGATTTAATTTTACCAGCCAGATGGCCTGTGATTTTACCATCTAACAGACTGTTACTGTCTGGGGCAGGCTTATATGAATTATTGGCCAAATTATAAAAACATTCCTGTTTTTTATTGTATTAGCACAACAGCCATCCATCAATTGGACTGAGTCTGTGTGCCTCTAACTCAGGGAGTCTGGAGGCCAGCTGCGGTGTCAGAGATGAATTTCTTATCCTTAGTTTGTAGGTCTGTTCACAATTTCATTTAGCAGCAGCGTGTCTGCTATTTTTAACCACCCCACTCCATCAGACACGCAGCAGAGAGCAGGTGTACACAAACAGGCATGCACACACAATATCTTTTTATTGTCAACTGTCTCTGTATTGTAAATGACCATTTGCTAAATCCCTGAATAGCTTTTGGATTATCCAATCATATGTAAGCAAAACAGAACTAGGCTTGCCAGGTCTGTCAAGCTTTGGATTATGCTGAATTAGTGTACAAGGGGCCGTAGCAGAAATACTCGGTATCTGAAGAGTTTGGAGTGTGGTGTCTTTCTGCTGATAGTGCTGATACTGTGTGTGTTTATACCCACTTGTCTCAGTGATGCGTTTGTCTATGCTATGCTCCCTCAGCCCGTCTCCACCGAAAGGAGTAGGTTTGGGCTCCTTCACCCCATTCTCCTTAGCAACACCTCCTGGTGCTGTTGCCTTAGCAACACCTGCTGATCCAGTTGTCGGAGCGCCACTTGGGGGTGAAGATGTTTTCTCTGTTTTCTCCTCCTGTAGCTAAATATAGACAGACACACACACACACACACACACACACACACACACACACACACATGAACACGTTTTTCATGTAACCACACCATCTTGTGCCCTCTGCCAGTAAAAGCACAGTGAGTCAGCAGAACTAGAGAAGTTAACTGTGACTCTGTTGAAGTTTGACCTTGTGTCCGTTGGTCTGTTCGTTGCCTGGCCCCACGTTGTCCATGGATCCAATCTTAGACTTAGCCTTAATGTTTTGCTTATGGGTCTCAATCTTCACATCCCCTCCACCTGAGGTGAAAAAAGAAGAAAGCAAGTATAAGACTAGCACAGAATAAAATAGCTTTAAAAAAAAAGTTATAATATAAACAAGTATTACGTCCCACCTGGCTTATATTTGATGTTGTCCTTTGAGCCACATTTGGACGTCACCTTGCTCAGGTCAACCTTCTTATGCAGGATCTGGACCTGGAGAAGAGGTGAGATCATAATGTAGCCTCTTTAAACTAACTCATAAAGACGACAGATCCAGTACAATGCAGCCATACTTTAGTGCCCACTCCATATCCAGTTTACAAAACCACTGTCATCCATGATCATGCACCTGGTCGGATTAATAGAGAGGATGACTTTCTGTACAATACAATACAATACAATACAATACAATACAATACAATGCAATGGTGTATGTCGGAGAATAGATACAACACAGCAAATGCTGGACTACCTACCCATGCTTCATTCCCTACTTTGACCTGTGTTGTTGTTATTAAGGTGCCTTTTGTTTTGTTAGGCTGGTAAATGTTCCATTTGTGCATTCAAATCTAGGACAGGCTATAATTGGAGGATCTTAAAAGGCAGTTATTAGACCATCGCCACATCATGAGAGTGTGTGTTCATTATCACTAAAAGTAGTCTGATGGCAGCTGGCATTGATCGATTTTAAGAGCCGGTGACCTGAGACCTGGTCACAGTGTGTCATAAAATCAATCATATTTACATATTTGATGACAGACAAGAGGACAAACAGTTAGCAGACTGTGACCCTCAGTGCTGTTAAAATGTTATTTGCAAACAAACCATGATTAGTTCTGATTGCCTGGTAGGCATTAGAGCTCTCTCTCATTAGAGACTGCTTGACACGCACACAAATATTTCAATTCTTAATGGCTAATTTTAATATTCAGTCATTTTAGACTGAGGAAACACACCAGTGACTTCAGTAAATACAAAGAGTTGGAATATCGGTGCAATTAAGCCTGCTGCAGCACACACCCATGACATTGTTATAGTGCCCTTGTACTGTGGTATTATTGCAGTACCATACTGGATTGTATTGGTTTGTATTTGCTTACTTTATGTGGAACGTGCCTTACAAACGAACAGTGTTCCACACACAGTAAGGAGCAAAAATATAGCACTTGTGTGTATGTTAACCTACTTTAAGCAGGTCTGCTGAGTACTCTCCTAAATTTACTTTTACTTATACATGTGTTGTACATGTGTTTAACAACAATGTAACATTGTTTAACATTTACATGTAAAAAATTAAATTAAAATATTAAATGGGAAAGAATCGACAAGACAAAGTAAAAATTAAATATTAGTGCAAAGGGATGAGAGGTATTGGTGGGACCAAACATGGGGAATTTATATTTTAGCATACCAAAACATAATTTCATGATCAAATTAGATTTAAAGAAGAATGTTTTAATAATTTTTCAGCAGTCGGCATTTCAACTGTCTGAACTTAACAGTGACTACTAAATTGGTGTAAAGGACCCAGAATGTATATTTCAGGTTCCCTAAGGAAAAGAATCCTATGGATTTGTTATATGAGATTCCAGGTTTCTTAAGTATCAAAACTAAATAATTGCTAATATTGTAATATGTGTGAACGGTCCAGCCTATAGCTTTATTTGATGTTACTACTTGGACATGAGCCATTTGCAGTACACCTTCTGCATTTCTTTTAATTGATCCGAGACAGCAAAATGGTGATTGTGATGGTGAGGGCAGCCCACAACTGGTACGTATATGATAGTGCAGCAGGTGTTTGGAGCAGATGGGAACAACATCTGGAAGGGTGGGCAGAAGGACCTGTGGTGAGTTCCCTTTGAGTGAAATCAATCCAAAATGCAAACACAGAGACACATAATTGCACTGATTACAGTGCATTCAGTGCAAAATTATGTTTCTGGGTAAATACGACTCAATCAGGTGTAAGAGATTATGTAAGAGTCATATGCATCAAGCCATGTTGAACCAACTTTACATAAGAACAGGAATTCCTGATCAGTTCTGTTTATTTATCTGGGATAAATAAGATATATTCAAATTATCACAATTTTGAACAAGACGGGCCGAATAAGGCTAAATTAGCATAAATCTAATATGCATCCACCCAGACCAGAGTCTCCCTCCAGCTCCAGCAGTACTTACTTTGCCACCTCCAGGGACATGTTTGATATTGTCCTTGGAGCCACAGCGAGACGTGATATGGCTGAAGTCCAGCTTTTTGTGCACTATCTGAACCTAAAGACAGGCAAGCAGACACACAGACAAGCAGGACAGTGAGGAGGTAGAAGGGAAACGAAAAAGAAGGAAAGAAAGAAGGGTATGATAGGCAGACAGACAAGAGCAGCAGAGAAGAGCAGATCAGCTGGCAGCTTGAGTTAACAGGAAACAGAGTAGCCCTGCTCTGTATGTATGGAAGAGGTTCTGTCATTCAAATCAAATAATTCCTCCTACACATGAGTTCATTGATTATTTGCATTATGTGATGGCGTTATCAGCACATGGCACTGTAAAAATGGTTTTGGGATGTTATGCAAAAAATCATTGGGGTTCAAAACAGAGGGTGCAGCTCACCGGATAGATTCTTTAAGGAAAGTTTTGTGAATTAATTAATGTAAGTATCAATAGATACTGACTGAATAACAACAGAGCGCTTCCATAAGCAGCATTAATGAAAACTGATCAAACGCAGGAAAGGGACACAGAGAACATGCAGCAGAATTATACACAGGACAGGGATTTTGTGTTAACACATGCTGTGAGAAGCAACTGCAAGCGACTAATACAGACGTGTGAGACAGAAGAGTTTCCTTTCAGGCAGTGGAATATTCTACATAAAACCCATAAGCCTGTTGTTCTGCCTTGCAGCCAGTCCCACGTTTCAAGAAAAATGACTCAAGCACTCTGAACTCTGAGTACATGTTGCATGGTTGGGTTGTTCAGGATTTTCCTAAAGCACTACTCTAAGATTTAGAGGGTTTGGCCCACTGGCCAACTTAAATATAAGGTGATGACCAAAATAACTCGTGTGGCATGTGCTGAATGCCATCTCTTTCATATTTTGACTTTCAACATTGTCCACAAGCAGGGTAATTCATTTTGCAGCAAGGGTTGTATCACAATGACAACAAAAAAGAGCCAGAAAACTGAGGAAAAGGATAAACACAACACAACATAAATACATGAGCAAAAATGTTTCAAAGGCAACCCCATATTACAACAACTTTACCCAAAACCGTTTCACACGTGCATTGCAACCCTGAAGTTGACAGAAATTTGATCCCAAAAAAAAGAAGTTATCCAGACATTAGCCGGAGAAGCTGTATGTGTGAATGCAAATGTCAGCATCAGTTGGACTGAACATTAAACACACTTTACCATGCCAGCTCCCTGGTACAGGTTTTGTGTAATGTCTGACTGAGGCCATGTGTGAATAGAGCAGCTCATTGTGCGGAGAATTCACTGCGAGTGGGTGCGTTGATGATGTTTCCATCATTCAGCTGGCATGAAACGGGAAGAAAACACATCCGAGTGTAAAGAACAATGGTGATTTCCACAAACACACCAATGAAAATGTCTAACTGGAGAGACATTTTCTGAGACAACTTCTGTCAGTAAGGGCTGACGCTAAAACATCACACAAATTCAAGGAACGGAAAAAGAGACTCGTCGTTTATGACCAAATTACAAACAGATACGTAACCTTGGTGTAAGATTATACCAAGGCTACGTATCTGTTCGTAATTAAGTCCTGCCTCCTGCATGCAAAGGTCTTAAGACATTTTGAGTTTGGTGTGTCCAGCTCATAAACAAAATATAAAATATTTAAAATAATGGGCGTAGCAGCAGTGACGTCACCGATTTGTGGACTATCTTGTTGAATTTAGAAGTTTGCATTGTGTCTGTTATTGTTTTAGTATTTTGGAGCCAGAAGTGATCATATTTGAACAAGAGGGCGGAGCTGGGGAGGATGATGCAGCTGAGCCAGTGCTGCTTATAGTTTCAATGACACTGTGTGTGTGCTAAGCTAAATGCTTAAGTGGGAAACTTGCAGATTTTCAACCAGCTGTGGCAAGTCATACAGTCATGTTCATCTGCATGCACAGCAGTACACAGGCAGTTGAAAACCGGCAAAACTATCCCTTACTGCAAGTTAAAAGCTTACAAATTACAAAGCTTCTTTTTGCAACAAGTGGAGTCGTCCCCGGCTGGAAATGAGACAGAATGCCGGTTTTAGGCATATCCGCTTTGGATTCAATATTCCGACCCGGAATTTGGTTCAGGTATACCACTGGATTGAATTCAGTCCAATCAAAAGGTGTTTAACCATTTTCAAGACACATAAGACACTGGCAAAAGTAAAATCAAGAGTAGAAACTCTTTGACACCCCACAATCATCCTTAAAATGCATCAACCTTTAAGACGATGCTAGTTGCTTACTGCCACTCAACATAATGCACAATGACAAGTCTGCATGCAGCTTTTGAACTAATACCTACCAGGGACGTGGATGTGAATGATTATATCCTCTATATTCTCCTTCCCTAATGGCTATTTTATTACTTAGTAAAAATAGCCATCATTTCTTACAAAACACAACTCTTTCCCCCTGTGTTGTGATATCAGTTTTGGCCTCTGTGGTTGTATTTAAAAAAAAGAAAAAAAAACTGCAGCAGACTGCAGACACCTTCCTCAATTCTTTCTTACTCTGTGTTAGTCTCTTTGTCCAGGATGAAAATGGCTTGATGACGCAGGCGGCACCAGCAAAGGATGACTCACTGAGCAGTTAGCACATGCACACACGCACACACATAGAGCAGTAGCCTCTAAACAAAGTTTTCATTTTTCTATTTCAATACACCTGTAGTAGCTGTGTGATTGTGATTCATCATGTCTCCTCAGTTGCAGTGAGGAATGTTGCTAATAAAAAACAGGATGCTGAAAATGTTTCCCATTATTACAACAAGTGAAGAAAAAGTACTAAGTGAAAGTAAACCAGGGAAAGGCGAGCAAGACTAGACACGGCCATTTCAATAGTGAGATCATCTCTGGATGCCTTTTGTGCCTATGTGCACCCTTCGTGAAAATGTCCGGTTTTCACTGTTTTTCATGGGACCATAAGCGTGTGCTTAAATTTACTGGCGCTTTGCACACAATACTACGCTACTTTGTTGCGTGACATAATTCCCGAGAGGCTGCCTTGTAGATGGCTCTCACATACAGGCAGCAGATCAGACAGGGAACAGATCAGACAGGGAGCAGATCAGACAGGGAGCAGATCAGACAGGGAACAGATCAGACAGGGAGCAGATCAGACAGGGAGCAGATCAGACAGGGAGCAGATCAGACAGGGAACAGATCAGACAGGGAACAGATCAGACAGGGAGCAGATCAGACAGGGAGCAGATCAGACAGCGGAGCAGCATTGCACACAAAATGCCATAGCGTAAGTGCAGCTTCAGAGTTGAACTGCAAAAAAAAACTTAACACGTACCATCCCAGTCAGGACAAGCAGGAGGCAGAGTGCACCGTATGCAAAGCTAGCACATATGTTTCAGTGTCTAATAAAGGTGCTGGATATCTCAAAGCTCACATGGACACTGAAAAACCTTATCTTATTACATTGAAAAGGTTTTAAGCTGGATTTTGAAGCTGACACAGAATAGGTCATATTTAGAACATTATCTCATATTTACTTATTTGAAAAGAGCTATTATTCTGTTACAGGTTGTTACATATTTCATTTTATTACATAAGTTATTTTTGTACCATTGAGGCATAATAAATCATGTTTAACCTCTGAGAAGCCTGGCTGAATTTGTGTTTCGAGGCCGGGCCGAGGGTTTTCTTTTTTTGGAAATCAAAATATGGTCACCCTGTCATATTTCTACTTGTCTTCACAATGTGCCAACTTCCTTTGTCATTGGTGTGTTTTGGAGGGAAAAGTGCTTTGCTTCATGGAGACACAGACCAACAAGCCACTGAGCCAAACAGCCAGTGAGACTGTAAACCACAATACTACAAATTTCAAGATGCATGACACCAGTCAGGACTTAATTGTGGGGGTTGGCAGCGAAGCATGCAAGAGCATGAACACAAGTACAAAAATTGACCATTGTGTGTTACAGTAGCCTTAAGTTGCACTCAAAATTGTTCATTGGTAGTCAAACCAAGGAGAAGATAGGAACACATTTAACACGAGGACATCACAGGGTCCTTTCACCATTTTTGTTAACCCTCTACACCTCTGACTACATTGACAACGAGTACAAATAGCAATGCAAATGAAAACTAGGAAATTTCCTAGACAGATATTGACTTGGGACAGTGCTTTGGCTGTGCTTCCAGCCAATACAGTCCCAAAGACCACCTTGTCTACTGCTGCGTTTCATTAGTAGTTCCACTTCCCCTTGAGCCCTTGATATACCGTACCAGCATATGCCTTCAGCCCTCTGAGGGTCGATCTCACCAAGTTCACTTCAGCTTTTTAAACAAATGGAATGATACTTTTACAATGTACTGTCCATCTCGGTCAGGTCATATAATGGTGATGCAATTAAAATGACTCTAGGGAATCTTGGAAGATGTATGAAAAGTTAAAAATGCCAGTATTCTGTAACAACTACTTGTGGCCACAGCGACCACTGTTAATAATAGTATTTATTATAATAATATCCACACACATCTTGTTTAGACACATTTTTTCGGTCTCCCTTTAAGAAAACTGTTGTTTGGTAATAATAGTTTTAATGAAATGATTGTGGACTGATATCTACTTCGTTGTGTCCAGGGTGGATGTAGAATGGCTGTATGTGCGGAGAGTAAAGAGAAGGTGGGAGGGTGTAGATGGTAGGGACTCACTCTGGCCTTGGCGGCAGGGGTGGAGGAGTCCGACGTCTTGTTGTTCGGGGTGGAGGAGACCTGAGGAGACAACCAACCCCTAGTCAACAGAACCTCCAATTGTATGAGGGGTCATTACAGCCAGTCAAACATGTGATTGTTTGGAAAATAAAAGCATGGATCAAATAGAAGCAAACAAATAAATAAAATTTACTTGGTCAACAATTGATAGTAGTAGCACCAATTAGATGTAAGACATAATTATGGGCCTTATAATAGGACTATAATGAACAAACGTGTGTTTGTAGAACTGCCATCAGATGTACTGTGTCAGATGGATAACGGATAATGGTGAACTGGAGCAGATGAAGCACTTTTCAAAACATGACAATGAAAGTTTGTCAGTTAATGACAAGAGTCAAATATCAGCACAAAAACAGTGTAAGAATAATAACCAACTAGTAAACAACAGATCAAATGTCACATTACTGCTATAGTACTACTGTAGAGACAAACACTACCAGTCCAATTCCTCAATACTGAGAATGGAAAGGTTGTTAGGGCACTAAGCTCCTGTTGAATGGAGCATATTAAAATAAATATTAGACCAACCAATACAAAGCAATATTTGTCTGACTCTTATTGTGATGCAGGGTGGCAATGTGTTTGTGTGTGTTAAGTGGCTTCACTCAGAGACAGAGAGACACAAAATCTGTAGGAGAATGTCTTTGAAAGGGAAGGGAGACTACACAGCAGGATCTGCTCCTGCAAAACACAGATCAGCTGCCTGAAAGAGTGAATACTGTCCAAAGATGACAGTTTAATGTAGATTGGGTAATCTGCCCGCTCTGCCGGCGATTTGATTTTGCAAGGAAGCTCAGTCTGGAAACCTGCACGTTTAATTTTCCTGCTTGAGTTCACAATTTTGCGAGAACCAATCACAAACTGGCTTATCTACCTGGCACGCTATTGACAGGTTTAACACGATGACAATAGGGAAGTGACCAAGCAGCTTCTTGTTTACATTCAACATAACGGCCACCGAACGCTACCGAAGCGCAGCAACCCGTTGATGCTGCTGTCGCTTCTACCTCACCCGGATCATTGGTTTGATTGGTTGAAGGACTTCCCAATTGCGTACAGAGTCATTTGAACTATGCCTGTTGGTCACGCCTCTTGTTCACAGAAAATACAGAGCAGACTCCCCAGACCAACGCTCAAACTCAAATCTATTGAGCTTAGCTTGTTCTGGTGAAAACGTTTTCTCTGCAACATTTCCCTGTTGAATACAGGAAGATGAGGCTAGGTCAATATCACAGAGCTATTTGGAGAGGCAACTACTGCTCTGTCTCTGCACTGATCTGACAGTAATTGGACCATGTCTAAATGATACAGGTTGAGGAAGTGAAGAATCACTGTGAATATGAAACAGGGTGTGCAGTTGCATGCAGTTTCCTGGGTAAATAAGAGGAAGATGTTGGCTGTACTGGGTATGATAAATATTAAATGGTATGCAGAGCTTGTCCACCCAGCCAGTTACTGCTACAGAATATGTCCTGCTGAAGACAGTGAATGGAATATGCATAGATGTGACAGAAAGAGATTAAGGCCAGACACGGCAGGCCAAAGCATGTTTCATGCACTAGTCAAATCTTTCAGACTAGTGGAAAGAAAACAACCAAAATGCACATTTAGGTGTTTAACTACACCTTTTCTATTTGCGTCTGTCAATTTCTCCTAAGGGTGTAAGACATAAGTTCCTGTCTATATTCTGAAGTTTTTTACAGAGGGGTTTGTTCCTTTATAATTCATAGCCGGATTGATATCTCATTGTATTCCTAAAAACATGACAAAAAAGAATTTTCTATGGCTGTTGACAGTAGTTTGTGATCTATAAAGTGATTACAATAGGTATCTATAGGTAATAATAGGTAAATTCTCTCTGTAAAAACTGTTGACTCTAATATGTCAACAAAATGAAACAAGAAATTTTCTAGAAATGTATGAAAATCCGTGCATATTTAATAAGAGAATTCCTCATTTGCCGATTTAAACATACAATTTCAGAAAACTTGCAATACAACAAATAACTGTCTTAATGTAAGAAAGCAACTGGTTAAGTGTCATTGTAATTTTTGCTTTAACAGGGTATGCCCTCCCCTCTCCATCCACCTCCATCTCATCCCCCATTATACAGTATACCTAACCACCAAATTACAATGTGCTGCCTTAAATAGCACACCGAGTACGAGAGTGATGCAAATGGGACTGCATCTGGTGGTAGTAGACTCAGTGACAGAGCATGCAGCGATCTTCTGTTGGTTTTAGTTATCATGCCCAGACACATAGTTATTACATCTTTATGAGGATCTAAGCACCCCGTTCACAGTGCTTTGTAAAATCTCCTTCCACATCAGCCCCCAGGACCGAGAATGATTTCCTACAGAAATAAAAGCCACTTTATTCACAGAAGATCTGCCAGAACACATTTTACTGTTACTGTATATATACTGCAGAGACAAGAAAGCATCTGATGTTTGCAGACTTCTTGTATTTAATAACTGAATTTATCAGTTAAACAAACACTTTCACTCAGGAGACCGCTGTTTGTATCCCATGTGAGAAGTCAATGTTGGCTTATTTTGTAAATAAAATGTAAAAAGTTATTTTTTTTAACCCAATTCATGATCTTTATCTAAACGTTAACCACATGTTAAAACAATGGTAATCAGGGAGAAAATACATTTCCCTCAAAATGTAATTGAGATTGGAATTTAGCTATATTGGAACATCATTTTTTAGGAGACAGGGTTATAGCAGAGAAGAGCACAGATGCTTCAAGGGATGGTCTTGGCAGAATTCCCATTTGGTGTTGACAGCTAAGCTAATTGGTGTTATCTTACAGTGACTGGTTTAATGGAGGATGATAAGCTACAGTGATGTATGATTCAACACAATGTAAATAAGTGTTGTGCATTATTTATAGACCTATCTTGTACTGTCTGGCTTGTCCTACCTTTCCTCCACCAGGCTGGTACTTGATGTTGTCAATGGATCCGATCTTGGAGCGGACGTTCTTCAGGTCAGGCGTTGGAGCGTTGATGGGCCGGGGGGTTCGAGGAGCACGCGGCACCGCCGGCTTCTTCTCCATTGGGGTCTGCTTGGGCACGGGGGGTTTAGTAATGACACGGCGGCGGTGAGAGGTGTCACCGTTAGTGGAGGCAGCAGGAGTAGTGGTGGAGGCTTGGCGAGGACGGGCTAGGAAAGAATGGTAACAGGAATGAAGTATTTCAGTTTTTGTGGAAGCTGAAAAGTCAACACTGGTCAAAACAACTTCTGTTCCACGTGTAAAGTCAGTGTTAACACCAATGAAACAGAGACATAATGAGTTTATAGGTGCAACCATGTTATTTCACCGGCTGTAAACAAGTTAACTGGCTGTGTCTAGTAAAGAGGAAAGCTATGTCTAGTAAAGAGGAAAGAAGAATAGCATGTTGCCATATTATTCATCACTGAGGTACTGGTATTGATCAACACATCATGCTTTTATGTAACATACCACATCATCAATCGATAATATGGTTATTTTGTATAAAGGGGCAGTAAATGTTACACAATGTTCCCTTAATTAAGCCCCATCTCACCACAAATTTGCCTTTAACAAATTTAAGAATCAGGCTAAATTTTTACCAGATCTGTTGTCATTTGAGGTGCAGTTTGAAGGTGGGGTCACACAACGCCTGATTGACTTCCTGAGCAATTAATGATCTGGCTGTCAGACAGTTGGATGGATTTCTGGCATGTCACTGCTGGCTGCACGTTGAGCATTTCAATAATCAGATGTCCCAACACGGCTGCTGTCAAAAGATCCTTATTTCTTTGCTTTGCTTCTGTTTTTACCCTGTTTTCAGTCTCCTGTAGCACTTTGGGATTGATTTTTCAATGAAAAAGGCTCTACAAATTACATGTGTTATTATTACCTGTTATAAACTGCAGTTAAACTGTTTTTTTGTATTTTATATGTTGTTGCTAAAACTGTAGCCCTAAGATTGCTGTACTATAAAACTGAACTTTGCTGCAGAGCAGACATACTATATTCAGAGATGGGAAGTAACGAAGTACAAATACTCCGTTACTGTACTCAAGTAGATTTTTCTGATATTTTTACTTTACTTTACTATTTATTTTTGTGGCGACTTTTTACTTCTACTCCTTACATTTTAACACAAATATCGGTACTTTCTACTCCTTACATTTTACAAAATTGGCTCGTTACTTTTGTTTTGTACAAGAGGTTGTTATGTCGGAAAATAGCGCGGACACGCGCCACACACCGCGAGCGGGTGCGCGCGCCGCACGGAGAAAAAGAGAATATCTGTCCGGAGGATAATCAGCTGAGATTGTGTGTGTGCGTCTTTGAGAACTGTAAGTCGTATAACTCATGTTGTCAGTTCACTTAAGCCCGTTATTAGTATATAGTTCTTCACATTTAAAGTAAGTTAGCTAGTGGTTTTGGTGTGGTCTTCACCTGTTCACCAACTTCAGATACTGTAATTAAACTGACAAGTGGATGAAAACTTAGCTAGACAGAAGTTGTCTGGGGGGACGTTGGAAACCAGAATCAGCTTTTAATCCAGTCCTAATCTAGTCCTCAACTTTCACATCATTTCACTGGAGTTATCGCTATCATTGTTTACATCATCAATACCATATTCAATCTAAATAGATGGGAATATCTACTGTACGTTGCATTTGACGCAACTCAACAGATTCAGCATTCTGCATTAATTCACAGCAAATCATTGATGGCGCTAACGTTAGCACATTTAGTTAGACGTGTGGTTTTTTATGGTTTTGTTTTTATGTTTTCCATTTGTTTTTAAGTGTCATATGCATTGTATTGTACTTTGTTGGTATTGTATTACATTTTACGGTGAAGCACTTTGTGAGTTTTATCTGTGAAAGGTGCTATACAAATAAACCTTACTTACTTACACATAGACATGATTGAAAATGAAGAAAACGGAGATCCGGCAGACAAGCATCATCCTCAGCCTTATCAGAGAGAGATGTTTGAGACAGTATGCATCAAGAAGGACTCCTGGCCAATGTGCTGGGGAACTTCTTCATTAATGTCTGTTTAGTCATTCATATTTTAATCCTTTATTTTATTTCCAGAAGCCATATTTGAGCACACACACATACATGTAGATTCATTTAAATGTTAAGGGGAAGATTAAAAATATAAACTGGATCTGTGAATTCTCACAGAATCACAACTGAATTCATATCTTGCTAATGAGTCAGAATCTTATTAACTTGGAGTCCCAGTTTCTGTCATAATAATCATATATGTGATGTTTTAGGCCTATTGGCAGACATCCATTTAAAATGTAGCCATTGCCATATAAAGACATATATGTGTTTTCCATGTCCACTGGAGTTCCTCAGCATCTCTCTAGTAACATCTGTGTGCTCCGGGTAGCTTTGCATAGAAAATGGTTGTCATTCGCAAGGCTACTTTTACTTTTATACTTTAAGTAAATTTCCAAGCCTGTACTTTGTTACTTTTACTTGAGTAAAGAAGTTTAATCAGTACTTCCACTTTTACCAGAGTATTTTTTAACTCAAGTATTTGTACTTCTACTTAAGTACGGAAAGTGAGTACTTTTGCCATCTCTGACTATATTGCCTCTCTTTTCATAACATCACGGCCGGTCAATTGATCCGTACATATGAGCACAGTCACAAGTTCAGTCTGCCCAGCCTTAGAGATGCCTGAAGCAGCTTTTACTGTATGATCATGTATATATTTCTCTCCATAACCTTTATTTTATTCTAGTGACATTTACAATTCCATGTGAACAATATTGAAACAAGTATTGCGCAACTTTTTTTCCTTGAATGACCATCTTTTCTCTTAGTTTATTACCTGTAGCCTTGGGTTTCTTGGCCTCGCTTGTCTTGTTCTCAGTCTTGTCATTCTTGCTTGCTGTAGACAGAAAACAGAGCGACATAGCCTTAGACACACTAGAGCCACACATGACACTTTAGCCTTTTGCAGTCTGAAACAGTGTGTGCATATTTTGTTGCCATATGTGTAGATTGTAAACTACTAAGTTGTTGATGGCTCAATTCTGACAAATCTGGGTTTTAACATTTGGTTTACCAGCACATTTACTGTCTGGTTCATTGCATGTTGGATGTGCTAACACGTGGCTCAGCAATAAATGCAACTATTCACCACACTGAGATGTTTCATTTGATTTTTCAAATACACGCTGTAGTTGAGAGATTTGGAATTTATTGTCTATTTTTCTACTGTCAAATTCACATCAAAAAGAAAAGAAGCAGGTGACTGGCTGCCAGTAGCTAACAGCTCCAAAGTCTTGCCATAGTCAAGTTTCCTGTACAGAAAAATTTAAAATTGAATTGAATATGTCGCTCTTTAAAAAGCCACCAGACTCTAGACAAAATCTGTAATTTTCCCTCGCAGAACTCTGGGAGTTGCTGGTCTACTGCTGCCTGCCTACTGTTTGTTTGTTAGTTCCAAACCCTTTTAAAACACCAAAGTCGCAAAATAACACAAACTAATAAACCGATTGAGGCAGCAGTAGACCATCACCTCCCATGTTATGGAGGTAAAATTACTGTTTTTGTCAAAGGAGTCTGCTTGCTTTGAAATTAGCACAGAACGGCTTGAGTTCCCTCCGCAAAAACTTAAACAGTGCGGATAGACGGCAATGCAAAGCTGTGAAAATATTCTAAATATAGCGTACACAAGAACAGATTAAAACTGATATTTTTGGGGTGGGGCTTTTTATTTGGCTAAAAGGATTGTGGAAAAGTGATTATGGATAACTACCTCATACAACTCCACTTTAAAAAAATTCAAACTATCCCTTTAAAGCTATAGTGCGTATCATTATACAGTTTTCCCCCACCCTCCTCAATGCAGTTGCTAGTAGCCAAGGAGGACATGAAGGATTAAAAAGCATGATGGACTCTTCAGAAGAGGTAATTAGCTTCACCAGATGACAGAATCTATTAAAAACAGCCATACTGAGAAATACAGAGAGGGTTGTGTGGAGCTGATAGTCTTAATTAGCTTTGCAGCAACAAATTTGGCAATGGCTTGGATGTAACAGACGTTCATAAATATCAAAATGTTACGCACTAAAGCTTTAAGGGCTTCCGGTGTCTTGAAGACTATCTTGCATGCAGTCTGAGGTGTGACAGCACGTCTATCAAGTTGATAAAGTTGTGCTGTAATGCTGCCATCATGTGGCAGAAGCATTATGGAATCTGACTAAACTGCTGCCATCGGGGCAACAGCCACAAAAGTAACTCATGCAACTAAAATGAAATATGCACCTTGCAGTACATAACACCCATCACTGCGAACTAGGTGAATGAATCATATTCTCTGAGGGTGCTGAGCTGAAGTGCACAAAAAGGCAGACTAACATAGCTCTGACTGAGTCATAGCTTCCTCTCTTGGAGAGGTGAGATAAAAAAATACCAGTCTGGGGTCTTCAAAAGCCGGCTTTTGAATCCAATAAAGTGCAACATATGGTCGCAAATCAGTTAGCCCGCTGCCTGGGGTGGTAACAGTTTACATTGTGAGTCATTTTCCAGCTACTGTGGAGAGTTCAGGTCCTCTTGTAGAGGTCATGTTGCACTTTCAACAGTGTGAACTAGCTAAAGGCGAGTTACTGAGAGATACTGTCTGTGAACATCATTCATATCACACAATCAGTTACAGAGGGCAGACAGACACTGTAGATATAATAGAAATAATGTTACTGTACGTGTTAAGTGGGTGTATATTGCACGTACCAGCAGGGTTACTTGCAGCAGTCGCAGAGGAGCCATTCTTACTGGCTGTCGCACGGGGTGTGGGCGTGGCCTTTGGCACAGGTGGGCGTTTCTCATTTTCTGGAGTCTGGAAACAGAGGACAGATGAGCTATGGGGGAGTGTGTGTGTGTTTTTAACATTTTGTGAGAGTAAGAGTTTATTTGTATGTCTGTATGTACTTTTGCTGCTGTGTGCATGAAAGTCATGTCATCATGTTTCCTGATGTTATGAGGAAGAATCGTGCAACCATGATATACGCAGAGATAATAAGCAAAAGGAAGAAGAAGACAGACTTATGACTACCAGGAGGGGAGGAGTGAGGAATTAAGATACAGTCTTCGCGGTAAAGACATCTCTGACAGTGGCATGGTCACAAATGTCAAAAGTCAAACAGGATCATGCAGGTATAAGAGCTTGTAAAGACACAGTACTATAGGTAAGATATTTATGTAAAAATCTAAACAGCCTGACGGCTAAAGTCTAAATTAGTAGGAACAAAAGGCCTCTCTCAGCATGCTACGTTCCAACTCATGTCCTCGGAAGTTAATACTTGTCAAGTTCAACAGGAGGAGACATTATGCTCAATCTGCAATTGTAACTAAAGCGTTCTTTATGACATAACTGGTTCAGCCAGGCTAGAGTAGTTACACTTCAAGACAACTGTAAAGATGAGCCAGACCTGCACAGAATTGATCACTGGAAATCTACGCACAATGCAGCCGGTTAGATTTCTGCAGCCAGGCGCTGCAGTTTCTCTCTTCACCGACTGCAAAACTTCAGGGCATGATAGGAAATGGCTGGCTCTCTCCTGATCTAGGAATTTACTGGATTATGTTGGATTAACAACACTGCATTTTGTAGAAATTTTAAGTTTTTGTTTAATTGGATTTTACACTCTGAAGTTTTGTTGTGTTTACAGAATAAATGTTGTGTTGTTGTTGTTGTTGTTGTCGACTGTGACTTTTGTCAGACAGAGAGGGTGAATTTATCATCTTATATTACTGATAGTTCTCACAGCTCCACACATATATACAATAGTTTTAGTCTAGACAATATGAATATATGAAAACATTACTGATTACATTCTTAGTAATTCTTAGGTCTTAGTTCTATCAGGAAACCTTTTAGAAGTGGGATGTGATGATTCTTAAAATCCCATCTGAACAGATGTTGTGTTCTGATGATCAAAAAATCTGACGCATCTCTAATTAAAAATAGTCTTGTATTTCTGCCTTGTGTAATTTCACTCATTGATTCATCGTTTTGAATTTCTTTAGTGTAAGAGGAACAGGCCCAGCAGCTGATTCATCTACTGCGGTAAACTAATATGATTGCTGCCTTACATGAAAATTCTAGTCCATCTAAATTATTATCAGAGATAATTGAGTAATATGGTTGTTATTATGATCACAGATCTATATAGCATTTTAATATGCTACTTTGTCATACAGAAGAACATCATTAGCACAATAATTATTACTGAGTACTAGCTGAAAAGATTGGTCTGATAACATTTTATTAAATCTGGAGGGATTTTACAGTATGTAACTATTTCTTTGACTTCCTGTACAAGGCTGTTTGAAACTGTCCATCTTGACTGCACCTTACTTAATAAAACAAACAACATATTTATACCAAAACATTATTTGGTGACAGAGAAACAGTTTGTCTTTTATCAGCTTATTGCATTAATGCATCTAGTTGATTTGAAACCAGAAATGCATGCATGACACAATTCCTCCACCAAAGTATTCTTGATAAATAAGCACACTTCAGGACATCCAGACCGAGATAAATGCGACTTAGAGTTGTGAAGATGTTTCACATGTCAACAAGAACACAAGTACAAACAAAAATGCAGACTGAGCATGCCAATCTTCACTAAAATGGAACATATTACATTTATCCAATTTTCCCAAAAGAACTATATCTAGCCATGTGCATTATACTCACCTTGGCAGCCTTAGCGGAGCCAGCTGCATTTGGCGGCCGCTTGGCAGCGGTGGGTGTGGTCGCCTTGGATACAGGGCTTTTTTTATTAGCTGAGGCTGTGGTGGGGGAAGGGCGTTTGGCCTCGCCATTGGTGGAGAGGGTAGATGGGCGGGATTTAGCTGAGTTTGGTTTAGTTGAACCCACGTCAGGCTGGTGATAATGGAATTAAAAGAAGCCACGATACAGTAAAAAAAGAAAGAAAGGAGAGAGGGAAAGACAGAAAGAGGACAGATAGAGAGAGAGACAGAAAGAAAGAGCAGATATGAAATCACTGATTGCAATGACAGCGTGATATGGCAGCACAGCAAGCAACCAATCACAAAATAAAATAAGCAATTCATAGCCGCTTTAGAGAGGTCATGAGTTGTAAATCATAAAATTATAAGCCTCAAATATGATGAAATGAGCAGCAGTCCAAAAGTATAGATATTAGAAAATCAGCAAGCACACAATATCTAATAGAGACTAAAGGATGGATGTAATATTTATCACTTATACATACACAGAAGGTGGCACAGTAAAGTTAATCAACAGATAGATCGATTGATCGATAAATAGATACTTTATTCATCCCGAAGGAAATTTTAGACAGCTTCACTAAACAGGTGGTGCTGGAACCTTGGTGACGTAGACAACTCGCAGGGCTACTGTAGCTGGCAAGCTAACTGCTTACACGCTAGCTAGCTGGGAACATGCTAGCGCCAGTGAGTCACAATAGCTCTCTGAGCTTCTGTCTATTTTCTTTGAGTCTGTACTGTGCTGTTGACTCCCCCCAGCATTTGTCCTGAGGATTGTACATCATTTTATTCAATAAAGATTTATTGAAGAGCGGTAAAAGCTCATCTTGAGCTGGCTCTTGGTAGCTTGGTCACTAATGGGACAATACGTTTTTCAGACCTTCCTTCACACCGCTGCAAAGGAGGGTCTGGCTATTCCACGTAGCGTTCCGGGATGGGAGAGAAAAATGCTCTGGCTTAACCAATCACAATTGTCATGGAACTCCGGTGCCGCTGCAAAATAGCCTCGGGAAGGAACTTGTTTTGGTGTACATTCAAAGGTTGTAGTTGTGCAACAGAAAACTGGACAAATAGTCTACCTAGCTGACTGGATTTACCCTGCTGAGATCTGAGGCGCAGGTAACCATAGTCCTCATTAATCTGTGTCCGAGTTTAGAATGCCAACACAAAGAAAAGGTTAGGTAACGGAAATCCGGCCAAAAAGAATGACATTTCCAGCGGCAACGGCAATCCCGAAAGTGGAGAGTTGTGGATTTAGAATACATATACAGTAGTCTATTCAGAGACATATTTGTGCCCTTAACTCCTGTCTTCTAACTGTCTAGTTAAACCATGCGTCTTTTGTGGCATAATTTTTACTTTGACTATAGAGCTGCAACAATTACCCGAGTCAATCAACAGAAAAATAAACTGAAACCATTTTGACAAGCAATTAATCATTTAATTCAATATTCCAGCTGGTCATTTATGAGAATTTGCTTGCTATTGTTAGTTGGTTGAACAAAACAGGCAATGTGATGACACCAAATTTTTTTTCTTCTGGCATTTTATAGACTAATCGAGAAAATGATCTGCAGATGATTCCATAAAAAAAATAATGGTTGGTTGCAGCCTTAAATAAAAGTGGATGATGCAACACAGCTAATAAGCTATATTAGCTTCCTCCAGTTTCAACCCTCTGGCTTTCCATTTGTTGAAGATGGTTTGCCATTGGAAGATGTCTGTGTAATTTCTGCTATCAGCCTGAGCATCCGTGTGTGTGTGTGTGTGTGTGTGTGTGTGTCTTGCTCAAGGACACTTAAACAGGCTGTCGGACACACCGGTTGTGGCAGAGTTCAAAGCTGTGACCTTTGGGTGCCAGGGCTGTTTCTGTAACCACTGGACACAATCTGTATGCAGGAAATGTGTGTGGACAGCAATATTCTGTGTGTGTGTGTGACCTACCTTGCTCTTGCTGTCAGGGCTGGGCAGGGTCTTGCTGCTGTTGCCTGTTGGAGACTTGGCTGTCCCTTTCCCTCCCTTCTCGGCCAGCTTCTTCTCGTCTTCCTTCTTCTCGTCTTTGTTGGTCTTCTCCGGCTTGTCCACCTTCTCTGCTTCTCGTTGGCCTTGTTGTTTTTCTCCGCGTTCATCTTTTCCATCTTCTCCTCATCTTTGAGGATCTTCTCAGACTTCTGGTTCTTGTCCGGACCAGCGTCCTTCTTCTGCTGATCGTCTTTCTCTTTCTTATCAAAGGTGTCCAACTTGTCTGTCTTCTCTTGCATGTCCTTGTTATCAGATTTCACTGTCACAAAAAGAATGCCATGGTCAGTATGAAACTCCTTTTACCAAAAATAAGCAAAAAAAATGATAACTTGATTCTCATAAATGTTTTCAAAGTTGTCACCATACATCAACACTTTTGACTCTATAAATGAACACAACTCTACAGCGCGTTCTTTACTAAGTACAACTGGTGATCCATTCTATAAATGAAAACGTCCTTTTTTAATACAGTTTTTGTGATTGCAAAATAATTATTATGCCAGGACGAAAAAACTATTCTAGGTCTGGCTACACACTGGCTGTGTCGCGCAAGAGTGGCGTTTCTGTTGTGTGTCAGCTGTGTGGCGGCTGCATGGATTTTCCTATGTCCTACACACCAGAAACGTGTCTGACGCGGCGCTGCTGCTGCTGCTAGGTGACATACAGGGAGGGCTATTTCGGGACACATTTAAACTCTGAAAAATGGGTACGTGTTTTTTTTCTTTTTTCTTTTTATTACATTTATATCTGCAACCTAGAGACTATCAAACAACATGTCATTTATTGATATGTATTTATGTCAAAATGACATATAAACATCTTTTCCTATTCTATTTTGCCTGTAAACGCTTCCAACATGCTCGCATGTTGCATGAAAAATAAGCGTTGGTTCTATTCCTAGCATGCACGCGTTTTCGGCACAGCTTGAGCTGAGCGTGAGACGAGCGAGTCACGCAGGCAGTGTGTAAGCTCTAACCTGTTAACAAGGGAGCCAAAATAAAAACGGACAACCCACGCTCACGTGACATATCCAGTGTGTTGCCAGCCTAACAGGTCAGTTAGCAGAGGTCCTCTATAAAAACAGGAGTTTCTCTTATATTTAAAAAAAAAAAGGTATGACAAACATTATTGTTAGTTGTAGGCACAAACACCACTGTCACGGTTTCAGGAATTGCAGGTTTGGACTTAATGATGAAAATAAACTTTCAAATAAAGCAGGCTAAGCAGGCTGTGTACCAGGATTGTGAAAACACCATACAGGGACATGTATCCTCAGAGGAAGCACTATGGGTTGCAGCATCAATGTTTCTAACAGCTGATTCATGGGATGAGCACAGTATGACCTTGCTTAAATATACACGCCAACTTAGATAACGAGTATGCGTCTTGATAACACACCAATAATGGCATACGAATTGTTGTGCCATACATTCACCATTTCATGAGATCAGTCTGGAAAAATAGAAAATGAAGTTAAAGAATGACAGGGAAAAGGGAGCAGAGGGAGGTTGATGGGTTTAGGGACAGACCGTTGGCGGATCTGAGGGATGGGGGACAGAAAGAGACAGAGGCTATTTGTTGCCACCAAGACATCTCTTACATAACAGTGACACTGGACAGGCTCATGCTGTGCCCTAATGTCCCTTCATTTCCCTCTGTGCTGACGTTTGCTATGTGATAACTGCCCTATCTCCTCTGAATCGATGCCAATTTGTTGCTGTTGTTTTATTTTCCAGCAATCAAGCCAGCAACATTGAGCAGGGCCCTCTGGAACGATGGCTGCCATTAAATAAGATATATTTGTTATGTTACTTTGAACTGTGGTTGCAAACTAGTTCAGCCTTGAGCCCAAATCAGAAACAGGCTATAATTATGAGCATGGAGAATGTGTGGTAATGCAGGCAACAGAAAAGGCTAAAGTGTAGAGAGCATCTTTCCTCAAAATATCACACTATGCAATGTCATGTTAATACAAACTCATTCCTTGCTCCAGCAAAGCCTCATTGACACCTACTTATTTCATAAATTTTTATTTAATGTTTTTTAAATAATTCCTTGATTCCAAGATTGGAGCGGTGTGTTCAAATTCTCCTTTGTTCTTCCTGCCAAAGACAACAAAAGTCCAGGTCTTAAAATAGTACCACTGCTTTTGAAATACTGTCCTTTAACATGATTGGACTCATGGTTGACAGTTAAAAAAAAAAAAAAGATATGGATACACAAGTCAAATCTTTCAACCACTGCTGATGAAGCGCCACACCCACCTATGAACTCGGCCTTCATTTTGATCTCAAGTACACACTTGTAAAGTTTCGTTACTGTATCTTGCACAAATATGACGCTATCACAGTGACAAAATCTGTCGACAGATAAACAGAAATATAAACAAAGTATTCAAATTCTGTTCCGTGGTAGCACCCGCTACAGTAGGTGCCATTTTGCCATGATCACACACACACACACACACACACACACACACACACACACACACACACACACCAAAAAAACAGACTCGCAAGGTGAAGACAATACCAGCGGTGCTGTCGTGGCTAATATTGCGGCAGGTAAAATGTATACAGTAGGTTCACTTTAATATTATATGTAGCTTTAAAAAAAACTGGTGGCTTTATTGCTCATGCTACAGTAATTTAAATCACTGCATCATTCCAACTTTCAACACCAGCAATATGACTCATCCTACATGACACTGCTGGCTTTAGATGCAGAGGATCCATCTAAAACCTTGCTCCACTACACAGCTGCTGGCAACTAGCTGTGTGTGTGTGTGTGTGTGTGTGTGTGTGTGTGTGTTTATGATGTAGAGAGAGTTGACTGCCATGTAAATCAGAGCATGACTAACATACACAGACATGGAGCTGTCGCAAGCATATTTTACTGCAGGCGGCCTTCCCAACATACACACACACACACACACACACACACACACACACACACACACACACACACACATTCTCCCTTTCTGTCTCACAAACAACAGTTTGAGTATTGACTGCTTTAGCTCCTGCTCGCTTGCATGACAGCTATCAAGTTTCCATACTGACAGACAGGACAATCAATAGACAGTCTGATAGACCCAGGAATAATCCACATGACTTTGCACAGACATACAGTACACACAAACAGATTTTATGCTACAGTGTATGAGAGACCCAGTATGTTAATTTTGGTAAAGTTGTCTTTATGTAATAATGATAAATACTGTTTTATTATATCAGATTGCTACTCATTATCCATTCACTACTAACACACACTGTGTTCTGCTGTTGTGTGGGAAACTACTCATGCTGTGTGCAGCATGAAATCCGATTGCAGTTCCAATTAATATAGACTGACTTTTTCAATAAAATGACATGTTTGTTTGACTGCACAGTAAACAGATAATACCTGCTTCTCTTCGGTTATTATTCTGACAATGGAGCTTATTAGTTAAGCGATTATTACTTAAAAAGTCAGCTGTAACAGTTTGAAATGAAAATTAAACTTTACAGGGAGCCATTGTGGGTTGGCTAGTTTGGGGATAATTTTTGAAAGATTTGAATACATTTTTCAAAAATGTCTTATACAATGGCACACCATGATTTGTGTCCAAAGGAACCAGTATACGGTTTGAAACTGTGACCCTGCCTGCCCACATGCACCTGGTGCACCTGTCCACCTCCCCTCTCCTGGAATCACCCATTCATCGAGCTGGAAGTTAACGTTATAAGTCCAGGTTTTTGTGTTTGGTAATTTTTCCCTCTGGATTTGCTATCCCCCCCCTCCTTGTACAACAAAAGCACATAGACACAAGATTACAGGAAGGACTGAGGTCCGGTTCAGAAAGCAGGTTTAGTGAAAACTCAGAGTTTGTTGACCCTGACATGAGGGTAACTCTGGGTTTTCTGTTTCAGAAAGGGAGGTTAATCAAACCTGAGAGAGAGGGGTAACTTCATCCTGTTTCAGAAAGAGAGGTAACTTAACCTCAGAGTCAGTTACCATGGTAACTGAGTCTGTGAACCTAACCTCTTTGGGAGCAGGATTTGTTCTCTCAGTCTCCCCCCTCTGACACAGCACACTTTCATTTCCTCATTCATTCATAAAATTTGTGTCATTATTTTTTCTCAAAACATGGCATTTCCTTCTGTTGAGGATCCCGTTAATGAAGAAGCTGTACTTCGCAGGGAGTTAAACATACACAGGGAGATGATATTGAGGCATTTTCATTTCCAGATAACTACCTATTTGAGTGGTATTGTTTTTCTTCCCAGTCTATCAGTTATGTAGCCTACATAACCTTATCCGTCATCATATCACTTATGTTGCCCATCGTGGACATGCTCTTACATTCCAGCAGATTCTTTGTGTCACATTATGTTTTTTTTGCAAACTGCAGTTTTCTTTACAATATTGGTGATGCAGAGCATATTAGTAAAGCCACTGCGGCAAAGCGCCGTCAGAAAAGTGTGCCGTTTTTTTAAACATTTGTGTAGAGTTTCCTTTACACACACCAGTAAAATCCATTAAAAAGAAATAAATGATTGCAAATCATAATTCTGTTAATGATTCTGTTAATAGTACAGTTTTCACCAGTAATATTATAGGTTACATGTGATTAAATATGAAATTAATACACTATATTAGAGCCTACACATTGACTTGAGCAGACATTTTTTTTCTATACCAATTCTCGCTATTTTCAGAAGATGCAGTGTTGTTTTTTTTAACAAAATATATGTTCAAACTTGATGTATGTGCGCATGAGTATTTCTGTCGACCAGTTTGTTTGTGGTTGTTACCATGGTGAATCGTAGTATCATGGCTCCCTTCGTGCTGCCTTTTTTATTGTGCTGGTGGTACACACGCCATGAGTTGATTGAACCAACTCAAATCAGCTATTCTGGAACCAAAAACTCAAGAGTTTCCCATCTCAGGGTAAATCAACTCAGAGTTCAGGGTTAGACTCAGAGTGTGTTAATCTTCCTGAAACAGACCCCAGGGATCACTAGCTCCAACACAGAAAGTGCTTAATGAGGACTAAAGGTCCCAGCGCATCTGTATGATGAATTGGTTGTGTATTATCACTGTTAAGTTCCCTGTTAGCTCAAGCTTCAAGCTTCACACTCCCCCACCACCGCCCCTTACAGCTGTGTTCTCCTTTGTGCATGTTTGTGTATTGCAGCTGTGATCTATCTGTGATCTATTTTTATCTGTTTGTGCTAAATTAGCATGCTGTGTATAGTCAGTGTGTCTGTGGGGGTGTGTGAATTTAAAATCTGTAAGATTCACGTCAATGGAAGCTATTCACCTACACACATGTACCCAAACACACACGCACAACGCTAGAAATAGCTGCTCTTGATTTGAATGAGTACAGTCAGAGTCAATGTCTAATCAATGCCCCAGCTTTTCTCTGTCGACTGCAGTCTGAAAAACAGAACACATGGCTGGATGGACAGATCATTACATAGGCAGTATATGCTGAATATAAATGTCAATATCATAATGGGGGCAATAGGGAATGACTACATTTATAGATGGCTCTTCTCTCGTTAACTTTGTTGTACAGAGCCATAACAAAAGACGCCAATAATCCAAACCAGCATTCATTTTAGGTTTTAAGCCCTTTGCTGGTCCTCCCATAATCCTCTGCCAGCTCCCTTCACACACTTTTTGCTCTTTCTTTTTCTGTTACATCGCTATCAACTTTAATTTGTGAAAATCTCCTTTGCATTTGTCCAAGAATTCATCAATAGGATATGAAGATGTGATAATATTTTTGTGACATTCATAAAATTAAATGAAAGATAATGTGAAATCCAGCAAAGCAAAACTCATTTTCTCATACTGATTTACCTCATTAAAACCCCTATTATAGGAGATGATGATTAAAATAGGTTTCACCGTTGAGATAATGGCAATGAAGAAGGCGGCAGTAGCTTAGTCTGTAGGATTAGGTTTAGGAGTGTGGTTGGTAGCTGGAAAGGCCAGTTCACCTCATGAAAAATTAGCATAGCAAGTCAACCATTTAATCTACTACTAGAATGTGGCTGCAAAACTATACAGTGGGTAGAAAACATTAACTTAATATAACTGTTAATAGATTTTGGCTCTGTTTTGAATGATTCCCTGTAAGTGAGATTTAACGTTTGTAAAACTGAGAGCAGGGAGAATTGATGCAACTCTGCCAAAAAGAAACACAAAGAAACAGAAGGAATATCCACAAGTGGATAATGGTGGTGGGCAGCAGTGAAACTGGCCTAATCAAGAATAAAAGGATGCACGTAAATAATATTCAGTGTCACTTATCGCACCCAGACACAGCATGTTGAGTGCATAGTGCATGTGTTTTCTACCAAAGTGGCAACCAGCAGTGTGGCGGTCTCCTATTCATATTCTTAAATAAACCATGTTTCATACACAGTTAATGTTGCAAAAGAATGCACAGCCAACAAACTATTCTTAGCCGAATGCAACTGAGCTGTAATGCCATGGATGTGCTCAGGTGAATAATGATGACTTTTACATTACACAACCCCTTATGAAGACGAAGGCAAAGCGACATTAAAACTAGAACAGTCCATATGGACCAATCTGTTGGAGCAGTGACATTTCTGTATTATTGCTCTGTATGAATTAAGAAAATACCAGTCACTGCAGGTACTTCAATTTCTTTGGTTTGATCAGGTTGTAAGAAAGTGGTTAGAATTTAAAGCTTGATTAACGGTTGCAAGTAAAAGGGTTACGGTGTAGCACTGGAGCCTACACACATAGCTTAACTACCCTGTGGCATGTACACTTCCATAAGAAAGACCCACCTGGACTACGTTGGCTACAGAGATACCATTTTTGATAGTGAAGATGTCAAGCTAGCTTAAGTAAAAGTCTATATCCTGCCCTTTCAGTAATACACATCAAGCATCCATTTTGGCTGCAAACCCTCTGCTTGTCATGATCAATGCTCTGTATTACAGGAAATGGAAGAATGTAAAAAGGGTTACTGCCATTCATGATTGCAAGGCAGTCTCCTAATCAGTACTAGCGGGTCAGGGGAAATCTTGAGGGAGCGGTTTTGTTTAGTGTTGCTCTAACCAATCAGTAAGAGACATATCCATGCTAGAAGCTTTGACATCGGTTGCTACGAGCAGCTTAATGTCTTTTTACAAAAACAAATGTCAATGTTATCATTTCAGCAAATTGGACTTACAAACCAGGTGTACTTTAAGTCACTGGACAAATCAGAGATCTGGACAGTTATACAGAGGTCTGGACCCAGGTTAGGGTAACCTGGTATATATGGTAATCTACTCTGCATGTTTTCTCATTTCCATCCCAACAGACACATACGCACACAAGGAGAAACGCTTACCCGTTGTGTTCAGTTTACTATCTTGGGTGCTGTCAATGGACATTCCTGCAGGGAGTGGAACAGGAAGTAAAACATTGGTTTCGCAGCTCCCATGATGCCTCTTAGGAGGTGGGGATGATGGCAATACCGTGGGTGTCATTAACGGGGATGACATCCTTGTTGCCATTGCAGCTGCAGCGTCTGTGCTGCCCGTAACTGTGAGCGAGCGTCGGACAGCCACGTGTGGGTGGGGCGCCCTGGGTGGGCATGCTGTTCCCATCAGGGCAAAATTTGGTACCCCTCCCATACCGGTTGGGTACGTTCCGGTCATTACCATTGGAACAGACAGGTGTGAACAGTCGGACATTGCACGCCTTACAGCAATTCGCTGTGGCATTTCACTGCTTTGGCTAGTTTTTGTCTCTCTGCTTAAGGTAGCGCAACTTAAATCCTGTGCCACCCCACATGTTATGCCACTGCTAGGTGACCCCGTCCTCCAGTTTTCAGTATGGCTTAAGTTTTCTCTTTCCACCTTACTCTTATCTACATTACCCACCACAACACCAATGTTGGCTGAGGGTGGAGGTAGGCCTGCTCTAGGCCCTGCGCTGGCACTATCTTTACTTCCTTTTAGGTCAGCAGGAGAAGGAGCAGTACCAACTGGTTGTATATCAACACTTTGCTTGGATGTAGAGGACGTAACAGATTTCTTCTCATCCTCTTTATTCGCAGGACTTGATCTGGTACTTCCAGTGAAGCAAGGGTTCAAAGCGTTTCTCTCCCCTAGCCCTGAGGCCTGTTTTGGGGGAGAAAGCAAGCCCTGGCCATGGGCAGACACTTGAGATTCCTGGATGTAGAATCCATCTTTGCTGCCTGTATAGTTTTGTTGCAGAATATTTTGTCCAAAATTAGTGTTTGGTGTGGGTTTACGGTCTGGCGAAGAATTCTGAAAGGATCTCCCAGGTGAGATAGAAGGGGAAGGTAATGAAGAGGAAGGGGAAGAGTGGGAAGAGAGGGGGCTGCTGGGGCTTTGTCCTGCACTCCCCATTGACCCTCCTGCAACTCCGATCCTATATCCGTCCTCCCTTTGCCTTCCCCCTCTGGACCCCTCATCCTCTATCTTCAGCGCTGGCATCTTGAAGCTCTGCGTTCCTGGCCCTTCGGGCAACGTCCCAGACATCGTCCCCTCGGATCTGCCTCGCCCTAATTTCGCCTTGTCTTCCGTCAAAGTTATTTTGGACCCCCCCTGTGTAGCAGCATCAATCTGCCCCCCCAGTGCCATCTGGCCTTGACAGTGCCAGTCACTGCGGCGGTCAGAGGCCGGGCTGGAGGGTGACAGTGGAGACGAGGCCAGGACCACAGGGATGTTGGCACCAGAGAGGGTAGAGGGAGGTTTGTGTTGTTGCTGCTGCTGTTGATGCCCACTGGAAGGTTGTCCGTACCCGCTGCTACCAGTAATAATGCCAGGCTGCTGCCAGGGTGAGCCAGACAGGAAGGACATTCTCACACTCTGTTGTCAGGTCTTGTTGTCTTGCTCTTTTTTCTGGCTTTTCTTGTCAGTCTCTTTTTTTCTCTCCTATTTTCTTCTCCTTTGTCTTTTTTTAAATTTTTGTTCTAGTGCTTTCTTTCTTTAGTCCTCAGTTTTTCCTCCTGTCTCCTTCTCGTTTCTGTCTTCAGTAAGTGTCCTTTTACTCTTGTCCAGGAGGTAGAAATGTCCTCAGGATCCAAAGTGTTATGAGCTTGGAAAGTAGAGGTAGCAATGCATCCTTTCTGGTGATGCCTCAGAGTACTGTGTGTGTAACTGTGCTGATGTGTATGAAGTGCACGTGTGTATGTGTGTTTACAGGCAAAAAAAGAGTGTGTGTGAAAGTGTGTATGTGTGTCTGGTCGTCTCGGCTTCTCTCTGAGCACTGCACGGCTCAGCTGTGGGGCTAAATTGCACCTTGCGCTCTCTCTCTCTCTCTCTCTCTCTCTCACACAGTCATGTGACAGCCCGGAATATTCCCTCATTCGCTGGAGCAAAATTTCAGCATTGAGCCCCTAGCGATAAACGTGCACAGGCATACACACATGAAGACACATGATCACATACAAACACACGCAGGCACACGCACACACACACACACACACACACACACACACACACACACACACACACACACACATTTCACATTTTCTCTTTGCAAAGTTCCTATTTACTGCCCATAGCTATCTTTATTGGTTTAGTTGATTACATTGATTGAATTTGATTAAATAAAGATATATTTTATTGAACAATTTTTCATTTGAGTTTAAATTCTGGGCTGTGCTGGGGGGCTCGACTGACCTAATTGTAACATTTCGAATTATTAAAGATGCTTTAAGTTGAGCATTTTAGCTAACAGACAACATCAGCTAAAAAAGATAAAAAAACAGGCTCATTGTGCGTCTTTTATTGGCATTGCACAATTTTGATCTGGGGTGTTGATAATCAACTTGAATTGATTTCCGCTGGCTGTATAGCCTGGATATATTTACTATATTTAATTTTAGCTCATGGGTTTTGTTCTGTGGACTGACATCTCCTCTGATTGAATAGTGGAAGCAGCTGTGCACTTTTACGGCATCTGATTGGCTTATCCTGGTATTCTTACTCTAACCCTAACCAATCTCACTCCTCATGTCTAAACTTAACCAATCCAACCAACAAAGGCAAGGAGTACTAGCCAACCAGAGGCCGAGTACGGCAGGTCATGCCTTTGCCATGTAAAACGGACTTCTGCAAATCAGGACCAAGCATAAAAAAATAATCTGAAGTGGTAACGTTATAGTTTGAAGGAATTATATTGCATTTCATGTAAATGTTAACGTCACACTGAATACTAATACAGGTAGCAATTAATGAATGCTACGTGTATATTTTTTTTTTAGAAGACTGTAAACATAACCTAGTCTGGACCTGTTGTTTCATTCCACAGAAGTATAGCTTTGAATATGAGTACATAATTGAATAAGCACTGCTGTCACCCACTCTAACTGTTATGTGCTTTTTTAAAACTTGTTTTATGTCACTGCTGCTATTTGTAAACCATTTGTATCAAAAGCTGGGACAGAGGAATGCATGTAAGCTGGACCCTTTAGCTGTGAAATAAAGAAACAATGTCAACATTGGCCCTCTTCCCTATATGCTCTGGCCTTCAAGTAACTGTGTGTATTTCCAACTATTAGACATGAAGAGTCATCTTTTGCGATTCACTATTGATTGCTCTGCATGGCTGTATAATGGTCAAGGCATACAGCAATTCCTATGGTGCCCCTACGGTAATGATGACCCTATAACACACTACTAATTAAATTAGGATTAAGTCCAAATGCTTTCCCTCATTCTTTTTTTCATTCATTCACTAAACCCATTATTTATACCCGAGAGATCATTGAGGGGTGACCTTCATTTACAATGACACTGAGTCAATTAAAAAGACAAAGAAAGAAAAAACAAATCAAAAACACAGAGAAACAGAAAACACATTGTCGTCAATCTATTCAATTCTATATGTAGAACATGATACATAGGATTGGTGAGCTGAGTGAGAGACGTCTACTTCCTCCATCCTGAAAAGAACTGGAGACTTTCCCCCCATTTCAAGTATGGTGCAAAACCCCACTCCACTCCTCTGAAGATTTACACTACAGCTTTGCAAGGAGGATTAATACAGTTCCGACAGCAAAGGGTTTAGTCCATCCAGCCTCTCCTATCTCCACGTTTTTGCCGAGCCTTGATTTTCTGGACATGACTGAGAAATTGTGTGTAGGAGCTAACTACGACTATTCCATTACATCTTTGTAAGCTTAAGCAAAATATACATACATAGTACATGGCTTGGTTGAATTCTAATGTAGAATGCGGTCTGTTATTTTCTTGACAACAGACCGTTGCGAAGTATAATACACCGTTGCCATAGACGCAGTTCTGTTCACTCTGGAGAACAGCTAACAATCAATCCGCTGAAAGAAGTGGATAATTTATCAGCTGTGGCAAAAAGTGGGGAAGCATGGAGCAACTTCTGTCTTCCAGTTCAAGCAATGACAGCAGATCTGGTGAGCGTCTATCGCTACATCTTTAAATACCGTCTATAAAGTAACAGCCTAGGGACAACAATGCTAATTAGTTAGCTTAGCTACATTGCAACATGTTTAACGTTAACTTACAGGTGTGTAAACATGGAGTGGCTGTGCAAAAAGGAAACGAGATAAATGAGGACATAAACGTCAACATAAATATTCCCAAAGAAGCCATTACCGTGTCTCACTTCATTGTGAACAGAAATGTTCAGTTTAATATGAATTAGAGCAGCCGATAGCCCGCTAGCTAGCTCACTACGCTTCAGCTAATGTTGTGTCAATTCCTGCAGTGACTAAAACAGCAGCTGGGTAATTTGTTCACCACGGTAGCACCCTATAAAATATACGGCTACTACCACTGCCCGTAAGGTGGTGTTGGGTAATAGACGAAGGGTTGCATTAAACCGCTACAGAGTTTACGTTGCTATGGATGCAGGATTCCAAAGGTAGAGACGGAACAGACTATTTTCTTTAGAGGAAGCAATATCGTATCGTTTAAATCAATAAACTCCAATTTAAATAAATATGTTCTGTCAAATTGTTATTTATTAGGTATACATATTTGGTAAGTAGCCATGTAATAAGCGGGATAATGTAGAGCGAGGCGGTTGTTATAGCGGATACAACCCCATTAGGCTGATTCAAGACAATTCCTGATCTCCCTGACGGGGTTGTATTCACTATAACAACCGCCTCGCTTCACAATGATCCCTTATATATATTTTAAGATTAAGATATTTAAGATTATTTTTTGTGCATTTTAGGCCTTTATTCATATAGGGCGGCTGTAGACATGAAAGGGGAGAGAGAGGGGAAATGACATGCAGCAAAGGGTCACACCTGCGGCCACTGCATCGAGAAGTAACCCTCTATATATGGGCGTCTGCTCTACCAGGTGAGCTATCCAGGCGCCCTAGGCTTAAGCAATTTAAGATGACATTTACAGTTACATTCTAGGCATTTACCTGATGCCATTTTCCAGAGTGACGTACTGATGTTCTGTGTAGCGCCCATGTCATCAACTTCATGCTCACATAAATTGGCTTCAAGGAGTGCAACCATCTGGAAGTGAGTATTGTCTCTTCTATCAGAACTGACAATTATTCTCTCTGCTTAAAGCATTCAGCAACCTTTCCCAATGACCAAGGTCATGTTGAAAAGGGGATACTGCTCTCACAACATGCAGAACGTGCAGGATTACACCTGGTAAAATAAAGGGTAGCTAAACCCTATCTTAACTTATCAATCAGTCTCTATCTCCAACATATATTTAGAATCAAACACAATTGTTATGGTCTGTATTTTAAATCAATGTTTGGAGAAAAAAAACAATGAAAAACTGACTGAAGTGGAATGTATGTGTTTAAACTTAAAGCCAAACAGTTGACGTATAGACTTCTAGACAAAAAAAACTGCATTTTGTATTTCTCAACTGTTCAGACTTAAAACTATATGATTATTTTTACTCTGTGTCTACAAGCATTACCAATACAAGAAAATACTTGTTAGTCCCTGTATTAAATCTGTCAATCATTGTATAAAAGGTTCCAATCTTGTGTTTTAAAGTTAGTTTATACCTTAAAGAAATCTATAAATAAGACTTGGACCGAGAGATCCTTAAATCAGCGAAAAAAGAAAGAGGGAGCCCAGATTGAGCACGCAAACACATGTAAAGTGATGTGAAGTGTACGTAAATGCTATTACAGAATTTTTGAGATGGGTAAATTGCGTTTACATGTGTTCAGCCTCCACTAAACAGCCCTGCACGTAACTTTATGTTTAGCATGGTAGTATTCTGTTTTTTGAGTCCTATGCCATCAAAAGCATTGCCAGGTGTGGCCAGGTAGGCTCAGTTGGTTGCGCGGGTGCACATTTGTAAGAGTTTGTTCCTCAACGCAGTTCCAGGGTTTGAGTCTGACCTGTGATGTTTCCTGCATGTCTTACACACTATCGCTCCCCTTTCATATGTCGGCAGTCCTACCCATTAAAGGCTGAAATGCCCAAAAACATTATCTTTAAAAAATAAAAAATAAAATACTATTGCCAGCTAAAGAGTGCTGCTCTTGAACCAGGATTAGGATCTTTGAACCCTGATAATGTTAAAAGTGACATTACAACAGAGTGTTCAGTGCTCACAGAAGACAAAAGCAGCCAAACAGAGGTAGAAGGAAAGCTAGTAGCCTACATGTGTTGACAGTGGTAAATATTGCCAGAGTAACTTGGGCACCTTTGGGAATCAACTGTCGGTGAGCCAGTTTAGGGTCTCGACCTGCCTTTGAAACACTATTTTAAACAAATGCCTGATTGGAAAAAAACCTGACATCTATGTGAAGTTTTTTTCACTGCACATGAGTAATGACAGCTGACTGTCTGCCAACAACCCCACTTGTCCCCCCAACACACCCAAGGCCTGTGCCAAGATAACAAGAGCAGCTTGTCAAGCATGACTGAAAATGAATGAGTATTATTACATAACCCTCCATCCAATTTGTCTACTGTAACCACCGAGGGAGTGACAGTCAGGGAGAGGAACACATTAGAGGGTTGTTAAGTTTCAATAGGCTTGGCAAGGGTGGGCATTATGCAAGAAATGCAGAATGCAAAGTTTGGGTCAGGCTAAGCACTGTGCTAATATTCAAATGGGTTCTCATGATAGAGCAGAGACATTTGTAGATTAGACAGCTGAGGCTCTGGCATTTCTGAGACAAGACAAGAGCAAGCCTGAAATTGGGAAGACACAGGGGACTGACCCCTCTGTATCCAATTCTCTCCTTCACTTACTGTAACCACTTTGTGTGATAATGATGAAATCAGAAATAATTTTGCTATATTATGTATATTAGGTTCCTGTGACAGTGACCTTTAGCCCATACTCCTGCTGATGTCCCTGCATCCTGAGATTTCATTTCTCTTCCCAGATCACCGCTGTGGAAATGTTTGCTCCACTAGCACACGTTTCACTTCATTTTCCTCATGATGTTCCAGAAACAAGCCTAGATTGGTTTAATTTAGGTTTTGCGATTTGCTGGTTGAATCACCCTATCACATGTACTCAATCCTGTTGAGGATGTAGTGTTGCTGCCTGCTAGGCCAAATTCCTTTTAGTGCATATCCAGATTGTACCCAGATTGATTAAAGAAAGACAGCAAAAAAAAAACACATAAAATACCCCAAGACCCAAACCAACAATGAATTTACCTA
This sequence comes from Percina caprodes, assembly GCA_013375575.1. Lineage (NCBI taxonomy): Eukaryota > Metazoa > Chordata > Actinopteri > Perciformes > Percidae > Percina > Percina caprodes. The sequence goes on along the minus strand of JABXJD010000334.1, from coordinate 290,695 downwards.
CTAACAAGTACTATGTATCAATGCCTATTATGTCTTATTCATCTGTGCCATAGAGCATTGTTGTCTGAAAAAACACATCAGTGAGCCACACTGTTGCACTGGGTGACATGTTCTCAACAAATGCACTATTTCCTGCTGTTTAGGTAACATGCGATAAAAAGTCTGCAGTAGCCAAAAATTAATAGAAAATTGTATTATTTTGTGAAAAAGTACATCTTCAGTAAGGACCAATGAGCTTGAGTCCGAGTGCCACAGCACAGGCAAGGTAGGGAGGCTGGATTATTGAGAGATGGATAACCTCGTTAGTGTTTTTGTCCAATCATAGGATTTTTGACAATAAAAAGAATACAGAATAGCACCAGCCTAATTCTGTAAATGTATTAACGTGTTTCCTGGTGGCTCTGTCTCAACAGATAGTACCAGACTGTACATTCTCATTAACTCGCTAGTTTCCATATCTAAATCACAACTACCAAAACAACCCAGTGCACACATTGCAGAGAAACTGAGTTATTTCACTTGTTTTCATCAGTGCTCCAATATTTGACTTTTATTGGTTGATCTCTTTGTATAATTTTGGTATTTGAGCTATTTTGTTGTATGCATTCTGGTTATATGCAACATTGACTTTAAATAAGAAAATCACCTTCCTAATTGGCTTTACACACAACAAATGGTAAACCACAAATATGATTCCCTTACTCCAGCTTTTTCCTATCCTTTTTTTAGACACAGTACTTCTATTCATTAGTTTGCTAATGGTAGATGGCTGGATTTTGCCCTTGAAAGGAATATGGTAACTTTAAACATGTTGGTACAAATTGTATCTGGAAATTGTAATTATTATAAATGTGAGGTAGTTTAAAATGACTCCCCAAGTGAAAGTGTAAACATCTCTACAACTAAAACTTTGGCAACCTGGCAACTAACAAACCGGACCACAGAGACACTATGTGGCATACAAATAGAGGAAGACAAATATGTTTCAAAGGCAGGAGAACAAAATAATAAGTCACGTATTTATTAAAAGCAGTCGACAGGTCAAATTAAGGTCAAATTAAATCTGATACTCTTGCGGCTTTCTGCGCAGGCAAAAATCACAGAGGTCCCTGATAATTACTCCTGTTGAAGGTCACAGATTGTAGAACATCAGCTGGAGATGGAGGAAACAGAGAGAGAGGAAGCTACAGCTGGTTGTCCATTGCACTGAGCAGAGAGAGAGAGAGAGAGAGAGAGAAAGAGAGGGGTGGGAGGAAAAGAAGGAGGGTGGAGGATCTTGTCAGAGCGTTTCTATTTTTACTCCTCGACCTCACTGACTGTCACACCCAGTCCACCCCTTCTCTATCCCTCCATCCCTCACTTGCAGAGTCTCTTTGTTTCCATGGGAACTGCCTCCCATGTCTCCCTGACAACGAACCCGCACCCCCAACCCACTCCCCAATCTCCAATGCAGCGAATATTACGATGCCGCAGCGACACAGGGAGTCTGGGCAGGAGAAGGGAAGACATGACGTGTATGACAAACCATTAAAGGGCAAAATGATGGAGGACGGAAAGAGGGGAAAACAAGAGGAATAAAGGGGGGAAATAATAGGGCAAAGAGAGAAGGGAAGAAGCAGGGAGATAGAAGAGGGTGGACAGAGTGACTGAGGAAGACAGAGAATAGATATAGAATAGATATAGGAATAATAGATATAGTATATTAGATATAATATAATAATATAGGAATAGATAAAGATGAGACATGATGAAGGGCAACAGATTAGCATTGATGGAGGAGGGAAGGAAAGAGGAAAGTGGGAGAAAAAACAAGGTGGAAGGTGGAAGCTGGGGCAAAGGGAAACAGACAGGAAAAGAGTCAACCAGGCAGAGGAGTGGGAGTAGAGATATAGATAGAGACTGGGGTTAAAGGAGTGAGAAAAGTAGGTCTGTCTGTCTGTCTCTGTGGTCTGATTGAAAAGGGCCAAATACAGTATCAAACTAAAATACTAAACAGTGCGCTGACCTAATGTTGTTCAAATCAATAAAACATCAATTATAAGATCTACATAAATACTTCAAATTAAAAAAGAAAAGATTGGCAGCTTCTTCTGCCCTTTACATTTGGCAAGAAAGCAGGAGGAAGGAAGAAGAAGAACTTTCAGGCATTCTGGCAACAGCAGATGGGATGTGGCGAAAGGCCCAAATTTCCTACAAATATACTGTAAAGAAGACAGACCGACCTGAAAGAAATAGAGCAAAAGATGGGATGAAGAAAATAGAAGATTAAAAACAAGGCAGATGCAGATGTCATTAAGCCATCCTTAATGACATCCTGCAGTTTTCAGGGCTCATGTTGGGCTTACCCATGAGGAAAACTCCACAATTCAAAGAGATGGTGAAAGAGGATTTCATTAACCCTCCACGCACCTGCATCATGCAGGGAGAAGCTACCGCATAGATCCGTCACATGTGGGAAAATGAAATGAGCCCTCATAATGATAGAGCCGTCAAATATCTAAGGAGAGAATAAGACACTGAACTGAACCATTTAATTATTTTGCTAAGGCTGTGATGATGAATAATCCTATTAATATTTAGGCAGGTCAGAAAGGTGCCAGAAAAATTCCAGTTGTCATGTACCTTAAAAAGGAACAAATCGCCTAAAAAAATAATATTCTGTCATGTTTTATTCAGCCTGTGTCCGTAATGCTTAATGCTACGTTTACCAACAAATAACGTTTCAGCACTTCCATCTCTACAGTTGGCTGTAAAAAAAGTGCAAAGCGCACTAGTGACAATTTCACATGATCTTTTTTTCATGACAGAATCAAGAATCTATTGCTGTTCAGCAGCTGTCACTCACATCTCGGATTTCCAAACTCACAGCATATGAACACACCCTATAAAATATGTATTTATACGGTGGCTTCACTTTTAAAAGCATTGCAACACAATGATAAGGTACAGAAGCTTAAAAATAAAACAAGATACATGGATGACCAAGTGAAAGCTAATTTAAAGCATCTCCAAGATTATTTTCAACATGAATGGAAACCAATGCATGTTTCTCCATGTAAGAAAAACACATCAACGAGTCTAGTATAGTCCGACCGATACTGATACTGATATTTGGGCGTTAGGCCATAGTGTTTTTACATCACAAATAGGGCTGCAACTAACGATTATTTCCATAGTCGATTAATCGATTAGTTGTTTGGTCTATAAAATATCAAAAAATGGTGAAAATGTGGATCAGTATTTCCCAAACGCCCAAGATTATGTCCTCAAATGTCTCATTTTGTCCACAACTCAAAGATAGTCAGTTTACTGTCACAGTGAAGAGAAGAAACAGGAACATATACACATTTAATAAGCTGGAACCAAAGAATTTTTACTTTTGTCTTAAAGAAATATTCAAACCAAATAATCAATTATCAAAATAGTTGGCGATTAACTTAAAAGTTAACAACTAATCGATCAATTGTTGCAGCTCTAATCACAAACAAGGCAATACATTCAGATTTGGGAACATTCCCAATCCAGAAGCTAGTCTATCTAATGCTCCTCCGTTACTTTTCTTTTCCACCGCTGGGGATCAATAAAGGTAGCCTGGCTCCGCCCTCCTACGTACTTCCACGTCATCCAGGTATGCGGTATATTCACAGGTTTTCTCCGGCCAATCTTTATCTGTCCAATCAGCAAACAGAGGGAGTAGCTGAGAACGATGACGATGAGGTCGTGCGTTAGAGTTGAAGTTCTGTAATGGTGGCGGAGAAAGATGCGAGCAAAGCCAATCGCTGTGGAATATCCAGAAGTTAAAGCCCGAGCAAGAACAATCTTTGCTGAGTTTTGTTGGTGGCCATGATGTTGTGGCCCTCCTCCCCACGGGGTTTGGTAAAAGTTTGATTTTCCAGCCTGCTCCGTTAGTGGTGAAGGAGTTGGCTAAGGCAAATGCTAGCGATGCTAAACCGACGTCATGACCAAACATTAGTGATGGGTTATGGCCATAAACTGTATTTATATTAATTAATATTAAGGGTCTATGGTTATGGCAGATCCAGAGTAGCTCGGGGCAGATCCAATAGATTTAAACTTCAACAGCGTACCCGCCTTCAAGGAAGTTGAAGAGTAGCCAGACTCTCTGTACAAATGAAGTGTACGTTAGTCTGGTAAGACTAGGCTACATTTAAGGTGTATCTTAATCTAAATCTTGTCTCTGATAAGCTCTAGCTGCACTAGTGTGGTCAGAGTTGCAGTTCTCCCAGCAGACACCTGATGGAGCAAACGAGCAAGGCTGAGACTCAACAGCCTCCAAATCCTTTACAACACACACTGCAACATGATTATCCATCTGCAATGTTTGACAGCAACCCACAACACAAGTTTGTCCCCAGCGATTATTTCAATTCATAGTATTCACTTTGATTCAATCTCACTGGCTCGCTCTCAAGCACAAAAGCAGGTCATTGCATCTTGTGTGTGTGAGACTGCGCATATCCAAAGTACATAGACACAGGAACGAAAGCCCATTTTCCAGGCCACACACGCCTGCATGGTAGAAAGTGAGTGAGGGTGTCCTTGCCTTATGTAAAGGTGAAATAGTCCTAGACATCAATATTGTACATGAGAGAAGAGATGTTAAGGCGGAATGCAGGTTTATAAATAGAGACACTTATAAATAGAGACACACTTAGACAGAAGAAAGAAATAGAGTGAGTGAGCGGATGTCTACCAAACCTTAAACCAAGAAAGCAGTCAGCTGTCAATAACTCCATCCACTGATTCCCAGGCTTACTGGGCAACAAAAGCACTGTACCTGCACTGTTTAGGCCACATCTTGCAGATGACCTCACATGTGTGCTATAAAGTGACAAAAATATTATAATTATAAGAAAAATATTGAGAAAAACAGTCTGTTATGTCAGACTATTGCATCATAGATTATAGTCCACAGCGATGGGATTTCACTTACAGCCAACACGCCATCTCTAATAACTCCATTTCATGCTGGATTTTGCTTACTGACTGAAAGACCTTAATCAACAATTCTAAATAAGAAATTGTTGCGTTTTTTGGGAAGTGCATTGAAGAAACGCTACAGTCACGAGCAGCAGGTTTATTAGCATTAAAAAGAAGCCAAAGCCATTAACACTTTATGGGGTAATGTTAATAACCTCCCTTCTTCAAATCCTATGAGGTTTGTGTGACTGTGCTGTAGCAGCACCAGATCTCAGTCAAGTGCAGCACTGAGGGAGGGTTAGCTATTTCGCAACATATTCACCCTGGGACAACTTAGTGCTGACTGAATACACAAAGTAGACAGCCTGGGTGGTGCTGTCCTCTGCAGCAGAGACAGGCTTTCAACAAACACAAAGACACACACAGACTTAAAGCTATGAGATGAATGAAGAGCCACAGAGTTTCTCTGAAGATAACCTGTCACTTCTGCTTATTGAGATGGATGCCATGGTGGCATGGTGATGGTGCAGTGGATATGACACATGCCTTTGGTGTGGAAGATCTGGGTTTGATTCCCATTAACCAATGTGTCCCTAAGCAAAACACTTAACCCATAGTTGCTCCAGAGGCGTGCAACCTCTGATTTACATAGCAATTGTAAGTAGCTTTGGATAAAAGCATCAGCTAAATGTAATGTTATGAGATAGAATCCTCTTTGTGGCCCATTTGGAACATTCTGTCGAGTATACAATGCCTCTCATATCCCTGAACTATACTGTATATAAATAGTCTTACACCAATCCACGTGGTGTGAAGTATAACATAATTATTTTCCAAGTGATGCCATCTGGTAGACACTGGAGGGCATGTCATGTAACAAACAGCTCAGTAACATAATGGCAATGATACAATGCAATCATAATTTAATTCGCAGCTTTCACTAGGTGGATAATGATAGTGATAAAATGGCAATGCCTTAACTGTTGCTGACCTATATCAACCATAACAAAGGACTATGACAAAGGCCAATGTGATTTGATATATGCATTGCACATTCAAATGTACATCAACATCCACATATCCCTCACACACAGCTGCATCTAGGGGTATAGGCCATGCCCATTTCTATTTATGAAACGTTTTATCACAACATTACAGTATGTGTGCAAAACCTACTTTGGCAAACTAATGTCTCGTTTATCTGGTCTCCTCTAAGAGACATTGGGTGAAAACATTCTATAGAAACCAAAAAAAACCTGACCTCACCAAAAGGACCTAATAGACCAATAGACAAGTTACATCATGCAAAATCAACATATGGGGATGACACATATGTTTGAATATTTGATAATAATATTTCAGGTGCAAAACATTCTATAAAAGACACAAAACTTTGGAGTGAACATCCAGTATGTCCTCCGGTCTTGTCATACCAAATCTGACAATGTTGCTATTTTTTTATTTTTTTTTTATTTAATCTACAACAACAACATCTTTCTGTGGTTACGTGCTGACATCTAGTGCTCTAGAGTGTAATTTCAAGACATTATGTACTAAAAGGCAGCACCACGCTATGGAATTGTTCCCAAACAATCATCCAGCATCGGACCACCTTCGTTCCGAGTTAACTGAGGGGCCTGACGCCAGTATATAAGCTGGCAAGTCTAGGTCATTTTCTAATGCAAGCAGATTTCACCTACTGAGACTGAGGTTAAAGATGACCTTTTTACCAAAAGATAGAAGAACATAATATGATGATTTTGGCTATGCTGAACAACTCTAATTACACAGGATGCGCTTATTTAGTATTAATACAACATTAGACACACCCAAAAACGCCTTTTCTTTTAAAACAGCCTTGTCTTGACTTGTACCTGATTCAAACTCAACAACTATTCAACACACAATCACAGTAATACCACTGTGGGATCATTGGTGTCCAACATTCCCAACAAAGTTCTATATGAGAATAAAATATGCAAACTGGAAAAAGAGAAACTTGTCTTACCTGTAGTTTAAGGTCCCCATTGGAGGCATTATGAAACAAAAAAAGGGAATGGGGGGAGAGAGAATAAAAAGATAATGTTCAGCCAGTTAAGAATCACTTTCATTTCATTTAAGACACTGCTCCAACATCGACTCAAACAATGCCTCAGCGTTAGAACTTCTGATACAAAAAGTACATAATGAACTTACATTTATGTACTTGTTACAGTAAGTTAGTTTTGGACACTACAGGACAATTTAGAGACTGAAGGACATTTTAGAGTTGCTATTATGTCAGAATGAAGGCCTACGGTGTCAGAATCCGGAAGCTAGAGCTACAGCCAGATTTAATTTAATCGATCAAGAGCAGTTAACACACATTTCACAAACAGTGTTGAGTATTTGGTCAGGTTTTAGTAGTGAGAAAAAGGCTGAGGTGAAGCATAGAGAGAATCACACTGGAAAATAAAGCTTCATTCAGCAGACTGTGGGCTGTCGCCAGAGACAGTACTCAGGATTGAAACCCAGCATTATCAGGAGGAAGAAGCATTAGACTGAGGTCATGTCAGGGTTTACCCCGGTGTACAAAAGGGTCAGGCAGGCCAAAAGACAGCTGCTTACTACATGTTTGGTACACTTATGGGCGTCTGCTGTTATGTCTGTTAACAACTGGGGGAAACCCTGATATTTAAAAATGATTTTGTCATTTTTAATAAAATATCGAACACACAGAATATAATCTGGACTAGGTTTTGGACACAAACATTTTTAAACCTAGGAACTGCTCTGGATCTTTGCAGGATTGATTCAAAAAGTCAATTCATCTCATATTAAGATACTGTAACTGTAACTCCAGACTTACAGGTAACCTTGGAAAATACACTCAGTGGCCACTATATTAGGTATACCTACACCCACATTCTGCAGATTAGCCTGGTCATAGTTAGCACTGGTATTAGTCATGGATTGCATTATATTCAGGCGTGTTCCTAATATTCTGCCCCCCCACATACAGTACGTATGTGAATAGAGAGTACAATTAGCAACACACGTCGATATAATGTAGTTCAGTAGAACACCACTTTCAACAATGAGCTCAATAATAATTGACATTAAATATTTTCCGACAATGTCACCAAAATTGATCGTCATAAACATATGTCAGAGCTCTTGTATTGAATGGCAAAATATTGTACAGGTGTAGCTAATCAAGTGGCCACTGAGTGTAAAAGTTTGACAAAAATATCTGGACTCAAAGCCCCTTTTTTTAGATGTCATTCAGAGCTTTGAGACACATAGTGGCCTTGATCGTTGTCTAGGGTTTACTAAACTGGAGGGGTTCAGTTGTTATTACGAGACTTAAGCATGGAACTGGGGTCCCTGACAGCCCGGTGGCTGTGTACTGGAGATATCTATGAAGGGAAAATGAGCTAAGAAATATTTTTGTCAAACTGACTCGTGTTTACGGGGTTTCAAATACTGTTGCATAAACTTAAGAATTCACATGACAACCTACTGGAATGTTAAAAAAATATTTAGTGTTGAAATATTAGCTTGCTCTAATTTGTTTTTTAGCCGGTTGCTTGTGTCAGATTTGCTGCCTGAATCTGAATGTCCTACAATCTCTAACAATTAGCATTTCTGCTTCTACAGAAAAATCATCTTTGAGACTTTAACTGTGGTCACACACACATTATAAACAGTTGCAATAGAAACATAAAATATAGACACAATAAACAAAAAAGGCATCAAGAAAATTGGATAATTGCAGGTTGTGCCTTACCAACCTGACTCATGTTTTACATAAATCATAAACCAATTCACTTTTATAAGTCGCAGCCATGTCTACTTTTAACTCTATTACTACGACACTCATTTTACTCTATGTTGTTGATTAAATTATAACAGCTATAACATGATTGACTTTATAACGTTAAAAGGCTTTAGCAAACTAGCTTTGCCTTGCAAGGAAAAAGGCCATGTGTGTATTTCTATAGACAGAGAGGAGGTAGACAGGCAGCTGACAATCAGATCAAACAGTACACAGTGGAGCAAGCAAAGATATAGAGCTATCTGAAGCAGCAGGTCAAGTGATAAAATTGTTATGATCATGGTAACAGATACACAGAGGCAAGCAGAGGGAAATCAAAACTTATCAGTTTGATAAAAACAGTTTACCCTTGCAGTTTTAATATAGGGCCCGACCAGGTCCAGCACATACATTTGTGTCCCATACTAATGCCAACAGTTGGGAAGATCAATTTATCAGGGACACAAATGTTTCTCTGGTACATGTTTGAGATCAAAACATATTTCTTAGGGATTTCTAAGGGTGCCAAAGAGCCGGTGTGTGGAAATCTTTTGTTGGTATGAAAATTATCGTAAGCAGATTAAAACTCAAGTCTCTCTATATTTATGTGTCGGGCCCTGGTTATTACAAATACATAGAGGAAAGGATCAAGCGCCAAGCAGACCTGGTGCTCAATCCACAGACAAAGAGCCATGCATAGTGGAAGACAAATAGTAGATTCTTTCTGCTATCCTAGCCTACAATCATTTTTTTTCAAATTTGTCTCATGTTATTCAATATCTTCCCTGTACTGTAGTTCACCAACCTTCCAGTGGGGGGAGCTGTGGCGACGAGGACTCCAGGTGCTCTGAGTGTGCAGGGAGAGAAGTAGGGGCTGCGGGGGTGATGGATGGAGAGGGAGTGGCTGTTGCTGAGCTAATGGTCGTGGCTACACCTTTTGGGGGAGTGTCTGATGATGATGTGGGAGTGGCTTCATTCTTACAGGGAGAAGCTGAGGAACTAAGGGGCGTGGCGGCTGCTGTACTAACAACCGGGGCAGGTGCAGTCGTACTGGGTGTGGCTATGGAGGATACGAGTGTGGCCGAGGGGACGAAAGGCTTGGCATCGACGTTGAGGGATGATCCGACTGCAGTTATTGGAGGGTGTGTGTCTGCGGCAGCTAACGGTGTTGGGTTGGTGGACAAAGCGGAAGTAGGAGGAAGGTCTGGAGTGCTCTTGGAAGGGCTGAAAACAGAAGCGGCTTGTGAAGCAAGGATGCCAACTTCTGTTGGAGTGGACTTTGTCAGGGAAGCCGTAGAAAGGGAGGGGGTGTTAATGATAGGAGTGGTGGACTGTGAGTCAGGGGTGGAGCCTGGAGGAGTCTGAAGGACTGAATCCAGGAACGAGAAGGTCTGGGAGACTGGGCTCAGATTATCCCCTGTCAACAATACTAGACTACCACTAACATCTTCACCTAAACTACTGTTGTAGGCAACATTAGCACCTGTGCTGTTAGGTTCCGGTTTGCTGGGCGAAACTTTCTCTTCATCGTGTTTTTGACCATGTTCAGCAGACAAAGGGAAATCGTCTACACACATCGGCTCGTAAGAGCGTGGAGAGGAATCTGTTGCAAGGCTAGCATGGGAACGGTTACTGAAACTCGTGGGTATTTGTGTAGGGGCAGAGGGCAATGCACGGCTGTGGAAGGAGTCTGGAGCTTGGGAGTCAGAAGGACCAGAGTTGGCAGTTGTAACCCAGGTAGGAGTGACTGTAGCCAGTGTGGGAGAGATGGGCTGCTGCACTCCCCACTCCTCTGGAAGTCTTGCCCGACTCTTAGTTTTCCTGCCTTTCACTCTACCTCCTCCTCCACTCTCTCTGATCTCCCACTCCCAGTTCTCTTCCTCGTCCTCATCCTCATCCAGTCCGCCCTTATGCTTGTCTGATTGGCCAATGTTATTCTCCTGGCTATCCAAGAAGTCGTAGACCTGGTCATGGCCCTTCCTCTTCTTCTTTCGCCGTCTCTGCTGCTGCTGCTTGGCAGCCTCGCCCCCCGGCCCCACTCTCTCAGGGCTGAGGGGTTCAGAGGCGGAGGAAGTGAGACTGCTGTCATCCATTGAGCTGCTGGGAGAGAGGATGGGAGCTGCCGAGGGAGGGGGGAGGGTTTTATAAGAGGAGGAACCAATCACATACTGTGTCAGATAAACGATGAGCCAAAATGCCATCAGATTGTGGTTACCATAGGTGGTGAATAACTACTTCATGTCTAAATTGTTTGCTGTTTCATGGCAGTAAATAAGTGTAACAACTGGTCTCATCAAAACTTTAAGGTCCATACGAGCTGAAGTGATTTCTTGAAGGAGGGGAGCTTGTGGAATTACCAATTACTGAAGGTGGATTATTGTTTATTTTGAAGGGATAGGCTACCACAGAAGTAGCTGTACCTTCTTAAACAGTCTCATGGATACCATTCTTTATGCTTTCGTGTGTAGTTTGAAGGTATGTAGAATAGGTAAGATTCTATTTACAGGTCTTGTGGAGTGCTACTGAAAATTTGAAAGAAGTTGTATTAAGCATTTTGTGTCTCCAGTATGTGCAGAAAATATTAAAAAGAAAAGTCAGTGTCAGTTAGGGGTGGGAATTATCAGACCCCTCCCGATACGGTGTCATCACGATACTTATCCCACGATCCGATATTTTAAACATATTGCAAAAATGTGCGATATATTGCAATTTATAACCTTTTTTCCAACTTCTAATTTTTCCCAATTTCAAATTATTTCCCCAAAAGGAAACTTTATCAACATCTGTTTCTTCTATGATGATACATTTCTCTGTTTGTTCATATCACTTCAGTTTTATTGCTGCAAAATGGGATTGTCAAGCAGACAAACTGACCAACACATATATAATAAAAGATCGATATTTGGCGCCTGTGTATCGATACAGTATTGCCACTGAAAATATCGCGATACTATGCTGTATCGATTTTTACCCACCCCTAGTGTCAGTGTCAGTGTCAGTGTCAGTGTCGGTGCCCTGGGTGTTTCCAGCCATAGTAACCACAGTCTGCTTTTAGGCTCCTTTTAGCACAACCTTTTGAACATTTTCATAACATATGATGTATGTGATGGTGCCTGCTTTTATAAATACCTGTCATTTACTCACCTGTTAAACACATCCTATATTTCAGTAAAGGCTACATAATCAATGTATATTCTTATTATTCTTAGTCACATATTTACAGCATCAGGTTATCTCTGCCAGGGTGACAACTGGTTGGAATGAATTTACATTTAATTTAAAACAATGCTTTTATTCAAATGTGCCAAATTGTTATTGTTGCTTTGTAGGACCAAAGCTCACTTTGAATAGAGGTCTACTGTATATCTACGTTTGACATTTGACATCTTTAGAAGAGGCCTAACACAAGTTTAAGATCCTCACTTTTGGACATTACAGGATCATTCCATATTAGTCCCAATGAATAAAGTACAATGAGAGGGAATAATTGTCAGAAGATCCATTGGCTGGTCATATATCATATTGCGTACATTTTCAATTCAGTAAATTCTGAATGGAGTCTGGAATGGGATGTGTTTTAAGATACAATTTTCAGTCAAACAATGAACATATTGTCTCTCTGTGGAAAAATATGTTTGATTCACCTCTTTTAAACAATCATTATCATCATCATCATCATCATCATCACCATCATCACCATCATTACCCAGGGGGCAGAGCTGGTTGTTTGAGCAGGCACGCACAACAGAGAAAAACAAACACACTGGGTAGAACAGAGCTCTGAAGCGATGTAATGAGGTAAATGAATCAAGCACGTTTCAAACAGGGTCAAGCATGCATGATTAAAAATAAATGCATGCATGTCTGAAGAATCCTGGCAATAAAGGGATCTTTGACCTACATGCAGAAACACTAAAATGATCCAAAATGACACAATAAACATATGGAATGTGTTACAGAACCACAACACAATGGCAAACTGTACACATGTGAGCTTTAACAAACAAACAAAGAAATTCAGCTTGCACTGAAATGATCCCTTCATTTGTCTGTTCCCACTATCTTGTTTTGGGGATGAAGTTGGGTATGGTTTTTCCTCTGAAGGAATATTTCTCAATTATTTCTGACAAGCACTTCATCAGCTCAGCGAGAATGAGAGAGAGAAGGAAAAAAAATAAAACAGACAGAGGGACATCCTCTATAAATAAAACTAAACCTAAACACCCCACTCAGTCTCCCTGTTTTTATAATCTCTGTTGTCATCCCTCCCATCTCTTCAATATGTCTTGAATTGCTGGAAATTAATGTGAATCCAGAAAAATCTGGCACCTTTCCCTGTTAAATTAATTGATTGAATTGAAGATTGAATTGAATTGTCTTTAGCTGTTCATAGCTGCGCTATAAACAGCTCAAGGAAGAGACAAGGCCGGGGCATTATCATCTATATTTAATGTTATAAGGTATTTTAATGAGAGTACATCTTAATCTGGAATCTGGCAAACTGCCAAGAGAAACATTAATGTTGGAGACTGGCTGAGCAGAGTAGCAGGTGTGTATAGGATTTTAGATTTCAAAGACCAGAAATACAGTTTGAGAAGAAGTGACACAGATTGATAAATGTGTCAGTGTCCTGTTCTGCATCAGTAATATCAAAGATTGAGTTTTCTTACTGAAGCTTATATTTTTTTGTTGATTGTTGTAATCCAAATTATGTAACAGAGTCGGCACATTTACAGAATTTCTCCAGGTATTTTGTGATGGAGCGGTTATCTAAGCACAGGATTTTAACAATAGCAGGTACATCACTGAAGATACATCAAGAAATACAACGACTCATTTTTATTCTAAAGATGGAATGTGTGGCAGCCATTACATCAGCAATTAATGGCTGCTATTGGGTAACAGACAATCTCTCCTCAATTCCTCCCTGGGTCCCTAGAAGACCCATTTCCTGTAATGAACTAGGATAGTAACTATTACATCAACAACAACCAGCCCGTACAGGCTATCTTTAGTACGCCAGCAGAACAGAAGGGAGAAGAGATACAAAATAAAGTCCTGAATAAGAGCTTGCTAAATGTTTAATACATTTTGCACTATTAAAACTGCAGAGGCTGAGTCATTTTAAAAGTTCAGTGGAGGGTCCTGTGGTTCAAATGTTTATTTCCTCCCCATTTCCCTCACCTGAAGATTTCCTGCTGAGAGGACTAACAGTCTGACTGAGTGCACAATTATGTTCAGGTGATGAAAGACTGCATGCATGTATCTATTACAGAATCTGAAATGTTGCTTTCAAGCAGTTAGACAGGAAGACAGAAAAAGGTGTGTGCGGCTGCTTTGTTAAATCCTCCTGTGGGTTTGTGTTTGTTGCTTGGCAACCACAAATGAAGTTAATGTTCAGCTGTTACTCACTCAAGGAGCTATTGATTATTATGAACATTAATAATTCATGTAACTAGACATTTCACAGGGAGCGGTGTGTTTCCTTAGGTTTCTTTTTTCCTATCAGGCTGCAGTAACTACTGACGACATTAAACGATGGCTTATCCTGTGTTTGTTGTCACTGCTTAAGTCCCATCTGTCTTTTGATCCAGTTTGTCAGTAGATAAAGACAATGGCAAAGTGCACAGAGCGTAAGGCAATGAGGTGACTGGTGACGTCAAAGCAGAGCCGAAAGTGTCCCACCGACCGTGAAACCAACTAGAAAAGGCTGCCCTCTGCTGCTGAAAGCATGTTACTCTTCTCCTGTCACCACTCGGCCCCGCTGCCCTGCTACAGGAACCCTTGGCAACTTTATATAATAATAAATAAAGACATGACGAGACACGAGATTGGGTTCACAAGACGAGACAAGATTTTAACACTATTTTAAAGTTAAACTTGAATTAAGAAATATGACTGGAAAACTGTCTTTACTCAGAGAACCAAGGTTACAATGTAACCAAGCATTTCATTGCAGCAGTAAACAAGGAAGTGGGCTGCTCTTGTATTGATTTATGACCATTTTAAGACGAAGGGAGAACATTTCTCTTTGTTTAATACCAATAAAAGTAGACAGGTTGTTCTTTCCGCTTCTGACTCATTTAAATAAGACACTGCGCGAGTGTGTGTGTGTGTGAGAGAGAGAGAGAAAGAGAGAGAGACCAAACCCTCTAACGTTCTAACGCTGGGTTTTGCCGGCAGCTTTATACAATTGTAACTCTGCTACCACTCTGCAAAAATGACAGGGCAGGATCTTCTATGCTAATTTAGAGATCAAGCCAGCTGTATTATAAAGTCTAACCAGGTCAGAGTTCATTTACTGGCGGCTGCTCTGCACTTGTGCCCGAGATCGTGAGACAATTTTTACGTCGACGAGAAGTCTTGTCACATTTTCGAGAGATCTTGTCACACCTCTAATAATTAGCATAACATTTGAGATTTCATTAAAACAAATTCAAGATGATCAGGATTAAGATTCCTCAATTTTAGCTGGCGCCAACTGTTCAAATCCAACCAGCCCTCCCTAACACATACATGAGAACACCAGCTCAGTATTTAAGTAATTGCAAACTTATTGAGCAAACATTTTGTCTAAAAACGTTTATGAACCTCAAAACCACATTGCATGTACCGTATGTTCCTCCTCTCTCCTCATTCCCCTGACTCCACCCTCCCCTGATACAGTAACACATGCAACCGGCCCTCTGTCTGATACCTGCAGAGTGATCCATAGAGTGGATTCCTGGGCCACCAGAAGAAAACAGATTGCTTCCAGTGGTGTTACTGGTGGTTTTGTTTTCCACACCAAATAGGCCCGAACTCTTCCCGGTGTCCACAGCTGAACCCACCCCAGTCTGGCCGACAGTGGAGCTCATACTGGTCTGGAACGGTGGCAGGCTGGACCCCATGGTCCCTCCCATTCCAGACTGAGAAAAGCCTGATGGAGAGACAGAGACACATCACCAACAGACAACTGGCTTGATAAAATGGTACGTATTGCTGCTTTATACACTAAATATATACGGCTTGCTGTTTTTTCTTTAGAATATATTCTGAGGAAGCTGTAATAATAGTTGTGAAACCAGGTAATAGCTACGGATGGGCGGGGGGGGAATAAATACAGCCTAGTTTGATTTCGTGATTTTGGGAAAACATTGTTTGTACCAGCCATACAAGCAGACAAAAAATAAAACAATTGGTGAGCATGCTTGGTATATGTAGGTGTTTGGACATAACTGAGAGACCAATAAAGGACTGATGAAGAGACTATACCGTATATACCATATATACTGTATATACTGTATATTTATATCTCAGACTAGTGGAGCATAATAATTCCAACAGTGCTAAAGAGCAGCAGCTTGCATCAAAGGTTGAGGTTTTATTGTTTACCCTCTCGGTTGATTTTTGCACACAATATCTCATTTTATTACAAAACATTTTAGCCGCTGTCACGATGTCACTAGATCATGTTTTCACAACAACTTGAACACGACAAAAACATCTACAGCTATAACATAAAAAATAAAACCAATTCATGAAGCCATATTTAGGCTCCATATTTAGGCTGAATTTTCTAAAATTAAATTACACATTTTAACCACCAATTTCAGCCAAATTAGTTCATGGCTTATCACACATTCAGTATCACCAGGTACAAACAGAGAGGAGCAGTAATATGACATCCTTCTTAGTCTGTAGCGAGAGGTAAAAATGACACAGGAGGTGAAAAAGTAAAGTGGACCTAGAAATGAGTCAGGCGTGCTTTTGTCCTTTGTCTTGCTCCATTGATCTGTCCTCCCACCCATCATAGGACCTGAAAAGAGAGAGAGAGAGAGAGAGAGAGAGAGAGAGAGAGAGAGAGAGAAATGGAAGAGTGAACGAAGAAGGGAAAATGGGAGAATCAGAGAGGGGGCCATAGAGCCAGACAGAGAGAGTCAAAATGTGTGGGAGGAGGTGAATGACCAGGAGAGTTGCAGAGCAGAAATAAATGAACCAGCGGTATAGAACATAAAAACAAATGCTAATGTTAGACATTGGAAACATTCAAATGTGTGCAGGCAGTATGTAAAGGTAAATGGAAACAAAACTGCTTTAATTGTTGTTGTTGTTGCCATTTTAGACATGCCACAGTAGGAAAATCAGAGGTGTAAATAACAAAATGAATAATGTTCCATTGCTGCTTAAGTTTCAGGGTCCTGGTACACTGGCATGGCTTTCTGGGACACCTTAATAGGACAGAGCCATAATAATGTTATTGGTGACATTTGTGATTTTCCTACTATGACAAGTACAAAAGGCGCAACTTGTGGCGTAGAAACAAAGCAGAAAAAGGAATAGAATAAAGGTTGATGTTGACTTTCATTTTCCTCCTCTTCTTTCCTGTCATTATAGAAACTGCCTTGGCATTCGTCTAACACTCAACAGGTTTACCTACCGTCTTGTTGTATATATTGTATTAATGTAATGATAGCAGATTGAAACTTTAACTATTTCTTTTTTAAATACTTTTGCTAAAACCGGCACAACCTTGAGTGCTCAATATGTTTTTGTTGAGGATTATGTAAGAAAGCATGCTCATTTTTGTACTTGCAGTGACCACATGCAATGTCAATGTGACAATGTCCATATGTTGTGTACCCAAGTGTAAAGGGAGATCACTTTGCTTGTCTCAAAGGCTATGATTAATGATTTGCTGGGTCATTTTCAACATGTTAAGCTTTTCTTTGTGAAAATAAATTTAACACATGGAAAGCTGTGCCCAGGAGTGTCGTAACTGGTAAGTGTTGTTTTCGGACTGACTTAGAGGGGGAACTACATCTCCCATGGGCCTCTGCAACAACAACAAAAACTACTCAAACTTCTGTGCAAATGTCTTCCATACTAAAGTGGGAAAGCTGTGTGATAAATAACTAGCGCGCCCTGCACCCTCACCGGACAGGTAGTCAGAGCTGAAAGCAGAATGTCCTGGTGGGTCTTGGCGTCCCCCTGACGACATCATGGATGACATCATCCCTGGACCTAGAGGAGACAAAAAAGCATGATCAGCATCATCGATCAACAAACAGAAAAATCACAGATTAGCTTGTTATTCTGTTAAGTTTTTCATATCATATATTTCCAGGTTTGACATGTCTGAAATGAACTAACATTTAAACCCAGACCTGAGATGAATGACCTACGTGTCTCTAACAGAAAGATACTGCATCCTGCAGGCTTTTTTTTACCCCACATAGTGAGACGGACTAAAAACTGCACCTGAATCTGTCACTCTGCTCTTTCACACAATCACACAGATCTTGCTTCCCAAAACCAGTGTCTCCAGCCTGTTAGTGTGTGTGCATGTGTGTGTTGCGTACATATTTGGACAGTGAGGCAAGCAGACACAACACGTCACTGAAGGGTCTATTACCATGGTTACGCAAGGAAAGGACAAAAGCATCTGCGGCTCCCTATGCTTGCTGTCGGAGGATTTGTCTTAAATAATCAATGCATATGTGCCACCAGCTGAGACACCCACCTACACCCACCTACACCCACCTACACACACACCCACACCCACACACACACACACACACACACACACACACGATTGGGTTTATGCAACAAATAAGCGGCAGAAAACACCCAATAGGGAAATTAAAAACATCTAAAAATAAATGATGGAGGTTGAGTTGTTTTGTGGTAGGCAGCACTGAAGGGTTTGGAGGCGGGAAGGAGGATCGCTGGGAGAAAGGAGATTTGGAAGAGAGAGTTTTAGGTTGTAGGGGGATTTGTGGGTGAAGCTGCACACACACATACAGTATATACACTATTAATAAATACTATATATGAAATACTTTATATGTTTGATATTACTGTTAGGTGAGGAAGGTATAGGAAGCAGGAGGAGTGGAGTTAAGTGCTGTTGTATATTAAAATAAATCAAACGGGGGATCCATCGACTAAAGTAAAGATGTGCACTGCTGGCACCATTACATCCAATTAAGCAGACATATATATAAAACCTTTTATTATTATAACAATAAAAGTATGTTACCAACTAAATAATAACATTTTTACTGTGTCAAGGGTCATTACATGATCAAATGTAGCTACACATAAGCACTATTACATTCATTTCTTATTCCCATTCATATTCCCATTCATTAGCCTGCTGGTGCTACATAGCAAAAATGATCTGTCCGTGGTCCTGAAACAGCAGGTGCAAGCTTGATACAACATAAACTCTGAGGGACATACTGTAACAGGTATTAATAACTCCTACTGAGACATACACAACATGATTGTTCATTATGGAGCTGAAAAGATGTAACTGTTCTAAAGACATGCAGTGGTTTACACTCAAGCTGAAAACCTGTTTTTCTTTTACTACATTCAGAGGGAGAAGGATACATATTTTAGTACTGGGCCAATATCAGTGAAATGGTGGATATCATCAACAATTAACAAGCTTAGACACACTGGATTGAGTTAAAAGGTGTTTCTTAATGACTTGCTGAATTTGCATCCACCTGAAACTAACACACACACACACACACACACACACAAACACACACAAACACACACACACACAAACACACAAACACACAAACACACACACAAAACAAAGAACTGTGAGACAAAACTGAAAAGCTGGAGACACAGCCAAAGAGTTAACATCCGAGTATTTGGCCTCAACAAAGACATGGAAAAAGAAAACCCGCTGATGTGGAGTCCTTCTTCAATGAGGTATTTAACGCTAAAAATCTGCCTCATAAACCCAAAGTCGAAATTGCGCACAGAGTGGGGCCTGTCACAAAACATGGTTTGAGACCGGTGATCGTCAGGATGCAGAGGTATCTGGCCAAAGAGGCCAAAACCTTTCCAGAATTAACGGCAGAAGTGTCAAAGAGAAGAACGCAGTTCAAAGATCCGAGAAATACTTCCAAGATCAGAAAATAGGAGAAATCTACTACAATCAAGTGACTGGACCGACGCTGTCTGGCAATGAAGTAATGATGGGACTTCGCACCAGAAACAAGTGCATCAGATGCAGGTATGATGAACTGAACTGAGTTGAGAACTGGCCTGACATACAGTAAATCTCGAGGAGTTGGGGACTAGTATATGGACATAAACTTGAGGACATGAAATATTGTAAAACTACTTATTCAATGTAATTCCATGCTTATTCCATAGCCATGTTACGTTGATTAACTTATTATTTGACTAAAAATCCAAATTTATGTTATTTCAGGAACTCGAGGAAAAACTATTTTTGTTTATTTAATGTGAATACAGTGGAAAACTAAACATACAGTTATGTTGTTTTCACTAAGGACTGTGGATTATTGCCTAAATTGTTAGCATTATAAGTGTCAGATGAGATATTTTGCAATGAATTGAGAGTAGGAACTTACATATATTTTATGTATTAGAAACCCAATTAGACTCTACATTTGATGATGCGACTTTGATGGATACAGCAAGCCACGATTGTGTGGCTTGGGAGTGGACTCTTCAAGCCGCAAGGCAAGTGCATTCTGGGATTTGGTATTTTTCAGCCACATGAGCAAAAAACACATTTTCTGACTTCAAACTTTCTCCCAAATACTATCAAGTAATTACCACATTAAGTTTGATTACTTAACATTACAATACACACAAATGAATGAATATTAGAATCCTCTACTGCCCTCTACGCTGCATTTCACACACACCACCTGGTTCCTCCATGATATTTAATATTTTCAGTAAATACTAGAAAATAAATGATGCCACATGGTGGAGCAGCACTCATTGTAGTATAGTATCATCTGTGTGACAGAGCCCATCCAATGAAGGCATTGCATTTAATTTAGAGGAAATAATGGCAAAATTGGTCCAAACTATTACATTTACATATTTTACTAAAATTTAGCCCATTTAGCTCTAGTTTATGGGAAATAATACATTTCAGAGACATCTGTCTACATAACACTAGCACTATGTTAGATTCATGTACATACAAGCGGGTGATAGACACACATAGTCTGCAGTCATACATCCCCAGGAACACACCCACACAGAGGACACACTGTATGTGTGTGCAGCCACAGTCAGAACCCAGACAGTCCTCTGAGGACAGCAGCCAGTATCGAGCCCTTCAAGCACCTTCTTTTTTGTAAGCGTTATTTTTATGGCATTTTTACATTACTAGAATGGAAGTTATTTTGAACACATAGCCAGGACAAACAAGTCAAAATATACAAGTGGGGAACCACCACAGAAATAGCTATTGCATAGTTATTGCATAGTGTAAAGAGTTACAGTTTGATGGGCTCGTCACTGTGCATGACACAGACTGGTTGTACTTTCATGTAATTGCTTAGAACATATTACACTGCAGTGTTTGGTAAGATCCAAAGTTAGGGCTGCACAATTAATCACAATTTTAGTAAAATCGCAGTATGTTCTAGAGTCATATACCAAATCCCAGGGACGGCGCAATATTTGTTAAAGGTAAAATATGTGTCAAACTATTCTGAATTAAGTATTGTGGTGCGGCAGAGACGTCCCAACCTACAAACTGAATCCTACAGACTAAAGAAAAATGTTTGCATTTTTTAAAATTTTTATATTTTTCAATGACAATCAGCATAATGATTCCAAAATCATTCCCTCCCATATTGTGAATCATATCGCAATATCAGTCAAAATAATCGCAATGAGATATTTTTCATACATCATGCAGCCCCAGTTAAGTAATCTTCAATTAGTATAGAAAGGAAAGAATAACTGATAAAAAGAAGAAGTATGGGCCAGACATGGTGTGTGTGTGTGTGTGTGTGTGTGTGTGTGTGTGTGTGTGTGTGCATTACAAAGGGTGCAGATGCAGATAAAAGACTTGAGTGCATCCGAAAGGTTGTCTTCACGGGTAAAAGACACGTCAGCCATTGTCAGTTAAGTACACAGGCAACACATTTTCGAATGGACACTATTTTTTACTTACACAACACTATATTTGACAAAACAACAATGTGCGTTGGAAGAAATGTTCGTTTCCTGAACCCTTAGAGTTGCCAGTGTTGATGTCTTTTGTATGCACACGATAGTGTCTTTCTTATGTGTAAAAGTGGCCTTTTAAGTCATTAACAAGTAGTTTAAGGTTATGATTCATTTCAGCTTCACCCCACTCTAACTGCTCAGGTCATTTGGTTTCATACATTAATACTAATTAATACTAAATTGTTGGAGTATCCCTTTAAGGGTGCTGACAAAGCCTCTAACTCTTTCTTGTCAGAGGTCAGAGTGCTGGGCTGTGTGCTGTGCAGTGCCTCTGAAGTGGTTTGGGGCTTGCTGAAGGGCTTTTTGCGATGATGTACCATATACTGGGGGTGTACCAGGGCCAAACCAAGTTGCAGCTCACAGCAAGAGGACAACTTTCTAGAGGATGGTAGTCAGCCTTAAGGCAAACCTGCTGCCGCTATATTTAAATAAACATCTCAGAGGCCAGGTACAGATGGGCAACAAGGTCAATGTGAAATATTTCCATTTACTTTAAATTTTGTGCTCAAAGTATTCTCTGTGCATGATAGATGTTTTGCGACGATTTCTATTTTGATCCTCACCTTCATCCTTCTTACTGCTTTTCTGTCTGTTTTTTTTTGTCACCAGGCAACAGTGACCTCATTACCCCCATGAATGATGCAGATGTTTTGACCTTTACATGCAATTGCAAAGCAATCATTTGACTAAACAGTGTAATAGGCCTGTTGAAAATGCAAGGCAGGTTAAGGCTTTCCTCTAATCTGATTAAGTGATAGTTTGAACATATCAATACTCAAAGGAGCTGTAACAGACACAAGGAGACTAATCCATAGTCTTAGATCTTGATATTGTGACTTAAAGTTAAAGAAGCAGGTTCAGACAATAATTCATGTCTTCTTTTAGTATCCCAAAAGCAGATTGTGGCTGTACTCTAGGTAGTTTTGTCTAAAGGAACAATTGGAAAACTGTACACCTTTAACTGTTTACCATGTCTCCCTTCGCTTAGATATTTTTCTCCAAAATATTTAAAAATAAAAACCATAATTTCAACTCCCAATCGTTCTCCATCAGGAGATAGGCCTGTCCCTGCTCCCTGCTTCCAGTTTCCTGCAGTCAATGATAGCGTGTGTATGTTGCTAATGCTAAAGTATATCTCTCCACGCCAAGGACAGGTAAGGTTAATGTCAAACTACAGCAGCCCATCCTCAGTCCCAGCTGTCAGTATCTCTGGAGAGAGACAAGCACTTAGGGTGAGGGAGAGAGGGGAGGGCTGAAAAGTAAGCGGGAGATGAGGAAGGCACCGGGTAGCAAAGAGATGAGATATATTCAAAGCATCCATCTATTATTGTCACATCAATTGTTTGAGGACGGTGTTACTGCTGTAAATAAATACAATCAACGTGGAAATGACGGGATTTGTGGTGCTAAAAACAGATACATTTCTAATAAAACCCCCAGTGTTTCCTAACCTAACGTGCCAGACGGTTTGTTAACCATTGTTGTTTTGAACATCTCTCTGTGTCGTGACCAGAGATGTATAGTAACGAAGTACAACTACTTCACTACTGTACTTAAGTAATAAAAGGCTGTATCTGTACTCTACTAGAGTATTCTTTTTTCTCCTACTTCCACTTTACTTCAGTACATATTTTCGATGAATTTAATACTTTTACTCTGATACATTTTTATGTGCTGTATCGTTACTCGTTACAATTATAAAAATGTTACGAATCATTCCAAACCCAGATTATCACTGCCAGAGCTGTTGATGGCTCTGTCACCAGGTTTGATGAAGCTGGCTCATCATTGAGCGAATCAAGAGATCAAGCTGTCTCATAAGTTGCTCCCGTGCTGCTGCCTGCCTGCATTGAGAACATTTGAGCTTTGTTAGTTTGTTTTGAGATGGAAGAACCAGAAACACCACCTTCAACTTCAAGTGAGCCCGAACAAATGGCATGATGAAAACAGAACAGAGGGAGGCAGAGGAAAAAAGGTAAATTATTCTCTACTCTGGGTGCAGATTCTGCTGTGGTCCTGATAAGCATCAACAGCACACCAACACACTCCAGATGCGCTGTTATAATGGTGCAATCCCATGGCCATTGAATACATGATGCAAATCCTGTTTGCTGTGAATGACAGACTATGCAACAGGTACCCCAGGCTCTGGGGGTACTGTTTTTCCTTCCAGCCATCCAACACAAGCCAGGTTTCCATCCACATGTACTGCACATTATAAACACAAAAAAGACAAATCAAATACATGTGTGTTTCTTTGATCTTATTTTCCAAGGGTAACAGAGTTTGCCACTGTGTGTCTACAGTTAAAACTAACGTTCTGTGCCATTAATAGACATTCAAGGATAACTATACTCTCACATTCTGCTAGAACCCTATCTAGTAGCATATTTAAAAAATGAAACAGGGAGCAACTTGGGTCTTTTTCTTGCCATTGTTCCTATCAGTATTAGTGACATTATACTCATCAATTGCCTTTGGTGAGTTAAATGGTATCATAAATGACAGAAAGTACATTAAAACTGCCAGATTAAGACACAAGTTGTAATATACATATATTGTCCTTTCATTTCTTAATCCCAAGATGTCAAATTATAACTGATACTACAGGTCATGAATTAAAAGCTAGAACCATCTACACTTAAACACTACACAGCTCAGACACACTGCCTGTGTCAGTTGTCCTGGGTGCCAGAAGGGCTCAGTGTAGGACGCCAGAGGTGCTGTAAAAGCTTCAGTTACATCCTGTTCATCTGCTGAACTCAGCACACTGACACACACGTCCTTACTGGCAGTGACAGCCAAGGTGTGTGTGTGTGTGTGTGTGTGTGTGTGTGTGAGAGTATGAGTGATGATCTCACCAGAACTGCATGTGTGTGGTGCTGCTGGTATTGATGCTCTTTGCTGTACTGCAGTCACATGTGACACACACACACACACACACACAAATGCAGACTCATGCACTCAGGAATGCAAAAAAAACAATGCCTCAGACACATACACACATACTACTACTACTGCAGAAAGACTGTGTCTTACACACACACACACACACACACACACACACACACACCAACACATTCTCTCTCTCCCCCCTGCACCTTGTCCACACATACAGTAGGAACAGTGAAAGTACACACACTGCAGGGATGTGTTCTCATGCCTCAGCAAACACACCTCCTTCCCGGCTTGATAGGAACACTAGCAGACTGCAGTGTAACTTTACCTTTAATGTGCTGCTCCGTAAGCCCACAGTCTACATCATTTCATGCTGGTTTAACCTGGATGATCCTAAACCCAGGGTCAATAACATTAAAAATATGATTTAAAAAAGGTACCCTGAGTGCTACCCAGTACAAGTAAATTAAGTGAAAAGGCCAATTTTTCTGGCATAACTGTATCATGAAATCTTTGTGAATGGATTGGGAGTGAAACGTCTTCTTTTGAAGATATTAATTTATATATTGAAGAGAAATGACTTTTTGACATTCAAATTCATAAAATAAGATTTAAACATGTCGACGTTATGTAGATTTTAGAAAACATTATCTGATAATAGTTTTTTTCTTAAGGGATGTTCAAGCACAATTTCAAAATAGTAATTATAATATCTAGAATTTGCTGTATCTTTAAAACTTCTCAAATGCCCTCTTTGCATTACAGTGAATGTTAAAAGTGATAAAAACACATACTAAATATTGGTTTCATTACAAATAGCTGGCTTTAAACATTGTAGAAATGAAATATAAAGCAGGTTGCTTCTTCACTGGAATCAAGTAAAAATGATTTTAGAAAACACTGGGAAAAAGGGACATGCATTGA
This sequence comes from Percina caprodes, assembly GCA_013375575.1. Lineage (NCBI taxonomy): Eukaryota > Metazoa > Chordata > Actinopteri > Perciformes > Percidae > Percina > Percina caprodes. The sequence continues at coordinate 265,125 of JABXJD010000334.1, read as the reverse complement.
AAGAAACAAGGCAACATATTTTTACTGCACTTGCAGAAATATGTTTTTTACTTTAAAGATGAACTGAACTGGAATTTGAATAATGGTGATATAACAGATGTATTTTATTTATTTTATTAAAATGGGTGAATTTGTTAAAAGGGATAAAATGGTAAGTTGAAAGTGTTGTTGTTACACGGGCGCCATCATGTTGGAATTCCACAATTTACTACGTCACTGGCATGGTAAACTACTCCGTGGCTAACTAGCACTAGCAGTGCAGCCATAGCAACAGCATATAAAGAGTTGGAGGCTAGCGGACATATGGCTGAGGAAACGGAAACCAAGAAGTCTGAGGGGGTCATACTGTATTGCCCCTGGCTGCAGTAATGAACTGTATAGGGCTGAGGCAGCTGGGGTCACGACACATTTCCACAGGCTACCTTTGACAAGGAAAAAAACAGTCCTCAACTCATGGCTAGCTGCCTTAAAACGGGCTAGCCCTCCAACAGCCCCAGGATTTCGAGTCTGTAGCGAGCATTTTTTAGTGACAGACTATTTAGAGAGATGTGCTTTTGATACAACAGGGTCACTAGTGAGGGTTAAGTCCAACAGACTGAAACCTGAGGCCTTCAGGCTCCAGTACAGGGCAGACCGATTGTAACACTTGATTTTTTTAATTAAAATATTTAATGTAATGTATTTAGTGTAATTTATTTGTAGTTATCATAACCAACAAGTTATCAACGTTTATTTTTTTCAGTTCAGTTCATCTTTAAGGAATAAACTACAGACAAGAAGTACTTGATGAGCTCCCTTTTTGTCCAACATGCACGCGCACGCGCACGCGCACACGCGCACACACTTCAGTCACACTCAGTTTTAGTCAGTGTTAGTATAATTTATGGTGCACCTCCAGGATTGACAGATCCTTGCATTGCTAGGGCCGGTTACCAAATTCAGTACTTTTTAGGCACAGACCGAATTGCCTCTAAATATATCGAGTATCAAAAAATGTCTCGTCATTCAATACCCAATTTCAATACCTAATGAGTAAATCTCATCAGTATCAGTGAACCAATAAGCACGCAGCATGCTTCTACCAAGAGCTTATAATGCCGGTGATTGGCTGTCTAACGTTACTTGTGGTAGAGGCAGGGAGGAAAAACTCCACGTTACGCACAAAGACAGGACTCACATAGTAGGAGCTGAAAATTAAATAAAAGGAATCTTGCCGTTATGTGTAATGTTGTTCAGGAACCAGTATCGAAGTCAAGGTATTGGTATTGAAACATTTTGAATGATGCCCAGTCCAACACGCCACAACTCAAAATTCTACTCAACCACTTTAAACTCACAGGAAGAGGAACTGCTTGATTTTGGAGCCATACTGTAGGTGCTGTGCACAAGGAAAAAAAAAGGTGGCAGAACTAAAGCTTTGCCTTCACTGACACTGAGGACAGAGAAGCATGTGGTTTCCCATTCAGTTCACATAGCAGAAGCCAAGTTTATTACAGCTCTTCATCACAGGCCTCAAATGACTTCACACTCACTTCCCACTACAGATTTCAATAGATCTCTTTGACTGGTAGTGATTCTGACATGTACCCTTAACATCTAACTACATATGCAAATATGTCAGTCTGGCAAGTAATATGTTTTATTAATGGATACCATTTTCCACCTGCTTTCCTAACTTATTGTTGTTCATTGTTACACATTATTGTTGTACTGTCATAGCCAACAGACACTGTCACATTCTGCCTTTCTGTCCTCTATTGTCTGCATTTGGGAACTTTCCCTGTTGCCTCGCACTCACCCCTGCATGACACATACTACATTCTACACTACATACTATACTGTGTTTTGCACACATGTATTATTCATTCTATTATATGTCATTTATCTGACGCTTTTATCCAAAGCCTCTTACATTGTGCTATATATGTCGGAGGTTGTGTATCCACTGCACCATCACCACCCATTCAGTTTTTTCATTTTTAGCTGAAGCAAACTGATACAGTTGCATGCACAGTGCCAGCTATGTGCATTTGAACAAATGGCATTTATCTCAAATTAACTATCCATTTTCAGGGTTCTTCCTCCTAGCTTTGAAATGGTTCTCTAAGCTGAATGAGGCTATGAACAAATTCTACTGGAAAGATAAAACTGTGCACTCATACATAATGAAAAACACACGTGTCTTGCAGCACCCAAAATTCAGCTCTCTCGCACCATTATTAGCTGAAACAGTTGTGACCCGCTGTCCTACCTGATGGAAGACCATATACTTTTGAGCTCATGATATAAATTAAACACCATTTAAAATTCATCCATCTACAATTAGTATGGTAGAAAATATATAAACAATACTTTTCCTTTACCAACATTTGGAAGGAAACAGTCAGACATTCAGGGACAACAATGACATGATTAGAGTACTCCACTGATTTAGCATTGCACTCCCTTTACCACTGTTGTTCGAATTCAAAACCTGGTGCTTACATTACCCACAATTCAGTCTATATCGACAAGGTTTAATTTCTGGAATTGTTCAGGTGCTGCGGGAAATTCCACCAGATGTCCTCCATTTCGGCCGGATGTCCCTCACTTTCTACTTTCTTTGTGTTGGCATTTTAAACTAACGATGGATACATGAGGACTATGGTTAACTGCTCCTCAGATCTCTGCAGGGTAAATCCAGACAGCTAGCTAGACTATCTGTCCAATCTGAGTTTTGTGTTGCACAACTAAAACTACTTTTGAACGTACACTTAGCGCCGGGATTGGTTTAAAGAAATGCCAATAAACCAGAGCACGTTTTTCTCCCATCCCGGAATGTTGTGTGGACTAGCCAGACCCTCCTCTGTGGAGCTGTGGAGGAGGGTCTGACAATTGGAGAATTCAGGGGTTTGTGCTGGCTGAATTTGAGTTGCTGCAGTCTCTAACTGAAGGAATGCAGCCGACACTAACTCAACAGGGACCGCTAGTAGCATCCCAGCGGGGCTCTGTTATGTGGCTGGGTTGTCAGAACATCTAGCCAGAGTCTTTAAATCACAAGGACACTTTCCGCAAACCATTCACTGCCTTCAGATCTCTGCTGGAACACCCTCAAGTAGTGAAGCTTCATGAGCAAATTTCTTTACTTTTTCAACCCACTAGATATACAGAATACAAAGGGGTCCTACATTGGTCCCTGTGTAAATGTGTTATCACATGTGAGTCTGTGGTGCAATGCGTAGTTGATTGAAAGCATTTGATATAAAAACATTTGAAAAACCATGTGTTAAAACGTCTGCTGTCAGCACAGTGTCTTCCCCACCCATAGCACACACAGAACATAGCCCACAGGCCTTTATAGTCACCAGTGTTTTAGACTGTCACAAACACACACACACGCACATACACAGCCGGAGGACGTGTGCCTGCTTCTGGAGATCATACCAGCTGTACATGGGCATGTCAAATACTATGTGAAATGATATGACAGCCTCATGGTTTATCATGAAGGATTAAAATAAACACGCATGCAACTTTTGATGTGCCATCTGTGTTTAGCGATGTAAATATAAAACCAATCAACAAGACTCAATCTTTTTCTGGATCTATTTCGCAATATATGTTTTCGATCCATAACCTTTATGCCATTACATTACAGTAGCAAATTGAATCTGGAATTGGTAATAAAGTACTATAAACTAGGGGTGGAGCATCTAGGAACTAAGGGTACAGTATGGTATCGCAATATTTTCTGTGGTACAAATATAAATATATATCGATACACAGACCCCAAGTATTGATCTTTTATTATATAAATTGCACATTACAATGTAACTGTTTTTTGACAATTCCATTTTGCAGCAATAAAGGCTGTATCTGCAAGACCTTTGAGTTTACTGAATTTAGCAACAGCGTGTTTTATAGCGTATTGCAAATTTAAATTTGTAAGGGAAAATATGTGTTATTTTGTCTTTCAATAGATACATAGCCTTGCTATAATGTGAAGAACTTCATGAAAGTGAATCACTATATCACAAGAGAATTTGACCAACGTGTCCATCTACAAGTGCCATGAATAGAGTTGTTGCCAAACTCTGGTTGCCTACAGCTCTGGACTGACAGCTAGACAGGTTAACAGTAATTGGACCAGAATGTGCCACTGGCTGGGTGCTGATGTGTGTGTGTGTGTGTGTGTGTGTGTGTATGGTAATGATGGTAATACAGCACAGTCTCCAGGCTGACACAGTGTAACAATGACAAGAGAATGAAAAGAGAAAGACGGAGAGGACAGGTGGAAGAGACACTGAAAGAAAGAGAAAGCAAATAAATATATAGGTTCTTGGGTAAAAGAAATTGGGAAATCAAGGTGAGGCCTAAAAGACACAAAAAAGCAGAGAAATAAAGAGAGCACGCCTGATAAAGACAAAGTAAGACAGTCAGCTAATTTAGGTCTAGACAGGGTAGGCCGAAGTGTCGAGGCAATTACACTTAAACGCACGCACGCACGCACGCACGTAAGCACACACTCGTAGGTGGATCCCTGATGACCCTGATACATAGACTAGAATCTGAGGAGCTTGCAGTGTCTGTACTCGAAACAATACAAAAAAAAGAAGTCTGTGATCATTATTGGACTGCTGTTGAGTATGACTATTATTGGAATAACATGATCCCTTCATTTTAACCATTTAAATTTAGCCAAAGGCTAAAACCTCTTTCAATATGTGGTGCCCTAAATTGTTAAAAACAACACTAAATATAAATACATCATACTGTAACAACCAGGGAAATATTATGAAAGCAGTGTATGTTAAAGCTTTAGTGCGTAACTTTTTTATATTAACAAACGTCCGTTACAGCTCCACACAACTCTCTCTGTATTTCTCAGTATGACTATGTTCAGAAGATTATGTCGCCGGTGACTTTCCCAAGCAGAAACTCAAGTGAAGATAATTACTTCTTCTGAAGAATCCATGTTTTTATAATCCTCCATGTCCTCCTTGGCAACTAGCAACTGAGTGGAGGAGAGGTTGGGGCAGAGGTGATAATTGATTTTGGCAGCTCCAGCCTTGATGACTCCTTTATTTTCCATCTTATGTCTTTTGTACTCAAATCTTCCAGTACACTCTTATCTATACTACTTCTCTCTTAACCTCCCAGCTCTGCCTTCTTCTTCTGCCTATCATCCATCTATTGTTCCCTTCATTCGTACATAGAGCATATCCTATTTTTACAGGTGTTATTTATTCACTGCTGCCACTTATATTCACACTGCACTTATTTATGTCCTCATTGTATGTATGTTGACACTGCACTACAATCTTTTAACCTAATCTTACTTGTAACCTAATCTCACTTACTTCTACTTAACATTTTTATTTATTTCTTATTGTAGCTACTGTATGTCACTTCATACACTATATTTTTTACACTTATTTTACCTTGAATTTGACTGTGAGCAACTGCAACTAAATAATTTCCCTGAGGGGATCAATAAAGTACTCTTATTCAGATGTATGTGTTTCTAAACTCTACAACTGCTATGGAATACTTACATGTATATTACTAAATTACATTATACTACTATTAGATGTATAATACTTTGCACAAATATTAACATTTTCAGGATTTTTTTAATTGAATTGAAACAATTGAATTAATCACCTCATTTCAAGGACCAAATAAACAAATAAACAAATAAATAAATAAAATACCAGGTTATAGCTACAGTATATGTGTGTGGGACTGTGCTAAGGCAGTGGAGATTGAAGAGGTGGGGGTTATTAAATGGTGCTATCTTAGCTACTAATATCACTAACTTTATCACAGTTAAACAGAATTTTTAACGGAAACATTTCAGTTCACCACTGAGATCCATCAGCCTCCAGACACACACATATTCATCTACAGCTGCTGACAGAAATCTGATGAGAAACATCATCCTAAATATATTTGTGGACTGAATTTGAGAAAACAATTACTCATCAAATGAGTGATTTTCATTCTTAAAAAGTGCATTTCACCTATTTTACACGTAAAGGTCAGTTTACTGATCATAAGACATATGAATTTGGAAAAAGTAATTCATACATATAGCTACCAAAAGTAGGGCACTGTAGTTGGTATGTATGCCACGTATTTACTATTGAATGCACCGCATTGACTGCTGCTGTTTAAGACCACAAAGATAAACACAGGGCTTTCAAGCTGGGGGAAACAGTTGAGAAGAAAACACAAGCTTTCACCCAGGAAACAAGTATTTGTTGTCACAATCTTTTTTTTTTCTTTTTTTTCTTTTTTAAATCTTAACTAGTTGTTGACTTAACTGTCATGTGACCATTCAGCTAAATTTGTCATGTGACCGACAGTGACTGCTGTAATTTTGTACGATCTCATAAGAATTGTTGTGCATGAGTTTTCATATGATATCATATGAGCCTGTTCATGGGAATGCATTGATCTCTTGTTGATTAAGACATAAATGCAGATGTGTGTGTTGGCAGGTTGGCACTTAATACTAAGGTGGGTGTATGAACTTTAAAATATTCGACAACATTTTGTTAAAGCTAAAATATGACGTATTATAATATGTGTATTATGACTGGTGGTGTATTATGTGCGGAAGGTGTAAGCAGAGAGTGATTATTTGGTTGAACATGCAAAACCACTGGTATGGTCCTTTAAGAGTGCAGTGAACACACACAAGTAAAAATTCTGTTTCAGACAGTTTACCACCTTGAAAGTTGAGGCAGATTTCCCCTAGATGACTTCAATTCAAGCCCAGTAAGTTAATAAAAAAAAAAGAAAAGGAAAAAGCCTACGAGCCAACTCCAATCTAACCTCCTCGCTCACAGCAACTTACCACTCTTAGTGTCCTTTCCATCCAGTAAGGGCCGGTAGTCGCTCTTGGAGACTGTCTCTCCCACCTTGTCATCATAGCTCTCTTTCTCCAGGGAGGCCACAAAGTCTCTCTTCAGCAGGGCCTCAGCAGGGGCCCCACCTGAGACCCCACCTCCACCCCCACCCAGAGCATCTCGCAGGCTCAGGTCCATATTCCTGTTACTGGAGAGAAAAAGATGAGGTGTGATTAGGGTTGAGTTGCCTTGACAATCACATTGCCTGTGTGTCATAAACGTGTAAGTTCTTCCTGCCAGTAATCATCACATTTATAATTTGCATGTGTTACACCTTTCACAAGCCTGTCGATTCAGATGAGCAATGGCCGCTGAATGGGAAATTCTGCGTTCTGCGTCGGTCTTAAACCAGCAAAGACACTTCTCGTCTGGCTTTGCGCTGCACTGGGTGCAAGATAGGGCCCAGTGAGTGTGCTGTGTTTTTCTTTTCTTATTGTCTTGGAACTCCTGATACTACAGCAGTTGTTTAACATCAATCAGGTACTTCTCAATCAATACAAAGCTAAATAAAAATGGCCTTTAAATAAGTAATGCAATAAAGCCAACATGAATTCATTAAGTATTTTCCCCCTTATAATAAAACCCATGAACTTTGCATAGAAAATGACTTCTAATTCCAAAATAATCCAGCAAAACATTAAGTATTACAGCCAAGATGTGCCGATCTAGAGAGAGAATGTGATTTTTTTTAAAACTACTGCTTTTCTGGAATGTGTTTGCGCTGGGCAACAGGATGTGTCCTCACACACTGACTGCCCACGATGTCAGGCGTCAAGATGGCACCAGTGTGTGGACTGACACAGAAAACAATGGGTGCCAGTGTTTTGATGTCTGTCATACACTGCAAGTGTGTGTTGCCATTAAGGTCGTTTCTGCTGATAAAGCTCAAGCGGAAATAAAAAAAGATAGTCCAATTGCATGAAAACAAAAATCATCACAGCATCTAAAAAGCGTTCTGGATGGAATAAGAGGGTAAAAGTTATCTGTACTGAAGTAAACACTGTCCAGAATATTGTCTGTAATGAAAATATATATCTATATATCTATGTATAAAAATTATAATCATCTCTTGACATGTTTTTCTTCTCTCTTGACATTGAATAATCACAGAAAGAAAAGTGATTCTATTGATCCATTGCCCTTCATCTCTTTATTGTAAAGTCAGTGCTTTTTTCAATGTCAGAATCTTGTAAAGAAAATTATCACTTCACTTTTTCAGTAATCTCATTGGTCATTAGTTATTGACTGGTTTTAATCTGGTCCTCTTAACTGACCCTGCTTCAGAGCGGGTTAGCTGGGCAGTATAGGTTACCGTGGTGATGTACCGCAGTTTATAGTAAACCAGCTTCTTGATACCAGAAAACCTGAGTTAATGTGGAAATCATAGAAATAAAATGGATAGAAAGGCCATTGAAGTGTTTCCATTGGTAATTTGATTGGTACACAACGAAATGGCGATTGTTGTTAGTTGTCACAGGGACAGTTTGCTTCAGTTGGGCCGTAAACTGTGTCGCAGCTCACTGGGAGGAGAGCCGCCCGACGCAGGTCGGCAGACGTTCTCCGGAGTTGCCGGAAGCGAGGAGGGAAAGCCCAGGGGCACTGGGTTAGCGGACCGTTAACGCTAAAGCCACCCCAATGTGCTTTGTGTGGATGAAACATGAAGTTAATTTGACTCATGTAGTGGCTGGCTCTCTGCCTCGTAACGTGCAAAACCTCAGCTCCGCGACTTGTTGAAGTTCATGTGTTACCATAGCAATGACAGTGAGTCACGTGGTTATGACACAATTGTCTGCTACGGAGCCATAATGTGAAATACAAGGAAATGGAGCCTTTTATACATTGTTGTGTTTCTTTAGAAATAAACAATGGACAAATAAAGTCTTTAAACGCTTCAGATGTAAAGTTATTCACTGTCAAAGTGGCGCCAAGATGAATGGCAGTCAATGCAATGCTAACGGTGGATGATGGCTTGTTAGCATCAAAATGGCGCCATAGGAGCTACGCTTAGTGGACACTCGCTTACCCCCTTGCTCTGACCTTTCTGCTACGTCGATTTGAATGGAAATGGCCTTTCTATCCATTTCATTTCTATTGTGGAAATCTTTTGTGGACTGCATAGTATTCAAATGCTAGTATAGAAACAAGTATTTTCCTCTCTGTCTAACTGCTACAACACTTTAGGGACTGAATATAATAATGCAGAATACAGAATGTTTCTGCTCCTCTGAAAAGATTTGTTACACTCTGCTCTGAAAAAACAACACAGGTAACTAGATCAGCCACAAGGGGCAAATGTAGTCTTGCACAATGCAAAACTGCATTTGGGAGGACATTATTCTCCTCTATGGCTATAAATCAGTGGAATACTCTTCCTACAGAGCTAATTTCTTGCACTAACACGCGCTCTTTCTCATGCTTAGTAAAGCATTGGTTGTTAAAGCCGACTTGCTCCCACCAGTGAATTGATGCGTTTATGGTTCATGGGGGATAAGCAACAACTAGTTTTAGCTCTAGATGGGGTGGGATAGGGGGACAATAATGTCTGTAGATTTTTATGACTTCATGTATCTGTATTTTATACTGTAAATACTTTGTCTGTATTTTATTGTCTCATATACCTGCCCAGGGACTACAGGCGCAAACTAGCAATTTACCATTTGTTCAAAAAAAAAAGGGTAGCTAAACACACATGACAACAACTCAACTTTATCGACAGAAATCTAAAGACATCGATAACAAAATGTAACCAATTTAAATCCATTGGTAATTTATTTAAAAAATAAAAATAAACCTCAACCTTAAAGATGGAGTATGGCTTGGATTCACTTTTCAATCCATCTGCTAAATCTCACAAAAATAACCGGTGTCCCGACACTTAGACAGCATGACCCCTGAACAAACTCTCTGTCCTCTGTTTCTGTTTGTCCCTCCATCCACCATCCCAGCAAACAAGCTGTCATTGTCTTGCAACTGTAACACACGCACACATGCACACACACGCACACAGGCCAGTAGCCAGTACGAGGACATACAGTATAGTGTTAGCAGGCTCTGAATGGAACTGTAGGCCATTGTTTCAGGGGGACACAGTACATTGGACACCTCACACAACACACACAGTTTGGGTTTCTACCTCTTTTCTACCGTCATTTCTCTCTATTGCAGCTATGCTATGTGTCTTTTTTATCCTGTTATTGCCTCTGATTTTGTTCAATGTTTCTTTCAAATACATTTCCCTACAAATTCTAGTTACTGAAATGCTTTACTACACCCATTGCATGTTATAATCACACAGCACTCTCTCTCTCCGACACACTCACTCACAAAAATTAACCAATCCAAAACAGAGGCTTCCTAACCTCTTTTACCCTCTTAGCATATTATTCTGCAATATTTATGGCTCGAATGGAGAGGTTTCATAAGCCAGAATGTTCAGTGGCCTGGAGCTGGTCTTCTTTGTTTTCTCTCAGCCATTCTGCCTCTCATTACTCACAATAGCACTCATATTTGTTTATATATTATTAATGTTTTTTTTATACTTATCCTATGCAAATTAAGTATGGCAGACAAAGAAATTGAGTTTTTAACTGATGCTGAAACTTTGTATGACCTTGAATTTAGATTTCTGAGATTTTTTGGACGAGTCTTCCAGTCCTTGCAGGCAGGTTGATAACCCCCGGTCCTACAGGAAAGGAAGGAAGAGCACTGTGAGCACATTGGAAATGAGCCTCTTTAAAGCCCTCATCCCGGTGGATAAAATCACAAAGGACCACAAAGAGCTTTGTATAGCAAAAGAGATTACCAAAGATCATTCCCCTCCTTTAGGAAAGTGGAATTGTAGTCCATACATAAGCTATTGCTTCATTTTATATTAGCTGCAGTATATAGCTGCAGTAATATAGCTGCAGTAATCAATATTTGTCTTATTAACAATGTGTAAAATGTGTATGGGTTCCTTATAATAATGAATAGAACCCAACCTAAATGGAATTTTTGAGACCGATATTGATATTGATTTTAGAGGGCAAAAATTCCCCAATTTCCACTATGGCAACCGCTGTGATTGAATGAAACTTTCTATGTGGATGCTCAGAAGGCTGCTAATTTACTAATATTTAACAATTGTATGCATAAACATACAATATGTATCCTTATACTTTGTTTACCAATTCTTGAAATTAACTCTGATGATGATGATGATGATGATGATGATGATGATGATGATGATGATGATGATGATGATGATGATGATGATGATGATGGGTTGTTGGGTGGGACAGCTGTTGCACCGGGGGATTAAAACCGTCCCTACACCCACAATCCCTTGCTCCAGCTTCCGTCACCTCTCCCTCCCTGAACCCAGCCTTCTGCTACATAATCATCTCATCCTCCAAATCACGCAATCATACACACAAACACAAACACACAAACACAAACACACACAAACACACACACACACAGGCAGGAAATCCAACACATAACTGCACTATGAAAATGCAAGAGATTTGGTGGATTATGTTTTTGTGTGTGTGAGTGTGTGTCTGTGTGTGTGAGAACATTAACCATCACCTAAATTAAGCTCAAACCCCCCCCCCCCTCAGCTAACAGTGAAGCCGCTAGAGGAGCAGACATTATTGACCATAGAAAAAAATAATGGTACAGTATAAAATAGGATTTCTTCACCTTGCTTAAGAAAGAAGATAAAAACAAACGGTCCACTAATCAAAAGCACTCTATGTGCTTATTTTGATGAGCACACATATGAGACAGACAGGATATCCTGGGCAGCTGTTGCCTGGGAACCAGATGTTTTATTTGCTGTTAGATAGGTCTGGTCCCCCCACCCTTTTCAAATGTTATCAATCAAATGCATGGGTGTTATCAGTGTTTATTGGCCTCATGTATAGGGGTTAGAAAGGGACTGTTATACCTAGGTTCAGAAGGCCATTATCATGCATTTAAAAGGTTGATCACAAGAAGATCCATTAAAATGTTTAAACTTTGTTATTTTAAAGGTTTAGGTCACATAATGACTTGGTTAGGTTAGGAAAAGTTTATGGTTTGGGTTACAATAACTTAAGATTTACATTCACACAGGACATGAACAGTGGTCTCCTGGGTTAAAGTCCTGTGTTTGTTTGACCTGTCCATCCACCTCGAACTGCTCCTTAGTCAGACTTTTTTGCTCTCTATACTACGCCCCCTGACTTCTTCCTTTGCTCCCTTCATATTTACTTTGGCCAATAGAGGTCGCCACTTAACTATTTTGAACCTCTCATTGGTGAGCCGCCGTACCAATAGACGAGAGAAGGGTCACACCACCTCAAATCAGTGGTAGTGATAATTACTGATATTGGCCATTTAACGGGCTGAAAACATTCAAAGTGGCTAGAAATGGTGATAGGTGTAAACCTAGCCCTAGGTATCCTGCTCTGCCTTTGAGAAATGGAATCTTGCTCCTTATGAGGTCATAAAGGGCAAGGTTACCTCTCCATTCTCTGCTTTGCCTGCACAGAGAATTTGGCCCGCCCACGAGAGAGCGACGTCATGGCTTGACCTCCACTGACATTAACTGATCTGTCTGAAGCTTGACATTTCTCAGTTACTGAAGACAGTATTACAAAAACAAAAGCAGGATTCAGGGTGTTTTAACTCCACAGTTATTTACCAGCTGAGCCACAGGTCAGTTCAGTTCAGTGATGAGTCACAGTACAGTATATAAGTCTGTGCCAATGATGTAACAACAGTGATTGGGGATTATGGCCCCGGGGAGCTGCTCCCTCTTGCAACCATAGGCTTGTCGGTTGCAGAAAATGTAATAAAGAATCAAACAATAAATCTGGTTGATTTATAACTAGTTTGCCAAATCATGTTAATATACACAATTTATTTTGCACTTAGTGTTTGTCAGAACTTTATTTTTACGAGTATTGTATTATGTAAAGTGGCAGTGAATTTTTCCAGCTCAGTATAACCACAAGCATCCTGCCTCCTGGTCTGACAAACAGAAGCACATCACTGCTTTAGTTTGAGTACTCTGAGTTAACTCAAGGACAGCAAGGGGCCAACACTTAGTGATAGCCAAATAAAGCTTCATGAACCATTTTCTAGCCCACTGGATGGAGCTCTCTGTTCAACAAAGGGTTTAAAGCACACTGAATCAAATTCTTTAACCCTTTTTCTTTAAACCAAGAGCCTCCATCTTGTAGGGTCAACCAATACAACTAATGGTTCATGACGCTTCATTTGGACATCATTAGCCAACACTGCAGCTTTCAGTTTTGCTGTCCAGTTTACTGGAGAGTTCACACACGGTTGAAAGGATTGAGAGGCACCAAGTCAGGAGAACAGAGAAAGAGAGAAGGAGGTGGTGAGTGCACGAGAATAAGAGTGCTTTTGTGCTCTTGTCATTCAAAAAAGCTTTGGTCATTAGTGACACAGTGACAAATGAAAGGTAGTCAAATTGTAGCCAGGGATAATCACCCGGCACAAAATCAACTGTATTTTCAAAGTCATTTGTTTTTCTGTATGTCATAAAGGATATCTATTCTAATTCAGTTTACTATTAATCAGATTGATAAATCTGAGCAGCATAAAGATTGTCAGCCTAAAAATGAAGGTAAATGAAGTAAATTTGGCCAGTAAAAAAATTTAAGTAAGTTTACATTGGAGGAAGTTTGCCTGACACCATTGTCAATGTCACATAATAGCCTATCATGTTGCTTTCGGTTGGAGAAAACTTCATCAGTTTTAAACAATGTCACATTTTATTGCATCTTATGGATATAACTGTAATTTCTACTTTAGAGGAGAGCAAACCTATAGCTACCGATAAACTCTGTACTTCAAAGTATCTGTTATTTCCGTTTCTGTTATCGCTTACTCTAAATAAAGGGACTAACAGCAGTAAGCTTTCACTTGATAAAATCAAAAAGGTCAGGTTTTATGCACAATCTCGAAGTTCAGAGTGTGAGCTGAGCTGTGTAACGCATTGTAACACTTTAGCTGTAAGACTATATATGGAAAATGACCCATTCACCTCTAAAACCAGCTGCATTGCAACTTTAAAGAGTGCTAAGCTGTTTCATGTTAAACTGCTGATACTGGACATGCATCAGATGTGTGTGTACTGTAATAAGGTCATAAGTGACGCTAACATGAATGGAAAACACAATTACATGATAATAGAGCTAGAATATAGTATAATAATGGGGTTGTATGGACATACACAACAGGCAATATTCTTACTGGGGAGGTAATTCAAGCTGCTCTGTGAAAAGATTTTATTACAAAAATCCAGACATCTTCAAGCTGAACTCCTCAATATTTTAACTTTAACAATGTATCAAATTTCTACTATATGTAAGCTGTGAGTGTCAGCTTACAGTGATGATCTAACGATGCAGCCCACCCTATAAAGAACATTACGAGTCCTAAAACCTGGAAATTACCAGTTACCACTTCCGTTGTCTCAAAGTCAATGGGTTTTTTGAATAGTTTTTTGGTTAGATGCCTAAAATAAGTTATGTGGTTAACACATGTTTAAGAGATTTTAGCATTATGTTCTATGACAATAAAATACGCCAGTAAATACCCCACTCATGAATTGTGGTGATCGCAAGTGGCTAACTGAGACTGAAATCTTCAACACTAGGAACACACAAAATGGCCTACAGACGCAGAGGATAAATGAGTAGCCCAATATAGATAGGAGCTAACAATCTAGACAGCTGAAATGTGTCTGGGAGTCCGTTAGCGAGGTCAGAAATGCCAACTCTGAAAGTGATGGTCATGTCTGTTGAATTTGTATAAATCATGCTATAGGCATGCTGCAGAAGTTTCCTCATGCTTTCCTCCCTTTCTTTTCTTTTTCTAACAAAAGGTATGATACAGATGGCAGGGGTTCTGTTTGATTAGAGGAAGTAAATAGTTTATATGGATGGTGAAATGAGAAAATAATCCTTCTCTGTGATTAAACATTAAGGACAAAAAGGAAATGCACAAGCAAGGCTGTAACTTAGAGGTGCTTCCCATCTTTTAGACTCACGGCATCTAACATGTTAACAAAATCCTGTCATGGCTGCCCAGCCTGTTGCCACGGTGACTCAGCAGCTCCTCGCTGTCTCCTTCTTGACGGGGCACAAGCTCCGACACACACAAACACACATGCACACAATCACACACGCACAGTGCATCTATGAAGAGCAGCAGTTTAGATTACTGCTGACAACACACTGTGTCAACCTATCCACACACACAAAACAAACATACATGCACACACACTTACACTTTGCATCAGTACATGAGAGAAAGGCGCAGACAGTCAGCTTATTCAACGTGATTGACTGCACAAATCTGTCAAATGTGGCCCTGTTCTGTGTTTAAAAGTAAGAGATGATCCAGAAAATCAAGACTGCACACAGGAGATGAGATGGAAAAAAACAGTTGGGAGCCAGTGAAGGAGATTGGAGGTAAAATGAGAACAGTACAGGATCAGCAGTTAATGATACTGTATCTTTCTATCTCTCCACTCCCTCTGTTTACACTGCAGCTCCAAGTGTTTTTATTGAAGTGTGGTTAAAGGACAACACATTTTTATTTACAATTCAGAGGGAAATATTGTACATTTTATATTTCTTTTGATTACTTTGGTTAGTTAACTTGCATATTCAGATTACTAATACAAAATACAATTAGCAAAACAATTACAATGTGTTATCATAGGTTTAGATAAGTCTTTGTTGATCCCCAGGGGGAAATTCCCAAGCTACTAAGCAGATAAAAAAAATTATTAAGTATAAAAACGTAAGCCCCAATTTTACTAGTGGCAACACTTAAGTGACGGTCACATTAACGCATCAATATTTAAATTTTAAAAGTAATATACATAATTCTAGGCCATTCTGTACAATGAGTATGATAACTATTCGTACTTTATGTATAGTTTGATACTGGTACTTATATTTTTACTTTAGTAACCTTGACTGCAGGACCTTTACTTTTAGCAGAGTATTTATACAATGTGGTATTGCTACTGTTACTTTTGTAAAAGATCAGAGTCTCTCTTCCACTGTACAGTGCATATGTTCCACATTTATCTACCCCAGAACCAAACCAAAAATCCCCCTTCACTGTCCACTCCGTCCCGTACACTGCATCAGTCTTGAAGCAAAAGCACTCGTGTGGTTTATTTGAGCAAAGAAGAGTGTAGGAGGAGAGAGAATATGAACAAAAGACACAGGAAAGGATACAAAAAGAAGCAGATGGAAGCAGCTAAAGGCTGTATGTGTCCTTTGGAAAGGAAATGCTATAAGTCAATATCCTTTACTTAATGTTCCCTAGGGCAAGACCTACAATTTAAAAGGTAAAGAGGTGTATCCTAACTTACTGTTACTCTGGACACCTGAATTAAGGGACTGACCTGGGACCACTCACCATAACATTTTCAGCTATTTGTCTTAATAAAGCCACGTGTAGCCGACGGTGAGTCATACTTCCAGGACTGTATTTTGACTTCTTTAAATTTACGGGACTTCAAACTAAGTTGGAATTGGTTGAACAAATTTCATGTTTCATCACGTTTGCAATGCAATGCCCTCAATCTAGTCAAGTGTATTTATAACTGTATACTATATATATATATATATATATATATATATATATATATATATATATATATATATATATATATATATATATATATATATATATGCACACACATACTACTGTGACCTTTACCCAGTGCATTTATCCATAGTGTACAATAAAGAATATTTTACACATATTTTAAACTACATAATCCTTGCAGAATCACGTTTTGCCATATGTACAGTAGCCTACTACAATATCTGGCACTATGTCAAAGTGTAGCATTGTCTCTTTGACAGCTAGATATCTGTCATGTTAGACCTTTGGAACATTTCTTTTCCCTGCATTAACTACATTTTTTGTAAAAAAAAAAAAAAAAAGAATACACCTAAAAAAGTAATGTGGTTTAAATCGTTGCAATTTAATTCTGTCTAACTTTCCAGGAAAGGTATGGCAAAAGGCTGGGAATAAGCCTTCATGAAGCATTTATTGTCCAAGCACACTGAATTGCCATTCCTTGAGCCTTTTTCTTTAAACCAAGAGTGCCATCAAGTGGGGTCAACAAAAACAACACATGGTCCCTGAAGCTTCATTTGGACATCACTACCCTGACTGGAAATGTACTTAACAATAGCAGAACTGAAATTTTGGCAAACATGGTGAATCCACATTGTCTTTGTACACCAAAGTACACCAAAATGTACTAAAGAATAGTAACAAGATAAACTGTGATTTGTTATTTCTACTCTGAACCCTGAGCCTAAATCCTGAAGTCCTCCTGTGCACACCATGTCCATGTTTAAATGCATTAAAGAAAGTCCATGAAAGGGAACATTTTGTACTCCCCTTCTCTCACTCAACTGTACTGTCTGATGTCAGGTCTGATCTGAATCTGAGCCTCTGTTTTCAGCAGGAAAGAAAAGACCTTAGCTTGTTTTAAATCCCAAACCCACAGCTCGCGGGAAGAGGATGATGACAAAAGACACACGGCTATCCCGTCCTCCCTGGCTCCACTGTACCATATGATGTCAGGTCTGATCTGAATCTCTGCCTCCTCCCTCAGCAGGAGAGAATGACCTTTGTTGTTTCCTCTGTGTTCTCCGTTTCATCCGTTCACTGCATCTCTAATGTAGAGCCAGATCGGTCAGAGGGCTTCTTTTCAAGTCATGACGGAACTGCACAGTCTTGGTTTGGTTTTTATTGGTTAAATAACTTCCAGAAAAAGCCATGCATATCAGTAAAGTAAGAGCCAATTTGTGACCTTGGTATAAATAGGTGGTTCCTCGGGTGCAATCCGAAGCACATACAGTTTGTGTGACCACACACACACAAACACACACACGCACGCACGCACGCACGCACGCACGCGCACGCACGCACGTAAGACAACACCACAACACTACACAGACATATATACAAGCAGTGATTTGTCTGGAAACCCAACTAAGATCTAATGGAAATTAATGGAACCAAAGGTTTTAACTGCAGATATGACTTGGACTTTCATTGATCAAAAAGGCAAAAAAGTGCATTAATTACTCTACTAGTGGAACAGCACCTCAGGGACTTAAAGCTTGGGCTTAGCCTCTACAAGCAATAAATGCCACTATTTACTTACTGTTACTCCTTCCAATCATGCAAGGGAAAGTGAAAGCCAGATAACCTCTGAACAAAAGGGCTGTCAAAACTGGCCATAAAACGACGTTTGAATATTTGTTCTAAAAAACCATTAGTTAGAATATATAGGAATATCTATTTTTGCGCATTATGTCCATAAAAGGGCAAACAATGGTAAACATAACTACTTGTGTAACGTTAGACAGAACCGGGCACGGATTACTCTGCCGTTCATAAACAACGAGTCTCTTGTTGTTCCATGAATTTGTCCGACGAGATTTCCCGGTTGTCTCTGCAGTTTAAGATTGAGGTTAGCGTCTTTGTGCCGCATTATAGGAATGTCATCAACGCACCCACTCGCTCTATTCCCGGCCAGCTGTGCTCAAACAGACAGGAAGCTGAACGTTAAGGAAGCAGCAGCCCACAAATAGTAGTGTCATTTTTTTTACTCTCCTATAATATTCAAATATACATTTTCATTTTCAAATGTCTGTTTCTTTTTACTCTTCAAATATATATTCAGATTTATAATTTTTGTTGACAGCCCTGTTACTGATTTTGGTGTAACCTGTATACTGTACATAGACTGATCCTGCAATAAGTTACAAGTTATTGCAATACAGAAACACCAAAAAGAGTCTGAGGTCATTTACAAACAGTTTCACCTTAGTTTGTCCAGCAGAGAGCACAAGTTGATTTTTACACTGTACGTCCCTGTGTCCCAAATGCAATTTGCATCCAGGGTCAGTCTAACAACTCTCCGTCCAATCACATTGTGTATAAAGTTTGTGGGCGGGCTTAACATAAGGACAGCAGTAGGCCTGCACGATTAATTGTTATAAAATCGCAATCTCGATTCAGCCTGTTCACGATTAAATTTATTAACTTCGATTAAAAATAAATAAATAAATAATTACATTTTTTTTAATGACTTTGATTCTCGTTTAATTTTACGAGCTGACTGCATCACAAACGCTCCTACTAGGTTTTAAAGTGCTCCCAAGCGCGGCCATGCTCTCCTTCTCTCCCTTCTCTTCATTGAGGCCTCTATGTTTACAGGCTCGTTGTGATGCGCAATGTCCTATAGGTGCCAAAAATCTATGTTTGGTACTGCCAATTTGTTTTGTTATGGTCAAAACAATCGTGGCCGAGAACCGTGAAATCAATTCTAAGCTAAAAATTCGTGATTCATATTTTTCCCTGAATCATCCGGCCTAGACAGCTGAGTTGCAATGTGAATTCCCTGCTACTGGAAAACAAAGAAGATTGTCTTTGAAATCAGCTTTGGCCATGACTCTGGAAGACTTGGAGTTAAGCACTGAAGTCATTCTTAAAAAAAGGAAGATGTGTTCGGATACGGCAAAAGTTGAATCTATAAACCAGCGTTGCTCTGGTTGGTTGTAGCGCTATTCTATTGTGTGCAGAGAAAATTTGAAAGACAACCGTTTATCCCGCTCCTCAGATTGAGCCCTGCCAATGGTGAGTTCCCAGACCCAACATCTTGATGTGGGGCTGGCTTGACAGGCTACCGGTGGCACATAATAATTACTGTTTACTTACAGTGAGTATCTGGCCCATCCAACAATAAAGGCTCATCTGCCAAGTGTATTTCTGGGTAATGTGCTTATTTAAAACCCAAATCTGTGGTGTGCCCCCCCCTCACTGAAACACTGTTGTTGTTGGATTGAGTCACTACAGAGGTCCCTGGTAATGCTAGGGTCTGTCTGTCTGATTAGTTAGTGAGTGATCTTTGTGAGAGGCCTTTCATTTTCACAAGGGTGATTCACTTTTAACCAGGCAAGATCACCATGGCAACCACAACTAAAGCAGCAGCAAGTTCAAGCTGTATAACATAGCCCATCTCCTGGCCAATCAGCTCTCTAAAAAAACAAGTCACCATTCAGCAAGAACACGGGCTGCAGATACATTTAGGATGGAGAACACACTACACTATTGACAGAATATGTTGCAGGACAATATCCCTTGAAGAATGTTGCTTTCAATTTTCTTTTAGTGACGACTTATTCTATCAAATGCAAAAAACAAAAATGTTTGCAGGAATTTCAGGCCCTTACATCCCACTGTGGCAATAACAATTCTTACAGATTACTTACAGCTTACATAATTCTCTAGGTCCATCAATAATGAATACAAATTACTACTGCACATTAAAAGCCCTGAAAGACTTGCAACAGATTGCACCCATTATTTTTGTCAGAACGGTGTGAGGCCAACTTGGCTTGGTTCACATACTCATAGGGAAAAGGGAACATTGCATGAATGAAAAGTTGTCTCACAGCGTCTTCATTCCCAGGCTGTGCTAAGACTGTTACGTTGGCATTGACACTATCTGCAATTTGCATCCAGTTATCTTCTCTTATCTATCCCTGGCAGTAGGGTTGGGTACCAAAGAGGGGTACAAGATATATTGGCTCAATATCGTTACCGCAATATATTGAAAGTGTTGCGATAAGTATGCAATATTTTGTTTATTTTATGGAGTAATTTGTCCCGTCTGTTGGTTGCATGGCTTAGTTGTGTTTGATTTACTGTAGATTGGCTTGAAACGCTATAATAATCATCATATATATATATATAAAATTTTCAAATATTCATTCATCAGAATAATTTATAATGAAAAATAAGTGTTTCTAATGAATGGATATTTAAAAATTAAAATACAAACGAACGGTCAACCATGTTATGAACGTTGGCGTTGCATAGTTTGTCCACCAGAGGGCGCTATACAACGTCCCTGTTAGAAACATTGATTTTTTTTGTTTTGTTATTGTGTTTTTATTCAAAGGACTTTCATATCTTAAATTTCTATTTTTATACATTTTATTTATCAGAACTTTAACATATTTTGATCCTTTGTTCTGTTGTGGCAATAAAACAAATTATTATCATATTATTTTAGTGAGAACTCATGAATAACTACAAACAACTAATGTTAGGGAAATCTGTCTATGTTTTGTTAGGCATTTCTGGATTATTTTTTAAAAATATGTATCGGCTGATGTATTGGATTTTTAAATAATCAAATATTTGTATCGTATCGGCTTTATCCGTCGGGCTCTACTATGTTGTAAAACTACTTTTACAGTGAAGGTTTAACCAGTTGAATGACTGGTTGACTGTCTGTTTCAATGGAAATCTAAGTGACTCGGGATGACTGGGCGCCTGACAAGGGGACATTGAGTACACCTGGTTGGATGGCTGCTAGCCTGACTTTGTGCCTGCTTGTCTGATAATCTAGAAGGGATTGCATGTAATCCCACCAATCTCTAAAGCACAAATCATGGCATCATCATCACAACAGTCATGCATTAGAACATTTCTGATAATCCATCCAGCATCCTGCTTGTGCTTGTCATTAGTCTTTTTTTGTGGTACAGGCACTGAAGGAGACCAAAGGAGCTGCATTGGCAAACCTTTAAAACATTTATATTTCACTGCAAACACGACTGCAGAAATTGCATCCGACTTCCCAAACCCATTAGGTAATCATTCATGATTAGCCTTTGGAGCGGAAGGTGCCACTGGGTATGGATGTTCCAGTGAAGCTGCTCCCACGATGCAGTACATTGGCCACTTTTCAATATATCAGAAATTAGTTTGCCCAGCTCACCTCCACGCCACCAGACTTAACTTAAACCTTTTTCATACTTCACTTAGAGTCCCTCAACCTCGGCTGTACTTCTTTGGTCATCTTGAAAAGACGTATTTTTCAGCAAAGGTGACATTCTTTTTTTCACTGACACAGATGTGTTCATCTTTAAGGACCAATTCATGTTCATTCACATCTACACCTTATAATTTGATCCCCGTTCAGTCTGAACACACTTTCACAAGCTTAACCCAGTACAGGGTGTCATTGAATCTCTAGCACGGTAACCATCTGCCTACCATTTCTTTATATTCTTATATTATACATTTCTTTTATATTCTTCAGAGACGATACAGTCAGAATACAATAGAATGCCACATTGTTCCTTAGTTTGATCCTAATAGTATTGTAATATATTGTACATTGCATTGTAAGTCATTTTGCATGTGGAAACTAGCTAGATGTTCTCTTTCTTTCTTTCTTTCAATCTCTATATGTCATTTTTATTCTTGGCTGTCTGTCTTTCTGACATGCCTGTCTATCACTGACCTGTCAAAGATTATTTCCATCACATGTATGATGTTTGAGAAGGACTCCTGCTAAAATCTGAGTAAGGAAGTGGCATAGGAGGTAAAGCACACTGTCATTTCATTTAGAGATGGTTCAATACCATTTTTTTGCTTCCCGATACCGATTCTGATCCAATACCAGTGTGTCATTTATTTATTTATTTACATATTTGACTATGTTTTAACAAATGAATACTACTATCACTATATGGATGTGATATGATTTCTAGCTTTGTTGTCGGTCTGGCTCTGGCTTTGTGAAACATGAACAAACAAACAATGAATGCCACAGAACTTTCTTTTTTTATCCAGTTTGACAGTCAGTTATAACGGAAAAAGAACATCAATAAACTACTTTAACATAGATTTTCTTTAGGACGTTATTACGTGGTATCGGATCGGTGCATAAACTCCAGTACTTCCTGATACCGATACCAGTGTTTTAGGCTGTATCGGAGACGATATCAGAACATCTCTAATTTAATTGGAATAAAATGAATAGGTCTGCTAGTAACACTTTTTTTCTTTTCTTTATTTCTTCAATGCTAAATTGTTTAAAAAATGTTGCTGAATTACTGAGGTCTAATCTAATTTCATGTAGTAAGAAGAAGTATTGCACTATTACAGTCTACACATGGTCCACATTCAAGGTCTAAGACTGGACAGAAACAGTGATGTTTGACAACACTGTTTCTGGACCTTTAGGACACAAAACTTATTCTTACAATAAGACTGCATGGCGGTGACTGTAGTATGGGGATGAGGTTATTTGACCTTTTGAGAATCAGTTAGCATGTTAAAGAAAACATGCTGGGCCCATGCTGGACTCAGCCTACATGGGACGCACACTCTACTGGGTGAGCTAGAGGTCGCCCCTATTTAGAGTTTTTAAAAAAAAAAGCTTTGGTGCGTAACTTTTTGATATTAATGACCGTCTGTCACATTCAAGCCATTGCCAAATGAGTTGCTACAAAGCTAATTAAGACCATCAGCTCCTGGGCACCTGGGTAGCTGGCTCAGTCCTTGACGCTGAGGCTCAGGGTTCAAGTCCAACCTGTGGCTATGCATGTCTTCTTCTGCTCTCTCCCCCCTTTCCTGTCAACAGCTGTCCTGTCTATTAAAGGCTAAAATGACCCTTTTTTTTTTTTTTTTTTTTAAACTATCAGCTCCACACAACTCTCTGTATTTCTCACTTTTTTTCATTCATTCAAACCTTTATTTAACCAGGATAACAAACTCCTTGAGATTAAAAATGTCTTTTTACAAGAGTGTCCTGGCAAGTGGCAGCAGCACGGTTTCAAATAGACACTGAGACACTTACAGGTAAACAACTAAACACAATTTCACTCATCAAACAACAATGTCATCATAATAAAACCTTAAAAACAGTGACATACAGACTGCCTTTCTGCAAGGTCCTTTAAAAATCTAAATCACTATGGCTGTGTTCAATAGATTGTGTCGCCCGGTGACTTTCATGTGCAGAAACATGAGTGAAGATAATTTCCTCGTCTGATGAGTCCCTCGTGTTTTTGTTTTTTAAATCCCCAGTGTCCCCCTTGGCTACTAGGAACTGCGTGGAGGAAGGGTGGGGGTGGTGCGCCATCACAGAAGGCTTGTATCATGTTGCGACAGTTTTTCTCATTACTTAGAATTCCTCATGGGGGTGACAGAAACTACACACTATAGTACACACTAAGTAAAATTGCTTAAAATAATACTTTGATCTATAATCAGATGTTATTTGTTATCACATTGTCTAATACCGATTATGACTAGTCCTTGGCTAGTAGTTATGTCAAAAAATAAATAGTTAAAACTCAAGATCTTTGATTAAATACAGTGTGACATATGAGTGATAGGCAGAGACAGGCGGTAACAAGGCAACAGGTAGGCAGTGCTGGAGAGCCGAAAAGTGTCTAACAAAGTGTCTAAAAAACGCACAAAGACTGACAGAAAAATGACTGACCTCCTCAGCCCTGCAGGAACCACCCTAAACTCTCTGAAGATACCAAGTATATCAGGTTAAAATGACAATTACGTTTCATTTTATGTCATGGTGCAACCATGTGTATTGACTTTAAACATTTTGTAGCTTCAGTGAAGTGTGAACGTTAGAGCCACTTCTACTGTAAGGGAATTAAGATGTTCCAACTCCAATATTATACCTACAGCGCATCTGTGCTGTGGCTCATTTTTTTACCAATTTACCATGCATTTCCTAAAACTGGGCTGTCTAAGCAGTATAATGGCACACACATTTTGAAAATTGGTGCTACATGACCAGAGTAAACAGAGAAAACAAGCTGTTTTATTGGGCTTGTGCCAATTTGCAATCAGATCTATAGATTGAAAGGATAATTAGCGATTGTTCTTTTCTACACTGATATTAAAGTGATTTTAACTAACTATAAGAATTAAGATGGTATACAAAATAATAACTAGAATCTGTGCATGTTTGATATATTCATTTTTGGCTCAAAAAGTAGAAAACCTACAACTTCCTGAATGCACTGCGCAGTACTGGACTAATAAACTAACTTGTCCGTATTGACACAGAATAACAAACAATCTCGTATAGGGTTACAGTTAAAGAGTAAGCTGAAATATGATTCTATAAAAAAAGAATAAGCGTTAAATAGGCAATACAGTTACATAATCTTGGGTTTATATTTGACCAGTGCTGCTGAGTTTTACAGTTTGATCTGAGTTCGGTCTAAGTGTGTGTCTGTGTGCGTAAGTGAGGTCTGTAGTTCAAGCAACAGGCCCTGAGGCCATGCAGCAGCAAACTTCCAAGTGACAAGTTTTCCGTCAAAGGCATCACCTGGAGGTTTTGCTGTTGGCCTGTGAGTAGGGAGATCACTGGGCACTGGTAAGTTTACCATAGTTCATTTACACAAACTGCATTTTTATGATCCAAAGTTGGATGACTATCAGCAAAGTATCCCTTTAAATTTCACATGTGACCAAAACCAGAAACAGCCAGAGAGAGAAAGACATAGAACAATGCGTACTAATCCACATAGAGACAGAGGATGCAGTGTGTGTGCGTCTGTAGCAGTGTACTGAGTGTGTGTGTGTGTGTGTGTGTGTGTGTGTGTGTGTGTGTGTGTAGAGTGGAGATGGGGCGTATTATTGTATAACGACTGGCTTGGTCCCTATAGAACATCACAGACTCTTCTTAAAACTGTTATATCGCCTCTCTATCATCAGAAAAAAATGCCTTTATATAACAAGGCCTTGACTGCTCTACTGCCTTCGAGGACTACACTTCTGTAGTCAAAAATGATATAGAGACTAATACCACCAACAACCATAGTCTATAGGTTACTGCAATAGCTATAGGCCTGTTAAGGGTAAAGAGGAAAATTCTAAAATAGCATTAGATGCAATGAGGCCCCTATACACTCATTAATGATTACTGAGGAGCAGCCTATGATCTCATGTCGGGATAGTATAGGAATATCTTTGGATTACTATAGCCTGGTGATATTTCAGCAGGAGGGGTGTACCGTCCTGACTGCGGCACCAACATAACAAAGAGACATGAATCCACGGACCTCTGCAAGAGAGACACAGATCCCCCCTCACACGCCCACTATCCTCCACCATTAAGATGGGAAAGACCGTGCGTGCACCACGATGTCAAATGGCCTGTCCGCCATATAACAAGCTAAATATAGGCCCAAAGCCATGCCACTGCAGCGAGAGACAAAAATAACGCTATAAATATGACATGAATGAATTTCATCACTCATTTAGTAATGCACGAGAGGATGGCGCAGCGCAAGGATAGCCTACAGTAAACAACGCTAATCACGCGATGACACATCATATATCAGGTAGGCTGTGAATTGTAAAAAATCTAATCTACTCACCGTTTCGATGTGTCCCGTTTCAGTCACAGGTCGCGTGTATGTGTGTATACGTGTTTGTGTGTGTATGTGTGTGTGACAGACAGAGTGTGAGAGGGGGGAAATCTCTCCACCTTTCGCTGCTTGCAGAGCAGACTGGTGCCAGGACTTAGAAACAAGCCCCGCCCCCTTCCCAACCGGCTCAGCCAATCAGTTGCCCGGAGCAAAACAAAAAGCCTGTCTGATCTGCAGGCACCAGGGCTGCTGATGTTGCTGCCTTCATGTGCTGCTGTAATATGAACCTTTTGACTTGTTTTTTTTTTTTTTTTTTTAAGTAAAACACAATGCAGTAAATCCAGTGAATAATAGGGGTGGGAATCACCAAAGGCCTCATGATACGATATCATCACGATACAATGTTAAAGCAATTTTATATTATATATTATTCTGCGATATATTGCAATTTATTACCTTTTTTCCAACTTCCAACTCCAATTTGAAATGATGTCCCCAAAAGGAAACTTTGACAACATCTGTTTCATCTAAAAAGATCAATTTCTGTGTTTGCTCATCTTCAATTTTATTGCTGCAAAATGGGATTGTCAAGCAGACAAACTGACCAACATATATATGATAAAATACATAAGCTTGGTGTCTGCTTATCAATGCAGTATTGTCACAGAAAATATTGCCATACTATGCTGTATTGATTTTTTTCCCCCACCCCTAATGAGTAACATGTTATTTCCAACATGGACTCAAGGTGTTTAAAGACCAAGACAGGCAAATACATAAACAAATTAAAAAACAATATTTTAATATATACATTAGGTAACAATTTACCTTAGTGATCTACAAACTAACCATAATTAATCCATATTAAAATATTAAAAAAACTTGCACCATAGATAAGACATTACCTGAGAATAAAAAAATATACAAGGCATGCATGAATAGGTCATTCACACTGTGACATCAGGGTTCTACCTCAAAAATAGTAAGCTAAAATGTTGTGCTGTTTTTGTCGCAGTGACATCTGGGATGTTTTTACTTGGGTAGCTCCTTCTGTTGAGTGGCATGTTGTGGACCACTTTGATGTGAATTGATAAAGAATTGTCCAAAATCCCTGTCAAAATACCATATAAAGGTGGCTGGGTTGGCTTAGTGGGAAGAGCAAGCACACATACACTGAGAGGTTTATACCTCAACACAGAGGTCCAGGGTTTAAATCTGACTTGTAATGATTTCCTGTATGTCTTCCCCTTTCTCACCTAACTGTCCTATTAAATAAAGACAGAACAGCCCAAAAAATCCCACATTAAGACCTTGAGGAATAGGAAAGAAATCCATGCTGTGATTTGATATCAAACACTTTAGACATTTGAGAATTCTCCAAGAACTGCATTTTTCAACAATTGGATTGCCTCTGTACTAAACTCAACTAAAAAAACACTAAATTGTGCTTTTCTATGCAAATGTGCAATACTATTTATTCATTTACAAGTGCAATACATTACATAGTCGTACAGACAAATATTCTGCTGGAATTTTTTGTATTCTGTTCTTTTATATATTCATTCATAGAGTTCTATTTATTACCCTATTTATTTTCTGCATGTAATTTCATTTATGCTTTACATTTCTGTGTTATGCTGAAAGAAATCTTGAATCCTGAGAGCCCCACATCTTGTAAATGCCCCAGGCGTCTATGGTTGTTTAGTTTCATGATGCTGTGGTTATCCTAGAGGTCACAATATTTTACAAAGTTAAGTTTCAGAAAATTGTCTCTCTTAATTGATATGGCTTTAATGGAGATTAACATCATCACATAGCAATGCAATAACTCTCATTGAATCCACAAAAGTCTCAGCTTTCCAGTCCTACCCCAATTTATTCAACTCCAAGACCTGCCAGCAGGCCGTTGGAATGAAAAGGGTTAAGTGAGGTACAATTGGGTTTTCATGCATTTTTCCAAGATCACATAATAATGTATATGGGGTTACAAATCCTGTGTCGTTGGGTTACAGACATGCCCAAACCTAAAACAAAACACTTTAAAAGTCATCCAAAGCTAGTTGGGATATAAAGGGAAAATGTCCTCTAAAATCCTCTTAGTGTAGGTATATCATCAGTCTGTGATGTCAACTGCCATCCTGGACATATTATATTTAAATGTTATGTTTATTTGTACTGGGACAAGTATACAGCATGTGTGGATACACCTTTTTATTAAAACTCATAGTTGCAAATGGTTGTGCCTCTTGCAGTGCAAGTGGCCAGTTTGTTGAACTAGTGTGATTGCTAAACGCGCCAGGGTCTGGTTTTTACCTTACAGATGAACAAGAATTATATTTGGCAAATCCCACAATGTAATGACGTAAGCAGGCTCTGGCCCTGATTGTTTTATTGTAGTGTGAGTGCAGTAGTGGGAAGGGGGTGGGGGGGCAATCATGCTCGGGCACGGTTCAAGGCAACTGGGCCAAGTGGGAGTGCGTCCAGAAACAAAGTGGATGACAGTCCAGCTTGTTAGTTGACTGACTGACTGACTGACTGACTGACTGACTGACTGACTGACTGACTGACTGACTGACTGTGTGACTGTCAGAGTTGCAAGCTGATGAAGCTAGCAAGCCAGATGACTGACTGCCTGTTGGTAAAGCAGAGTTTTCTATAGGATTATTTGGGATTATGGCTCCCATTTGATTTGGTGGGTTTGTTTGTAATCTCTCAAACATCACAGTATACAAGCACAAAATCACAGTGAACAACACATCAAAATGACAAAGTCTATTTAGTCACATATACTGAACATTCATCTTCTCCGCCCAGGAGCTGATTGTGTTGTTTTTGCATCATAAAAATCAATCCCTACAGTAATGATTAACTCCAATCTAATTTGAT
Organism: Percina caprodes; assembly: GCA_013375575.1. Taxonomy (NCBI): domain Eukaryota; kingdom Metazoa; phylum Chordata; class Actinopteri; order Perciformes; family Percidae; genus Percina; species Percina caprodes. The sequence goes on along the minus strand of JABXJD010000334.1, from coordinate 236,093 downwards.
CCGTGGTGAAGTCAACAGTCCAACCTTTCACGTAGTCAGGATTTTATTTCTAGCCCGGATATGTCAGCACCTTTTGATGCCTCTGGCTTCTAAATCTACCTTTCATGTTACAGTATACCCTTTATTTACAACAAGTCCTTCAAACCACATGCAATATAGGTTGTTTATTCCTACCCTCTTATTCGACCCATTAGAGCATTTTATAAATTAACACCCTAGAGGTGGCAGGAAATAAGACCAACGTTACTTAACTTCCAGTTATGCAGGTACACAGAACGTGCCATAGTTTTGTTTGTTCCACAACGTAAACAAAAATGCCCCATTAACTTTTATTTTCAAATGGAAAACAAACCCTGGTCTGCTTGGTGAAGGTCCCGTGTTTGTTTGACCCCTCCTCACCCGTCACCATTCTTTCTTCTTTGCTTTTGTCATAATTATGGGTAGGCCACTAGAGGGCGCCGCCACTATTAGTGTTCCTCCGAGAGGGCTGGTAAATTTCCTGTTCATTTCTCCCTTTGACCTCTGGAAAAAATCTGTATATAAAGAGTTTTAGACCATGCTTTAGGCTAACCAGCCACCACATGACTCATAAGCATAAACAACAATAATTTTGAGGTAAAAAACGAACAGAAAATTCAAAAAAATGTCAAAGGTACAAGACTGTGTACATATTTTCATTTCATAGTGAAGGAACTACTCATCCCATAGTCGTAATGTCCAAATGAAGCTTCACGAACCATTAGTTGTATTTACTGACAACACTGGATGGCACTCAAGGAGCTAGCAGGCAGGCTGTTGACAGCTGTGTTCAGTAAACTAGCCTTTGCTTTACTCCATGGTGCTCTGGTTTATTGGAATAACTTTTAAATAATCTTTTAATGGAAAGAACCATTCACAATCGTCTTGGGGGACACTACGAGCTGGACGGAGCCACGGTGCCTCTGCAAAAAAGCCTTGGGAAAGAACTTGTTTTGGTGGAACATGTGTATGTTAAAAGGTTGTTTTAGTCAACAACAAACTAGGATTGGACAGATAGTCTAGCTAGCTGTCTGTATTTACCCTGCAGAGATCTGAGGAGCAATTAACCATAGTCCTCAGAAATCCACAGGAGTTTAAAATTACAACACAAAGAAAGCAGAAGGTAACGGACTTCTGGCCGAAAAGAGTGAAATCCAGCGGAATTTTCGGCGGCATCGGAGAAATCCCGGAAGTATAACGTTGCTGATATAGACCAAGGCCAAGTTAACCTAGGCCTGTTGTAAACTGCATCTTTATTCATCTGTGTTGTGTCTGATTTCTTTTTCTAGAGGTCTGGGGCAGCAGCAGCATCTCTCAATGACTCAAACCAGAGGGCGTGGCAGTGAGTCCGTCATCTTCATCAGGTTCATGCAGAGGAAGAGTCAGGATGGTTTCTCATCATTCACAGACTGCGTCACTGCCTGTCCTCTCCTCCATTTATGCTCTCATCCCATCAACTCTTCTTCTCTTCCCTCCTTTTCTCCCTGATTCTCTCCTGGTCTGACAGAGTGTTATGTAATATCCTGCCTGCATCATCTCTCACTCTCTCTCTCTCTCTCTCTCTCTCTCTCTCTCTCTCTCTCTCTCTCCTTCTATCATCAGCATCTTTGCATGTATCCTCTGTCATCTTTTTGCTCTTCTCATGTTGTATCATTCCTCCTGCTCACTCTTTTCCATTCCTCTTATCACTGTACACCTTTCTAGAAAACCTCCCCCTGTCTTAAAAAAAATATCAAAATAAAGTTAGTCTTCCTACTGTATGACACTGTGCAGCAAGTAATTATCTCATTCATTACCGCTGTCATAACACCACTCTGTAAAATCTGATAAATGGCCTAAAGTGATTGAGTCAGCATAAGTTGGGGTTGAAGACTACAAGTTTGATAATGAAAAAAAAACAGGTCTGAAGTTAAAAGGAAGTGAGCTTGCCAGACCTCTGAAGCCTGTTCTTTATCTCTGCTGCAGGCTAATGGCTCAACATCAGCCGCTGTACTAGCATGACAAACCCAAATCTCTTCTGCATTCACATGCATCTCATATGGTCCCATTTGCTGAGTTGGAGTCCTTTTTTTTAACTTCAGTACGTGATCTTGAGCTTTAAGGGGTCATGCCATTATTATTGGGAGATGAAAAAAGAAAAACTAAAATCATGGCACATTATTGTACTTTTGTACGGTGAAGTATTGGATCATTTGAACTTGGTCTCAAACAGTTAAATGAAATCATTTGAGAGGTTAAGAAAGGAAATATCTCTTTGGTGGAACTACTTACAACTAATGTAGTTCATAGATTAATAAATAATGAATTAATAATTCTTTATGATACTGCCAACATTTGTACACACCCCTTTACAATAAATGATGAACAATAAACAATGTGGTTAGGATTAGCACCACTTCTGTATGTGAGTGCCGGGCAGAATTTAGGCCACACAGACCAGTTGGTGGAGTTGAAACCATTCTTTTTTAGTCTGGACCAATCCAGAGGAGTTTAACTCTTTTACCATCCGATGACCTAAATAAGGAATGAACCCCTGCCGAGCCGAGGCTTTGCTAAGGGATTGACACACTGATACACTGGATATACCATGTTAACACACTCAAACTCACACACACACACACACACACACACACACACACACACACACACACACGCTTGCACTCGTTCATGATTGGGTTTATGCAAGCAAGCAGCAGCATACACCCTATCAGGAAATTAAAAATATCTAAAAGTTAATGATGGAGGTTGATTTATTTAGTGATTGGCAGCATTGAAGGGTTTGGGGGCGGGAAGGAGGATCTCTGGGAGAAAGGAGATTTGGACGAGAGAGTTTTAGGTTTTAGGGGGATTTGGGGCGAGGCTGCACAGGGGGTGTCTGGTTTAGAGGGGTAGGGGGTTTGGGAAATGGTGATAGCAAGGCATGTGGGAGGAAGGGTGAGGCAGACAGTGGGAAGGATGCTATGGTGATGGAGGCTGGAGTTGAAAGTAGGAGTAATGTTGTCGCTCTTACAGTATATTTGCACTGTATCTAACCCTCAACATCACACTGCCATTCATGAAGCAAAAACACAACATAATAACTAATTGTCTGTCATGTAAAAGAACAAAAGGTCATGTCAGCTCTGGATGCTGAGTAAGTGAAGCTTAGTAGTGTTTTACATGTAATGTGAGTAAAGCAAAGAAAGGATGAGATGAAGAGGTGATAGAGGAAGAAAGAGACGAGGAATAAGTCTTACTGTGTTACATCCAGCACTGGAGCCAGTTCCTGCTGTTTGTTGTTTTTGTTTTTTTAATGCAGTGATGCAAAATAAACTAGTAGTGTATAGGCTATAAAGATTCTTTATTATATGAATTATTAATGAATTACATATCATTCCATTTATCTTCTAAACAACTTGATACAAGTCAGTGCCTTGAACTTTATCAGTTTACGTCCCCCACACACACACACACACACTGTTGAGAATGTGACTAGTTCTGATAGCACAGATTAAACAGTAAAATCTGGTTCATGCTGCTCCTTTAAAAACAGCCGTATGGCTCCAAACAGGGCAGACATAACATGGACATACAGCCCCATCCGGTGGCCAAACATTTCTTAATGCAACTTTCTTTCAGCAATCACTCCGATCACAGTAAAGCAATCTGAGAATAAACTCTACAGAAGCTACAGTACTCAGATTCCTTTACTTAAGTCATATTACAACTGCAACAATATAAAAAATACTCCATTACAAGTAAAAGTCCTGCGTTAGGAATCCTACTTACGTTACAGTACAGAAATGTATTGACATTATTAACATATGCCATTATTAGGTTCTACTGTTTTTACTAGTTTTAACTACTTTATTTACAGTTATGTGGTTTAGTCCAGTGGTTCCCAACTTAAGACGACTTAAGTTGGGCCTCTCCAAAGGGTCACTTCTGAGTGGTTAGATTATTAATTGGGTAGGAAAGTCTTGCTACACAGATTTATATAGATCTTTTACTTTTATTTGTGAAATATTGGCTCATTTGAACTTTTTGGGCCTCAGTTATTTAAATTTTATCTGAGAAGTTTAGACTCTGATTGACTTATAAGTTGATGAAGGGCCCCAAATACACAGTGCTCTTTTGAAAGGGACCACAAGCCAAAAAGGCTGGGAAGTGGATCCATTTTTTTAACAACTGTTGCTTACCACATGTTGTTTTAGGTCAAATTGTCTGCAAAGTAAGCATGTAACCCCAAATGGCATATCAATGTAGTGCCATGAGTAGCATATTTCCCTCTGAGATGTAGTGGAGTAGAAGTGGCCTAAAGTAGCAGAAAAATTGAAACACTCAAGGACGGTCCTTTAGCATGTTTATAAATTGTACTTAACCCTTACATAATGTTCATTATACACCTTCACAGTACAACCTGGACAGTATTAGGGTTAATTACAGTACTTAAATAAATGTACTTGGATACTTTCCAACTCTGCTTGGGGCCAAAAAGCTACTCTTAATGATTTGTTGTGGGACTGCCCATTCAGATTATTTCTAAAGCATGGCTACACAATAATGGGACCACATTCATCACTTACATCACTGCCCACTCTCGTTTTCCAAATGCATTCACTCAAATACAAGAAGTTGTGCAGCCAAGGACTGCTGTGGTACACATCTCTCAGTGTTGACATTAACAATGATGCTCATACAAAAGGAGTTCCACACAGTATTCCAAAGACTTCACTCTATAATCAAAGCTGCTCAAATAAACAAAGGAATGCACTGGAAAGTGTTAAGAGTCCTACATGCTTTAAATGCTGCCTTTGTCCCTTGTTGTTCTCCATTTATATATTCTTATAGAGCTAGTACAAATGGGAAAACATTCAGACACTGTCGGGTTTTTTGGCGGTTAGTTTGGGCTCAGTAACTGACTCACTTACTCACATTCCTGTCCTTGCAGCCTCTTACTCTCTCTTTCTTTCGTCATTCCATTCATTCTGGTTTCCTCTTCCACTTCCATATTTGTATGAGTAAGCCTGTGGGTGATGCATGCTTCATTGTTGTTTCTCTTTGCTTTTCAGCACCTTTTTTACTCTTTACATTACTTTAAGTAGAGAGCAAATGGTACCCAAAGGACACGCACACACACACACACACTGACAGACAGACATGAGTGTGACAAATGTAAAATTTCCGCCTAGATGAGACATGGAAATGTATGAGTGTCGGACCAACAATAATGCATTTAGGGGAAAAAAGGAAACATTATCCCAGGCTTCAAAGAATCTCACTGTCTACATGTAAGAAAAACACAGACCAGGAAATTATGCTCTTGTTTTTATGCATGTGACGGTTGATAAAGAACACTTTTAGACTGTCACACATATGATAAAAGTTCAGACTGTGTGTGAGTATCTGTGTATGAAAGCAAACACTATGTTGATATTAACATGAAAATAACATTATAAGCATCTTAACAGGGAGGAGCTTAAAAATTTAAATAAATGTCTGTTAAGGTCACTATCTATCGCTGAATGAGGTAACACATGTGGCCCACCTTGCATTTGCAGGATTATGAACTGGGTGACATTCCCAGAAAAATCATAAGCAGCAATACTTTTTGGAGGTCTGGAAATATGGGTAATTACACTAAATTCCTGTATGTTTGCAATACTATGTAATACAGTACTACAAAAAAATACATGTCTTTATCTTAAATAAATCTTTAGTCATGTTCCAACAAGAGCGCACTCAGTGAGCAATGCCTCTGCCTCTGTTTTTTTTTTCCCACTCTGCTCATTTCTATTACTCATCTCTCTTTGTCATTTTTTTCTTTAGCTACATCAGAGATTTTAGGCTCCCATATGATCACCCTCCAGCACACTATTTTATAAATCAACACATGGGAACACACACAATAAACCTACAGTTTTCTCCAACTGCTAAAACACCATTTTGGAAACTAGGCTGGTTTTATCAAAATACATAACACAATTCACAAAACCACACACCCAAACTGCAAAATACCTCATATATCTTGCCAAATTAAGCCCTGCAATCACAACTACATATAGCATTATCAAAATCAAACTTTTGCACGAAATGAAGTGTCATTCTTCATACTACCAGATTTTTGTCTAACCAACTACACACTCTTGAGCATAATGAAAAGCACTCTCATCTTTAGTATGCTTTGCCATAATACTAAAATAGTTCAAATTCTTCAGATTGTTCATGCACAGAAATCTTTGCAGATACAGTACATACACATGCTGTTGACATATAAATATATGCATATATATACATATACATATATTACTATTTTTTTTTTTTTTCACCAAACAAATCAGTGCAACATATGCACAGCAGATATGTTGACATTGGACTGAACTAAAATATGTTCACAAGAAACAGTAAACTGAAAAAAATTTGCAGAAACAAATTTGCAGAACAAATATATATTAAAAAAAGGCCACAAACGTAATTAGGCAGCATCTTGCTGCACAGCTGGGTCTTCCATTGTTTTTTTTGTGATACATTTTTTTCAAAGAGCCAAAACAAAAGTGCAAAACATTGGTCCAGATGACAACTTATATAACACTACACACACGGCAGAAGGCACAGTGCACCTTCTCCACAATCCTTCCTTGCGATCAAATGTTTCACTCTAAAACAAAAACAGGAAATACGGGACGGAGGGAGACACGACAAAAACACAACAGAGAGAACGATGCCCACAGCTCACAAACAAAACACATAAAAACAGACACATACAAACACACAAACACACAAGGCATTGACAGGGAGACCGGCACAAGACAAAAGGAACCAAACACACACACAGACAGAAGTGAGAAAGCCGTAGCACAAAACTACTACATGGACTTCAAGGATCCAGGAATACTGAGCCAAATTTCCAACGTCCTTCCCGGGCCTCCACCTATGCGAGCCGTGGAGAGCTCCATATACACAACAACCAGAAAGGAAAGGGTCCAAGTACAAATAAACAAGTCATGAGGTGGTTTCCAACGGGTTGCAATCATTCCCTTGGCTGCTGTAAGTCTAGCAGAAACAGCACGTTTTTTAACTTTAGGCTTTTAATCTGACAGATCATTCAGAATCAAAACATTGACAGTAACAGGTACAGTATCATTAATCAGGGCAGATATTTTGGATGCAATATTGTTCCATAACTGACCAGCCAGAGAGCACTCCCAGATCATGTGAAGATATGTACCTTGAGCTTTAATTGGGCAGAAAGTGTGTAAAGGGCTGTTAATTATTTTCATGTGATACATTTTCATAGGGGTGAGATATGTCCTATGAATGCTCAGCTGTGGTCTTTTCATAGTGCTTACTTCCTGATTGAAGTGGTAACCATTAACCATTGAGGTGTTTGGCCAGGTGGCACATATACTGGCCGATTAGCTCAGGTAATTTCATTTTGAATGGCATTGTTTTGAAATGGCAAACACGTGACTTTATGTCAGATTGTTGTGTCTTATGCAGAGAACCGTGTTCACTGCTTTTAAAAAGTGCCATTTTGAATTGCAAAATGTGTGCAAAGCAGAAAATGTGTTTAGACTTTTGGAGACTTGAGAAGAGGTTTTTCTCTCTGTGTGTCAGTTTAAATGTTCGTGCTATGCATGTGATCATAGTGTGTTAGCAAATGGAAAAAAAACCTGTAAAAGCAGAGAGCAAGGCAAGACCACCGAGAAAGGTCGGGTCTCACACACACACACACACACACACACACACACACACACACACACACACACACACACACACACACACACACACACACACACACACACACACACACACACACACACACACAAGCGCTGCCTCTAAGCTGTGTGTGTGTGTGTGTGTGTGTGTGTGTGTGTGTGTGTGTGTGTGTGTGTGATATTTTACTGTAGTATAGTGCAGCCACAAGAACTACGGCTATTTCCTGTGTTTTACATCTGACTGTATTTAGTTGTTACGTGGGAATGGTTCATCAGTACAGACTAAAAGAACACATCAAGGATTTGGAGATTTTCCTGCTGATCTATTTTTCTGAAAGTGCTGAGACACGCTATCATCCTCCATGTGTCAGCAGCGGATCATGGAAACTCTCAACATGCTATATCCTACAGTTGGAGAGAGTAACATAGCCATCTTGAAGTAGGTATACTTTGTAATTTCATTTATTTCTACTTTCCCCACATAGCACAGTTTTTATTTTTTCTTAATCAAATGATTGGAGATGAAGGAAAAAATGAAATGTATAGAAAATATATATTAATTAAAAATATGTTACGTTCTGTGTTTTATTTACCAACAGATTGGAGTTTAAAGTTTGAAGCAATATGCCTATTTCTTTTTACCATATTTATCTTACTTTAGGTAACTAAACACACACACACACACACACACACACACACTACACAGGTCTGTAATGATTTCATCATGTAGCAGGATATCCTACCTCCACTATGTAAACACTCAAAGAGGGTCCAGAGGTCTCTCCTTACTTTCCTGCTCTCCCTCTCCTCTCTTTCTCTGAACCCAGGATATGTTTGGTTGTCTAAACATGACAGCAGCAGTAGCCATATTTTTTCTTTGTTTTACAGCCCTACAGTTGTGTTTTTTTTTTTTTTTTTTTTACTGTTTTTACAATAACTTTGCTACCAATTTCAAATCCTTGATGTCATTTTTTCAAAACTCTAGACGCAAAACTCAAAACGGTCATCACTTGTAGCACAGGCTGTCCAATGTTCAAAACAATGCATTGTGCATTCATATCTTTAAAGAAATCTTGCACTTGAACAATCATTGGTTCAAAAAAATAATTTATTGTAAAATACCACTGAAACGTTACTTTAGATCACCCACACGCAAGCTGCCCATACTTTCACTGTGTCATTGTTCGTACAATCATTAGTCATTAATCATTAATAATCATTGTGGTACAAAATACGTGATGCATGTTTCATTACGGTGCTAGATGAAAATACACCCCTGTAAAAGCACTGCCGTGGTAGAGAAAATTCTACAGACACAGTGGAATCATCGGACAAAATCTGAAATGTATTGATGAAAAACAATACAGTACAATCACAACATAGGTTTATTTGAATCAAAGCTAAATAATTAGCTAGGAAATAGAAAAGAAATGACAGTACCGTAAAACATAAAATGCAGAGTTCCTCAACTTGCTTTTACTGTAAAAAGAAAAACAAAGAAGTGATTACCGGGCTTCTACATCTTCATCAACTCTGTCATGTGGATTTGGCCACAGGTTCTCATCTACATTGCAATTAGCCAAACATCTTGGAAAAAACCTTTGGGCATGGTGAACAATGTGGTACGAGTATACATATATACAGTGTATAGCACTTTATATATAAAGTATACATCTCAGTCATCAGTAATGAGTTGGCAGAATTGGATGGGCAGTTCCAAGGACCTGCATGCACACAGTGTACACTGTAAATAGTCTTACAGTGAAGGTGGTACACAGGACCATAGAAACAGTGTCTGATAAACAATAGTGCATAACAGTAAAGAATGATGATGAAATATTACATCCATAGATAATGTGGTCTAATTGGTTCATTCTCCACACTAATTGGTGACAATGAATCTCGATATCTTGAAATTTTCATGAAAAACATGGAATATTGTTTCTGTCTCCATACAGCCATGCATTAAGAGTAATGCAACAGTTACTCAGCATTTTGAGCAGTTGTATCAATTGATAGTACGATCACTGTAATGAAATGAATATTTTGTAATATTATTTATATTATGGTCACACTTCAATATAATTTATATCACGGTTACTTACTTTTGCTATATTATTTAATTACATATTATTTTATTCAATTTAATTCCACATCACTTACTTACTTACATTGATGTAATATTTTTCGTACTATGGCCACCTCACTTTACTTTACTTTAAAATACTTTTTATATAATGCCACTTTATATTCATTCAGTACTTTTAGCACATTATCTGTTTGCCTGTTGTTTGTTTGCTTTTTCTGTGGAAATACTGCTGCTGTCACAAGTGAATTTCCCCATTGTGGGATGAATAAAGTATTATCTAATCTAATCTAAATGCAAGGCTTGAATTGCTTTTTGAAGTACTGGTACTTTGATGTTAAGCTGTGTCATATTGAACAGGTGATTTTTGTTAAATGAACAAATTATCTTATTGTATCCAAGCAATTGAAACAAGTGTTAGAGTTTTGAAAAAAATGTGCATTTTGATCATTGGTTGTGAGTTTTGTGTCTAGAGTTTTTGAAAAATGACGTCAAGGTTCTGAAATTAGTGCCAAAGTGTTGATTAAAGCCATATTTTCGTCTTTTTCAGGCAACTGAACTTGATCAGGGAAAATAGATGGAAATTCACCTCAGCGAGCTTGGATAAGTTTATATATGTGCTATCAATGTGAAAAATAAAATTGTGTTGACATAGTAAGCAGCTTTGACACTGGAACCAGAAAGCACCAAATGTGTTGTTTGTTTGTTATCTCACTTGACTGTGATTGTAAGCATTTCCTCATTACATCAGGAAAAAACATTCCAAAAAAAACAAAGAATTTCATATGTCATAAACCATTGGTCCATTTATACCAGGCAAAGGCTGAAAACATCACTGTGTAAAAGAAATGGAAGGTGTTACGTTGCTGGGAGTATGTTGCCTCAGATGCTGGTGAGATTATAAAATCAGATCCAGGAAGGCTGGTTAAAGGAGAAGCTTAACACCCGCTAAAAATCTTCTCTTTGTTGACCTCCACTTTTTACCTTGCCACAGTGATGTGTGACCCAGGACACCCTGACATTACTGTTGAGTGCGGTTACAGGTGCAACATCCCACACCCAACCACAACTGTATCTGTCTGTATTGCTGGTCAGAGATAAAAACAGGCTTGTAACTTTAAACCAGAGAAGGAAGCAAACACTGCTATTAAGCTTGTTGTGAAATTTCTCTTTTATGCCCCATTTCCACTGCGTGGTTCCGTTGGGCTTGTCTTCACTAACTTTTGATACCAGATGATTTTGGTGGGTTTTTCAACTGATCGCCAAAGCTACACCGCGTGAAACTACCGTGACGCCATCTTTTAACATGACACTCACTGGATTGCAAAGAATTATTTATAAATGTGGGTGTGTGTGTGTGTGTGTGTGTGTGTGTGTGTGTCTGTGTGTGTGTATCTGTAGGATCACATCGACTTGTTGCACGTTTGGGTCAAACAGTGTAATGTTAGGAGTTGGTTTGTAAATAAATTACTGCGAGGTCCCATTCTTGCCAGAGAATCATCTTCCACTCTGCCAGACGAATAGGGCCTCACATACTGTACTCTCTCTCTCTCTCTCTCTCTCTCTCTCGCTCTCTCTCTCTCTCGCTCTCTCTCTTTCTCTCTGTGTGTGTGTGTGTGTGTGTGTCTGTGTGTGTGTGTGTGTGTGTCCCACTTGGCCTAACACCTCCAGACAGAGACAGGATATTGATGTCAGTTTCATTTTAGATTGACAGTGTCAATGTATCTCTATTTTTTTGTATCAATGTCTCATGACAGTTTATAATGTAATTCTAGAAAGTAATATTAACCAACTAAGAAAATACCAGCATTCCTTTTGAAATTGTGGAGAAAACATTTACTCTAAATTACATTAACAGTTTACACATTAGACATTTTGGTGACACTAATTTAGGCAATGTAGTTAATTATTATAATTTAATATCATTAGAAACCAACACTAAGGATTGCAATGGTCAGAGGGCACAGAAGCCCTGATTCTTTATTAGCAGAAAAATAGATATGTATAACTGCTGGAAAACACATTGTTACTGCCTTTTACGATGAATAAGCACTTTATTTTAAATATGTGTCTCTGTTTTTGCTGTTCTATTACTGACCAGGATGACAGGCAGACAGACATGACAAGAGTCTGAAAAGCAGGTTTGAACTTGTCTTTTAAAAAAATTTCCACATTAAAACCCACATTTTAAGCTATTTGAGATTCAAGCAATTTTAGATAGATACACAAGTTTGTGGGTAAAGCTCCTCTTTACTTCCTACTTTCGAATGAGAAAAGCATTTAACTACAGTAGGCTACTGATGTAGATGTCTTAATTTTTATCTAATAGGATGCAAAATGATGCACTGTCCGGTAACATGAAGTGTACAATGGGGATACCTCAAGGATCGAGGTCAGGCCCCCTATTATTAAGTATATACAGTATTAATGATCTTCCACAAAAGTGTCACTGACTTTTAAATGTACGCTGATGACTCTGTTGAATGCACACATGCAAAAACATCTGAGCTAGCGTCAGCGCCAGCGGACTTGTATCGGACACGGGGACACACATGCATTCCATACATGTGCATTTCCCGATCCACACTCTATTCTAGTTAGTGGCGGCTGGTAGTCTTTGTATTCCTTATTTCCTCCTTTGACAATAACTGTGCTCTAACTGCCTTTTGAACTTTATAAAGTTCTGCCATTACTTTCCTCCTACGTCCTACAGCCTCCTAATGTTGACATTCTCAACAAGGGTGAAAAGATTGATAAAATTGTTGAATTTAAATATATTGGCGTAATAATGGATCCAAATTTTACTTTCAAGAAATAAGTCAAAATATGGAATTATGTAGCTGTAGACCCCTCCAGCAAATCAATTGTCAGATTGGCGTAAGAACAAAGCAATCCATCAACAAGGTTGGTTAAGGTGTGAACACATGGTTAGGTGCTTGTAGATAGACATAATAATAGAGACAAGCTTCATATAGTTTGGGTGAGCCTGCAGGAGCCAGAACCTACTGGCCTATTGTTTGTGTACCAACCAGCCAACTAACCGGACGTTTACCTCCATTACCTCGCTATGTTTACCTCCACAGGCAGCCCAGAATAACCTGTCACTCAGCAGCCACTATTCACCCATTTCCTCCAATAGCGTGACTCTGCTGTGCAAGGGGGCGGGAACTGGATTAAAACAGGATAGAATGAGGAAAACAAGATGTGACAGAGAGGAGGGTTTCACAAAGGACAGGAAACACAGAGACATGTCAAAGAGAACAGGAGGGAGAGATGGAGGGAGAGATAAAAGGAGCAGAGCCAATGGGAAGAGAGAAATAAGTAAAGTGAAATGTTAAATAGGGTTAAAGAGAGAAATGAATGAGACAAAGAAAGAGAGGGAGAAGGAAACTGGCCAGACAGATTGACAAAGGAAAGGAGGTGTAATGAAAATGTAATTACAGATGGTGTAATAAAGAAAGGAATGAAGGAGCAGAAAAAAAGAAGACAGCCAGAAATGTCCCTACTTTAGCTTTGAAGTCCACTTTTAGATACAACATGGTCTGTTGTGATTATGATATGATGATAAACAGTGGTGGCTTCCTGTGAGTGCCCTGGCAGATGAAGTGATGAAAGTTTTCTAACAACAGAAGTGAGTCAAAGCGTTTGGTTTTTAACAGTGTTCGTCAGCAGACTGACAGACACAGCTTTGATCTCTAACTTTGATTTCCAGCATCCAGAGCCGAGGACAAATTGAAGAATATTACATTCATTCAAAAGAAAGTGAATAAACATGAAATAGAAGTATTCAAAGTTTGAAGTGGCTATATGTAACTTTCACTTTGTGTTGATTCCAGCAGCCGCTTTGGACAAAAGTGGTAGATAGATAGATAGATAGATAGATAGATAGATAGATAGATAGATAGATAGATAGATAGATAGATAGATAGATAGATAGATAGATAGATAGATAGATAGATAGATAGATAGATAGATAGATAGATAGATAGATAGATAGATAGATAGATAGATAGATAGATAGACATTCTTGCAGGTGAAGATGCTGAATGTGCAGCTCCTGGGCTGGTGTGATTACATGTGGTCAGTGACTGGGATGCCGGTTGGATGTACTGCCAAATTCTCTGAAACGCCTTTGAAAGTTAAAAAAAGCATAAAAAATAAAAATACAATTAGGCCTATATAAAGGTATCTTTTACCTGCATACTCACTAACACAGGCTTTTCCCGGTGTTAAACCAAAATCTGTGACCCATCCAAATAACTGCCGAAAATAATTTTGTAACTTCGCGAGAAACATCGGACCCAGGCAGAAGCATTACTAAAAACTATATAGAAATAGCGTTCCTTTTACTCTTAGTCTTGTTTGCTGTTACAGGTCATTTAAGATCATCAGATAAAAAAAATTATACTTTTTCAGAAACATTAAAAAGTTACATATAGTCACTTCAAAATAAAAGAGTTTTTTTTTAACTTGATGGTTTATGGTCCACCTGAATAGACCATTATATTATAGGCCAACTACATTTTACCCTCAGACCAACCTGTGAGACTTTAGTGTAGGACACTGTTTTATCTCAGGTTGTCACTGTATTCCTAGTGGTCAGCAATCACTTTGCGGAGCACAATGTTATACTAACTGATAATATTAGTAATAATAATAGCAAGAAATAAGTTGTAATAAAGAGTGACTTTTCCATTGAGACAAGACTTATGTAAAGTATAACGTGTATATCAAGATAAGCCTGTGAAGAACATGTTAGAGAATCCATTTGCATTACCGTCTGTACCATCTTTAGTGTGTCAAATTAAATAATCTTTTATGGGAAGCCGTATAATGTTATTTCACATTCTAGGCATTCAATATCTTGTCACTCTCCATCCAAATTGGAGGAGAGACACAATAAATGTGTGACTCCTTAACATAATCGATCAGTATGGCTGGAGCATGTCTGCTCTGAGGGCTTTAGGATTCAGTTTTAGAAAAGAGAGAGTAGTCTGTTCGGAGCCAGCCCTATGGCAGCCTACAGGGAGAGAATTATGTGACAAAAATATGGTAAAAATGAATGGTCCTCTTGCCCAAGGAATTAGTTACACTGCATGGCTGCCAAAATGATAAGGATGAAACCAAGGCCAACATGGATTTCCAGAATTGTCCGCTTTGATTACCGAGGCACCAAACCACCTTGGCAACAGAGAGACAAGCTATCTGCAATTAGGTCAGTGAGTGTGGGACAAGTGGTTGGACCGCATTCCCGTGCTTTACAACCCTGGGCCCAGTGTAACTGTTGCTGAGCAGCTTATGCCATATAGGGGCTGCTGTATATACCATTCAAACTTGCAAAATATAGAATCTAGATCTGGGCTGCCTTTGTTGCTGCTTTGTCGTATGCATTAGACTTGCAAGTCTGTACAGGGAAGTCAAAATGGGTTGTCTTGGACATGACGCAGGGATTCTGTGGTCACAACACCATATGTGATATCTTTGTAACTTCTCACACGTTGGGACAGAAGCTCCTCAAGAAGAAGCTAATGATGGTAGGAATACCATGAAAAAAGCCAGAGCTCCCACCTCAGCTGTTGGCCCTGTCAATATCTCTGTTCACCGCTCACACATTCTTGGTGTTATTAAGACAGGTAACAATGTACTACTCATGAGTAGGCTGCAAAGGGATGGGAGAGTCTGTGACCAGGAGCATAACAAACAGGAATCATAATGCATTACAATACCACAAAAGGAAGGGTAGACTTTTTAGACAATTTAGACAAGCTACTGACTGGCTATTAGGGCTGGGTATCAAAAATATTTGATAGCGGTACCAGTACGGTGACTTTGATACCGGTTCCAAAACGAAACCTTTTTTGATACCAATTTTTATGATATAAAAAAATAAAATACAACATTACACATCACAGCACAAATCTTTTTATCTTTTTCAACTTCTACTACGTGAGCCCCTAACTCTGTGCGTAATATAGAGTTTTTCCTGCTCGCCTTGACGACATGTAATGTTAGACAGCCAAATTAGTATTACTAGATCTTTTTAGAAGCATTATGCATGTTTATTGGCTCACTGCCACTGATGAGATTTACTCCTTAAATTTGGTATTAAAAAGCGAGGCATTTTTGGATACTCAATACTAAGGAGGCAATTCGGTCAGTGCCTAAAAGATATTGAATTTAAAGGACACCAGACAAGGACCCCAGCTACTGTAGTCATTGTAAAGAGGATTCTCCACCTGCCTGTACCACAAACCCACCAACCTAGGAGTATACAGTATACTAGTCTTTTAGGTTGACTGTATGTCTCTGAATACCATAGACAGGAAAACTCAGTTTAGCATATTGACATACTGAAGAAGTACTTTCTATGGTTTTTGTGAAGTACACTCACTCAAAACACATGTTTTGTAACACAAGAGTGACAAAGGTAGGACGTATCTTGATGGGCCAACATACACAGACATTTAATGGAATTTTTTGCCCCTTGCTCTAGGATTTATTGCAACGTCTCTGCGTGTGCCAGTAGAGGAATACAGAAATGGGATGAAAGTGGTCTGTCAACACCAACAACAGGCATTTTAGTGAGTTTGGAGTCCGATTTTTTTTAGCTGTGCTAGCCAACCAACTGACAGACAGAGCTTTGAAGCTGTGGCTATATCACTCAGCACCAAAGTATAGCCTCAAGACGTATTTGGAAAGAGAGTTGAGACAAACCTCTGTTGCTTAGAGTTTTCCTTGAACAACATGTCTTGAAACAGAGAAAAACTCTCATGTAAAACTTGATTTACTGTATCATGTATTAGCAATTGCATTGACATGTGAGTAAATGATTAACAAAAAATGTCAATGATTAACATAAATTAAGTAAGGAACCAAATCATGGAACAAATTCCGAAGCAAACAAATTTCAACGAGGGGAAAATGATCAATGGATTGTTGGGTAAGAGCAGATTATTTCCAATTAGAAACACTCTTTAAGTGCAACACACTGCTGCATTACCGGCGGGACAGGCAGAAAATGTAGTCAAGGTGAGGAGCCATGTGATATATCATGTGAGCCAAGTGCTGTATATCTGGAGAGTTGATGGGTATCAAGGTTAGTGGCGTATTCTTATGTCATCAGGGTGTGGGCTTACATAAAAAAAGAAAACCGGGTGCTGGCGCTTTGACACCCATTCTGATGTTGTGGGTTGCCCTAAATAAGTGGTCACAGAATTTCATTAAATAATTTACTAGTTGATGACTGCATTCGGGAAAGGTCAGTGGCATGACATGCTGGAAAAGATACATGCTCTGTATGGCTGGGGGTCACGGGGTGTGAGGGTGCATTCGCACCCGGCCAAGGCTAGCAGTTCATCAACTCAGAACGTGTTGGAGGTGTACCAACCACCGGCAGGGATTCTCTTTTTTTTATTTATCTAACGGGACCTTTCTCTTGTTGCTGAACAAATCTTCTTTGTGTCTTGGCTTGTGGACTCAGGAGACTCACTGGTGTCAGGATCGGTTTAGAGACCCAGAGGTCTGCGTTTACCCACTGACAAATCTCCACTGGGTGACCCGCTTAAGAAGGGTTGAAAATCCGCAACTCAAGTAAAACTGATATCTGATATTCTGTGACACATGGTTAAACCTAATAATAAATAATTAAACCTAGTAATCTGCTCACATCTGGTTTTGAAAAAACATCATGGTGATGGCCAAATTATCAAAATGGCAGTCTGACGGCAAGAACCTTTAGCTCGCAGATCCTTTCTTATAAGAGGATATTGTAAAAACAATGAAAATGCCTTGCGGCTTCACCAGACTAATGACAGCACCATTCATAATTCATCAATATTTGAGTGCCTACATCAAAGAGACTGGCCATTTGTGTTGCAATAAAAACAACTGAAATCCAGCGGCTCCCACTGACCACAGTAATCTCAGCCGAGTCCTATAGCACGCTAGCTCGCCTCTGAGGAGAAAACACTGTTTGCTTTTGGAACAGTGAGGGAGCTTTGAAAAATCCACTGACTGAAACGGAGATCCAGTTTTGACTGCAGATGACAAGTAAAGAAAACACAACAGATTTTCAAGAGGGTGAGATCACAAACACACAGATATTTAACACAGCAGAAGACATTGGTTACCGCGTAACTGAGCTTGCTTTGACCTTTAAACTTGGGATGTTATGTCCCCTTGTCGTCTTCCTTAGCCTGCTGCTGATTGGTTTATTTCTACCACCCACTTAACTATGTCCTCATGACTCTAGAAGACAGGGTCAAAGAGCAAGTGCCTCCTTCACCCTCCTCTTCTTTCTCTTCCTTCGTCACTCTTTCCATCCATGTGCTCTGTACCACTTGAGAGCATCAGAGAGCCAATTATACCAATAAACAGCAGATCAGTGGAAGAGATGATTTAAAAAGAGAAGGAGAAGAAGAAGAATTTAAAAAGCAGGACGGATCATCGTAAACTCCTTTTGGATGACAGATACAGTTGATGAAATCAATGGTAAATATTTCATGTGTGAAATAGCTATAGAACATGGAAACACAAAGAGGAATACTTTCACATGTGTGCCGTGTTGTTATGACAATCAACACTGAGTGGACAATTGGTCTTTTGAAAACAGGAGAACACACACAAACACACACTTCAACTTCACTGAGCTCTTGGGACAACAGGACGACTGTCACTACTGTATCAGTTAATTGAAATAATAAAAATCAGCTAAACTAAATCCTGCAAGTCCACAAATGGCTCCCTGAGGCCCAGGAAACATCAGCTTTTCTTGATGATGTCATTTCCTTCTCTGTCAGAGTAGACCGCCATCCAGCTTAACGTTGTGACGCCAGGCAGAATACAAGTCATCTGTCATTGGCCTGAGATGCTAATAAAACCCAGATGTGGCACTGCTCTGGTTCCACCCGGCCCCGCCCCCTTATTCTTTGTTGTCACAGCAATACAGTGCCCAGAATCCTGCTGTTTATTTTGGTTGTCCTGGTGATGGGGTACTGTAGCTCAGGATTAAAGAGGAGCTGGAGATGATGGGGGTGAAACCTTCACCACTATGGGGACAGACGGAGAAACAAGCTCACGTATACCTGCAAAGAATGACCTTATTGGCTGGCGGTCAGTTACAGTATCAGTGTAGTCTGATTGTGTATCAGGCTAGTGTGATTAAGAAAGTAACATGTGCTAATTTCTTATGATTCTGTGCTGTTCATGTGAAACAGAAAATGCGGCTGTAATGTCTGAAACAGGCAAAATATGACGATGTTAATAATAATAATAATAATAATAATGTAATAATGTATACTTCATTAATCCCGCAAGGGGAAATTACAGTGTTTTTACTCTGTTGTTATTACACACAGGCCTGAATTACACACACATGCTCAGGACCTGTACATGCACTAATGGAGAGATTTCAGTTGGGGGTTTGGTGCCTTGCTCAAGAGCACCTTGGCAGTGCCCAGGAGGTGAACTGGCACCTCTCCAGCTACCAGTCTACCACCATACTTTGGTCCGTATGGGGACTTGAACTTGCGACCCTCCGGTTCCCAACCCAACTCCTTTTATTTTTTGACAGGACAGCTGAGGACATGAAAGGGGAGAGAGACGGGGAATGACATGCAGCACAGGGCCACAGGTCAAAGTCTAACCTGGGCCCACTGCGTCAAGGAGTAAACCTCTACATATGGGCGCCTACTCTACCAGCTGAGCTATCCGGGTGCCTTTGTTTATACAACTGCATGGTAAAATAATACAGAAGGAAGGAGGGAGCGGGACAAGGATAAAGGTACATATTAAGTGTGTAATGAGCCGAAAAATTTACAACCTTTCAAATGCTGCTGCCTGAACATAAGGCATTCTTCAGTTTGTGCTTGTCATATTATAATTATCACTATGGTTTTTGGTTTTAATTTACACACACACACACACACACACACACACACACGCACATTTACATTGACCTTCCTAATTCTAACCGCCTGTATGGATTCCAGTGAACTGAGTGAAAGGACCACCATCTTCCAGTCCTGTCCAACACTTCCTGTCTGGGTCGGGTAACTAATGGAAACATGGCAGTTTGCAAAGAAAGAAGTCTCTTCTTTGTCTTCTTCTTCTATTTCTTCTCTCTTTCTTTCCCTCTTTCTCTCTCTGTTTCTCACACGCACACACACACACAAACACATGGACACACGCACACACACACACACAGAAACATACACACTGATTCATGCATGGCGACACACCCGTACTGTGACACTTCCAAGCGGTGAGATAAGCACGGCATGTCATGGCCAAACCAAAAGCAAAAGCTGCATTAAAGCAAAAACAACTGTGTGTTTGCAGAATGCTGGGATGTTTTTGGCTGAGGAGGGAAACCAAGCCCAGCGACAAACACTGCCACCGCTCACGAACCCTGACGTCATGGTGATAAACTTGCCACTGTGCAGTTCAGAAGGTAGAAGAGGGCACTGACCTTTTGATACAGGATGATATTCTTCTTTAGATTGATGATATTAGAGCACGTCCTTGCCCCGTGCAGGTGTAGTATCGATTTCTATAACACACACATATTACATACACAGATGATGCCAAGTAGCACCAATTGCCAGTTAGTTGCATAACAATAATAATAATAAACCCAAGGTTAAATGAAATATTATGGGTTCAAAAGGATAATATTTGCATAATTTCATAAACTCAAATGTTAACCATACACTTCTGCTAACCACACTTTTCCCTGTTGTGAATCTGATATTTTCGGCAGATGCAGGTTGAATAAAATCAAATGAATCCTCCTTGTGATTGACTCTTTGACCAGTGCTTACACTAACGGTTTGACAGCTAAATGATCCACCCACTCTCATTAAGGAGCAGGTGTCTGCAGTGTGTGTGTGAGTGTGTGTGTGTGTGTGTGTGTGTGTGTGTGTGTGTGTGTGTGTTTGTTGTTCAGAGCTCTCAGACCTTCTTAACTCATGGACGTTTTTAAAGCATCCACGTAATATCCCTAATCTTGTGTAATGGTGCTGGGTAAGGTATTAAAGCGTCCATGTAACTGACCAGAATGCGGCAGCACTGACAGCTTTATAGACCAGAGACTGTGTTGTGGCAATTATCTGAGGGGAAACTAACTGGTCTTAACAAAAGGCCATAGAATCCTCTCTACATGAAGTCTTGGTGCCATGATGTTAAACACTCAGAGAGCTAATTCACCCCCTTTTAATACATCAGCAGATGCTGTCTGCTGCAGTGTTGTCCTAAATCCCACCTTGTGAGGAGGGCTGGATTAGTAGCAGTCGAGTGGAGGGGCCTGCCACAATGGGAAAGGATTTTTTATTTTTGGCTTCGGTGGAACAAGACCCCCCCCTCCCCCTCCCCCGCCACATATTTAAAATTTATTTCTTTCACTCCAAAACAGGATATGTGTGACTTAACCCTCCTTTTTTAAGTATCTATATCACAAAATTGGGTTTCTTTCAACCAAATTGAAAAAAAAACGTGGATGGTTCCATACAATTAGTAAAGTTAATGATCAATTCACTACTTTCATTGAATTTGGGGGTTGTATTAAATTTTATGGTATTTAAAAAAAAAAGATAAAATCGTCAAAAACATCAGAAAAAGTGCCAAAAACATCAGGGGAGTAATCGACAAAAGCATTGAAAAAGACAAACAAAACGTGATCCAGAAAAACAAAAAAGTTGCTTGTCAATCGACAGGAAGACAACACAAGGGTTAACGTATAAATACATAATAGATAAAAACTCAACAATGCCAATTTAGTACACAGTATTAACACAGCAGCAGTTGGACCCTGGCTAGATTCATTTAAATCTCTTCATTTGCTGTTCTCATCACCCACGGTCAACTTCAGTTGGCTAAATCTTGTGGAATGCATTGCACATTTTGCTCAATAAATAGAAGAACTGGTAGTTTTTATAGTGTGTTTGTTTAGGAATAAAAAGAGTGATTGAAGGTTCAGCAGGCACCACTTCTCAACACGCACCAGCTGACATCTTTACAAACCCAGACCTAACAACCAGACACCCCGATAAGATTTGACATTCCTGCTGTATTGATAACATAACGGTAACTATAATCCAAAAGAAGAGTCAGATCAATAATTGAAAGAGCAGGATTTAGTGTTGGGTTTGTTAGTTTCAATTTAGAAATCATACTATTTTTGTAATGTTGATTCTTTCAGTAGACTGATTGACTCTTTTTTTGATAGAGCTAAACCTAGTCTATCCTTCACATCCATTCCATTATATTATATTCTAAGACCCGTTGAGAAGGCTGGGGGGCCTGAGATATTGGGTTGCAGATATATGCCCACAGATAAGACCCAAAGGGATTCTTGTCTCTTGCCACGCCATTCACAAAGTGCCCTCTGAGAGTATTTTCATTTATGCCTTTTTGACCCCAGTCTGTGATCAGCCATCACCTTCACTTAACGTTTGACAAGGTAATCATGGAGGAGGAGGTACCCTGTAGAATCAAGAACACTCTATCTGTTGCTTGATAATAAAAACAGTAAACAGTTCCTTAAAGCTGAAAAGGTTGAAACAGGCAAATAGCAAAACCCCATTATAAATATTAGTTCAAAAAGTCTTGAATCAGGAAATGATACAAAATACCATATGATAATTTGGGTATTTACGAAGGACAAATTGAGTGTTACATGTCAAAAAACAGAATGTTCATTTAATCCGTGAAACTGTGTGGCACACGAGGAATTAAGGCAAAAAGTTGTTCTGTTGCTGAGCTGCCCTGAGAGTTCAGACTGCTGCTCAGACGGTGTGGATGTCTGAATAAACATAATGCAGTCCTGTGCTGTGTTCATAAAGTCCCTTATGGAAAGAAAGGAAAAGATGAGAAATCCTGATAATGTCAGACCGGGCTAATATAATCTCGAAGCCTCTCACAGGAAAAGATCTTGGAAAATTGACTTTTTAAGATTCTATTTTTTTTTTAAAGCACTGCAGTCTTACTGGGCTGTGGATAATACAATAATGTAAACAAGGAGCCTATGTTAGGTGGCCTACGTTCTTTATATCTGCTGACAGATTGCTAATGCATGAGCCTGGATGGTTTATAGAAAGAAGATAGAGAAGGAATGAATGAAGGAATGAAGGAATGAAAGAAAAAGCAAGAAGTAAATAAAGAAAATAAGCAAGAAAAAAAACAGAAAGAAAGAAAGAACAAAGGAATAGAAAGAAAGAAAGAAAGAAAGAAAGAACAAAAGAAAGAAGGAAAAAATAAAAAGAAAGAAAGAACAAAAAAGGAAAAAAGAATGAAAGAAAAAGTAAGTAAATGAATTAAGAAAATAAGCAAGAAAAAGAAAGAAGAAAAAAGAAAGAAGAAAGAAAGATAGAAGGAAGAAAGAAAGAAAGAAGGAAGGAAAAAAGAAAGAAAGAAGGAAAAAGAAAGAAATGAAAAGAAAGAAAGAATTAAAAAATGAAGTAAATAAAGAAAAATGCAAGAAGAATGAAAAAGAAAGAACGAACGAAAGAAAGATAAAGGGAAAAAAGTGAAAGAAAGAAAGAAAGAAAGAAAGAAAGAAAGAAAGAAAGAAAGAAAGAAAGAAAGAACCATGCCCATCTGATCCTTGCACTTTTCATTGATGCTGCAGCGGGGGCGAGCCCAGGGGGAGGGGCCCAGCACTGGCTTGCTGAAAATGACAAGAAAACAAGTTGTGGCTCTCACAAGTAGTGAGTGGACAAAGTCCTTAAAAAGACCAGACAAGCAGTGCAGAAGCGAGTGGGTTGACAAGCGGGAGTACAGTGGACTAACAGCGGGGTCAAACACCAGGCTCCAGCTGCTGCTGCAGGCTACCAACATCTGGCTGGCCGGGGATGATGCTCCGTGAACATGTTTAACTGTGTCTCCAGCAGCGTGGTGAGCAACACGATACTTTAGATAAACAGTTGTAGGCTACTTTTCAAAACTACAACTTGAATACAATGTAGGCCTATCTGTAGTTTTTATTCATTATTTTAATATTCTATCTGAACTAAAAAGGGAGATCTGATTTGCCTAACTTCTTTTACAGTTTGGGA
Source organism: Percina caprodes (assembly GCA_013375575.1). Lineage (NCBI taxonomy): Eukaryota > Metazoa > Chordata > Actinopteri > Perciformes > Percidae > Percina > Percina caprodes. Next base: position 212,241 of record JABXJD010000334.1, on the reverse strand, counting down.
GAAGCCCACATTGTTTCTGGTGTCAGCTGTATTGTAGGCCTATTGCACAATTACCAACATGGTTAATGTAGTTTTGATCCACTTTAAAAAAAAAATCAAACATTTACTTCAGAAGCGTGCTTTTGTTTTTAATTTATTTTGGAGCATTATATAGCTATTTATAAAATGTAGCTCTTAAAACAGCAATGCGTTTTTGATAGGCCTACAACGAAGTAGATAATAAGGCGGAAAATGTAAATGGTTGAACGTCTGCACGTATTACATAACATAAAACAATACAACCAAGTGTAAATATAGGTCTAAAATCTTCCATTTATTTCGAGGTCATTATAGAGGCTAAAACAAAAGTCACATCAGGAATACAGGGCCAATGCGTCCAGGAGCTATTATTTTATTTGTTATTTGATTTAGGCCTACACATTGTAATTCTGTTCTTAATGGATTTAATGAGAGGTTAATCCAAAAAAGTGCTTACTGTATCTGCATTAATATAGCCTATGTATTATCAAAGAAAACATCCAGGGACTATCTCTGAGCATTGCAATAAAAACAAGAGTTAGCCTACTAATTTCATCCTTCAGTTACAGTCTCGTTCGCCCAAAATACAAGGTGGTGTCAGCATGTGATATAATAATATCAATAAGTAAGTAATCCCGATTTGACTCTGCCATCACAAAACGACAATTCAGATGAATGATAATAATACTGTTAGAACAGACAACATTGCCAGATGTGCCCATGTGTGCCATAACATCAATTCAATCTCAATTCAACTTTATTTCAGACACGCAGGTCCATATCAACTTTTTCACGACAGACATTTTGACCCGTCATAGTAAAACTCAGGTGACAACATTTTGCATTAAAATGTCTAAAGATTAAAATGGGAAAACACACCGGGCACAATACTCGCACGCGCCCGGCTGATTGCTGGTTATCATGTGCACGTGTGCAAGGCTGAAGACAATTAGTCAGAATTACGTTCAGCTGTGAGTGAGGCCGGTCCCTGGTGTCCCTAAACAGGATTTTCTAATCGTACACGCGGAGAAATGACTATGTGGACAGCGCTATAGGGCCTACAATAAAGGCACACGAATGCCTACAACAATAAGTTTGAGTGAATATTTCGTTTTGGGGGAACTTTAGGCTATTAGTTTGTGGGCTTATGACTTTAGTTGTCATGGAAATATGAAGGGGACACCTAGGCCTATTTGGCCGTCATTGTGTCTTGACTCTGGACTCGCTGACATCATGTGTGATGGAGAAAGGCAACCGACGGAGGCTGTTTTCACTCAGCTAGAACAAGGAGATTTTTTTGTCGACACGGTAGGTGTTTTCAATATCAAATTAACAACTTCAAGGCTCCCGCTTCTATAGAGTGGGTAAAGACATTAAATGTAGCCTATAGCTATAGCTCGCACGACTGTATGCGCACTTCAAAGTGCCGCTAAATAAATCAAAACGAGAACGTTTAGCTTTTCACCTTTAACTTTTATGCTAGCATAACATTCACTATGAAAGCTGTTTTGAAACATTTTTAAAATTCGGACCGTTTTACTCTCATAGACAGTAGTCTACTTAAACTCAAAACAAGCCCTTTACGTATCAAATGATTTATTGACTCTATTAAAAAAAACTTTTTACACCGTTAAATTGACAGACTGTTACTTCTGACAGGGTTCGTCTGGGCCTGATGATATTTTCGAGGAAGACTGCTACACTCCGTCCTCCCTCTCCCCGTCGTCCTCTACTTCCCTGCAGGGGAAAACCCTGTGCACCTCCTGCGGCCTGGAGATAGTGGACCGATACCTCCTTAAGGTCAGACATGCTGTATCTGCTGGAAGATGGCATTTACAACACTACGAAATTAGGCTTATGTATAGAGCAAGTGGGCCAAATACAACTACCAAAAGGGTCAATTGTAAAGACCCATTTTAAGTGTATTTATTGCACTGTACTACATTAATGTTCTAAAATGAAAGAATGTATTTTTAGACTAAAAATACCTAAATAATTTTCTTTAAAAAGAAATTTGAGGACTTTTTTTTTAACTGCACGCTAACTAAAATGCATCAAAAAACTCAAAACAGTCAAATTACTTGGTTGTTGAACTATGGTATATTCATAATTTAATTTCTGGATAACATGAGCATATGTTGGCTAAATGGGTCTTAAGAAAATTGTGGTGAATAACCATTAGGATCATTCTAAAATTGCATTTACTACTGTAGTCATTCAGAAATGCATTTTAAGGATTTACGAAACCTCCACTGCCTTTATTATATGGATAATAATGTACTATTCAGTGATGTGTGAACTGGTAGTAAACAATTAAAGTTTAAAGGTGACGCCAAATCCTCAAGCTATATTTAAACGTTTTTTATTTTTTTGTCTTAGGTGAACAACTTTTGTTGGCACGTGCGCTGCCTCTCATGCAGTATATGTAACACATCACTGGGGCGACACGTGAGCTGCTACATTAAGGATAGACAAGTGTTCTGCAAACTTGACTACTTCAGGTGAGTCAGACCAAACACAATTTGTCTGCAATGACATTCTTTTAATAAGGAAATATAACTTTGATGGCTTTTTTTATATCAAAGGTCCTTTTATGTGGCTCCTCGACTAAACTTTCTAATTCCTTGCCATATAATTAAGGACAATAACTGCCACGTGGTGCATGTTAAAGTCATGTGGTCTGTATGCACGGCATTGGCATGAGGAACTTCATGGACAAAACAGCGGAAGGAAGGACATTGCTTAATCTGCAGATTGTTTTCTTTCATTTGGGAATTTTTTTATTTTGACTGACAGTTAACAATTGGCTTACTAAGTCTCTGAATGGAGTAGACTTACATATGCAGATGACTCACAGAAAAGCCCAAGTGAAGGTCTGGAACATCAACTGAGCTCACAGATTGACATTATGACCATCTATCTGTGTGGCTGGATAACAAGGGCTGTATTGCAGCTTTAGTCCAGGGTAAAACGTTGCTCCAGAATGAAACTTTGTTTACAAATGATTGCCTGTTCTTATCCAGATTTGCATCAGGTACATCCCTAGCACACTATTTCACTGGAGACAATTTCTAACGATTCTGATACATGTTAGGAGACTCACTCGCTCCTCATGCTGTGTTTCGCATCTTCAGAAAATATGGGACCCGTTGCGCTCGTTGTGGCCGTAACATCCATTCCACTGACTGGGTGCGTCGGGCACGAGGCAACACCTTCCACCTGGCCTGTTTCTCCTGCACCTCTTGTAAGCGCCAGCTGTCCACTGGGGAGGAATGTGGACTACTAGAGAACAGGGTCTTCTGCAGGCAACACTATGACATTATGATGGAGAATATCAAACATGTTAAGGAAAATGGTGAGTATCTGGATGTGATGAATACAAGGACATTTCAATTATAACCTTTCCATAATTTTCCATTAAAGTGTGCCACCCTAAAGAACAAGGGAAGAGTCAATTTGTAAACAGAAGTTCTAAAAATAAACAACACCAATTTGATATTCCCTGGATTGGAGAAAACAAACATTTAGTAAATTATGAAAACGTGTCTGTTGCAAATTAACCTTAGAAGCATTACAGTATAATACAAAACAGTATTTAGTCTCTTATGAAGAGATCACAGGTTTTGAGATATCTAACTCTGATTCTTGCTGTCACTCCAGTACAATAGAGGTGCAGGGAGTCTTTGTAGAAACTATGTCCAGATTAATCTTAGATGTATACAGACCTTTGCCACAAAGGGTGCCCAAAGAAGGACCTTACTTCCAATTGGGTCTATTTTCCAAAAATGTCAAATCCTTGTAATGTGCTGTCTTGTCTGAAAGAGCAACCAAATGTAGAGGAAGAGGTGGTAGAGAAAGATGAGTCCAGCACCATGCCTAGACCTGCCAAGAGGGCCAGGACCAGCTTCACTGTTGACCAGTTACAGGTACTGTCAACCAGTCTTCTAGTATGTCTGAGCCATTTTTAAGACATTGTCCTGCTTTGTTTTCTTTAAGTAATCCTTTCAGAAAGAAACTTAAGATCTTTAAAGCTTGTTCTTGACCAGGGACCATCCACTGCAAGTAACATACAAGGCAGAAAAGTGTCTTCTGACTAGCAGTTGGCTTTCCCAATTAAATCTCCATTTTAAAAAATTTTATCCAGCCACTGACCTTTTTTATTTTAAATTGGTAGAATGATTAATAAGCCAGTAATATTGATATAGTGGCATTGTTTGAATATGGACAGAGCACTCTTTTAATTTCAACAATGTTAACATGTCCCCCTCTGTCATTAATTTGTGTAGGTAATGCAAACTCAGTTTGCTAAAGATAACAACCCAGATGCCCAGACTCTCCAGAAACTGGCAGAGAGGACCGGACTGAGCCGCAGAGTTATTCAGGTAAGGCAACCGTTATTCACTAGTTAAAAAAAAAATAAAAAAATTGGCGGTCTAAATTCTCGCATAACTAAATGTTGTGAATCTTTAGGACTGCAATAAAATAAGGCTCTATAGTTTAAGCCACTGAAATTTTGTCTGTGCACTAAAATTGTAAAGAAACATGCTCAGCCAATAGATGTGCCTGTGGAACTGCCATTTTTAGATGGCCAAATGAAGCTTTAGGAACCATTTTCTGAGCCGACTAGATGAGCGTTCTGCTCAAAGAGTTAACCACACTGCCATTTCTGTCTTTCTGCCATTGCCTTTTTTTTCTTTTAAACCAAGAGCGCCATTTAGTGGGATCAACACATGCAACTTATGATTCATGAAGCTTTATTTGGACTTTTTTTTTTTTTTAGCCCCACTACCTGATTTTAATGAATTAAAAATGTAACTAAAAGTTGCATTATTTGCATAAACTTGCCCCGACAGCCACATTTCCTCAAATGATCAAATCTTTCTAAATTGTAAAGCTATCTGGGCCCTTCCCTTTGCATTAGATTGTTGGGTAATTTTAACAATATAGAAACTGAAGCTTCTACTGTACTCAAGTCAAATGTGTAAGAGCATCAACTAACGGTTCCTGAACAAATAATGCTTGTAGTTTTTTATTTCTGTCTGGAAAAATAAAAGGAGTGTGGAACCAGCAGGGTCCACTTCAGCAGCTGTTATCAATCCATTCTCTACTCAGGTATGGTTTCAGAACTGTCGAGCTCGTCAAAAGAAATACATCAGCCCAAATTCTACCTTGATGACATCATTTGCTCCTGGTCAGCTGACACCACCTTTAATGGATGATCTCCAATACACAACCTATATGTCCCCAGATGCACCCCTCTACAATACACTGACTTATATGGATGGTGAGAAAACATGTTAGCCAACACTACACAAAGCCAAGATTTTCAGCATACAGAAAATGCACATTGCCTCATTTTTTTTTCTAGAAAAACTTATTGTAACAGAATCTGTTATCAATATTTTTTTTATTCTTCCCTAGTCCAAACTCCAGACCCCCTTTTACTTCAGCCACTTATATCCCATTCGCTGACGCAACTGCCGGTGAGCCATGCCTGAGCTACAGCCTGCCTCTCAAACGGAAGACTGTTTGGCTGATGGGAGATGAAGAGCATATCATTACTCTTAATAAAAGTCTAGTGAGGAAGACTTTAATGGACTGTCCAGAATGTCAGCAATTTGATTAAACTATTAGTTTAATTGTCACTGCCTGTGTGTGAGCAGACAACTGAAAATAACGTTATGACTTCCATCTAATCAGAGATTCACATGTGAGAATAAGTTGACAGTTGAAAACAAATTTATGCCTATGGGTATATGAGATTAAAGTTTTGTTAATATGTATGTTATGCATTTTTGTATTTAATTTATTTGGCGAATGATATAAGGCACTTTGGAAAGTGATAACTGAGTATTGATTTGGTTGTCAATTGTTATTTAAGGATGTTTGAGGATAATAAAAGGATCAGTTGGGCACTCAAGAGATTTTCTCTTTAAAGACTTTTTTTTTTTTTTATTTGGTTTATATTGCAAATGTAAAGCACTGGCGATCATGGAGATTCTCCTACTCCTTGCTGTAGACGGATCATTCTCCACTTGCAGTGCCGATGTCAAAACAACCACATTTCTTTTCCACTCTGCTCTTTTAACTAGAGCATGTGTTCAAGACAGACAAAGCAATACAATGTCTGACTGTATGAATTGCACTGGGAATAGATTTCACTTTAGATGTTTGAGATTCTGGAAATTAAAGTTCATGGCTGCAACAAAAAGCTTCATTTCTTGTTAAATGTTGTCTCCTGGAATGAATTGTGTTCGAAGTTGGCATAACTGATACACTGTAGCTATATCCACTCGTATGTACTATACAGTTTAGGGAACTTAAGTTTTAGTACTTGTCTGCTTCCAATAGAAATTTTATTTTTATTCCACTAGTTAGTTTCTCTGCAGATTAAGGCTTTACACATTTGATGGTTCCAGACCAGTGTCCTTTGGCTAATGACAATTGAGAAACTACTGGGTTTAATACTTGTGGCTGTGTTGAGGAATCCTTAGACCTTGGAAGTGGATGGCACCTGAACATGTTTTCTGAGGGTTTATTCTGCCAGTATTCTGTCACTGTTCTGCCAACACTAGCTACACAAAACACACCAGTCATCCATCAAAGCCAGTAACACAAAAGCATTTGTTCTGCAACAACGCTGTCCATGGTGCTGATTCCTACTGCACACCTCCAACTGGACACAGGAACTTCATAAGTAACCTAGAACTGTAATATTGGGGTGCAACACATGCACAGTAAAGGCTGGTCTGCACTTGATTAAAGGCTCAATAGGTTAATGGCTGGTAAACGCTCCAGTTACGTTGCGCATGTGTCATACCCCACAGCTCCCATGGGGTCAAAGACTATATCCCAGCCTCCATTTAATAGCCTTGAAAATAACCAGGAATCTCTCATCTCACCAACAATCACCAGACTAACAGGTTAACAGTAATAATTAACGTCTGTTCAATGCTTAGGAGACTCCAGTTGATAGAATAAGACTTCCTTTGAAATAAACATATGAATGCCTTAGAGTACTAAGCCAGTCTTTGTCTATTTTTGTCAAGATGTTTTGTGTTAAATCCTTGCCTCATTGGGTGAAAAAAAAGCTTCACGACACCCTGAGTATGTGGATATCTCATTAGTGAGAGACCTCTAATGATCATCTATATAATATACTGTACTTATAATGTCTCAAATGAAACTATAAAGAGAAGTCAGAATGACATCTCTTAGACACTTGCATAGGTCTGATGAGGAACTGGGGAGAAATTTGGATGAATAGAAGCCACAGCAGTTGATAAGCACCATTGTAGCCTGTAGAGAGAAACAAGACTCAGACTTGCCATCCATGGCCTTTGACTTCAACGAGGATCTCTGATTACTGACTCTAAGCAGTAGCTGTTGGGTGGAAGAGCATGACATTTGAAATCATTGGATTTAGCACAGTATCACAAAATAACACATACAGTTCACAATGTATGTTTATCGCCCATACTGTTATAGCCTACTGATAAGCTACTATTTTGTATTGCACACAAGCTGGCAGGACTGTTTGCTGCAACTGTTTCCATGGTGGGCACAAAACATTAAGACCTATTCAATAGCCCTAAAATAAACAGGGTTTTTGATTCTCGTTCGTAGGTTTTTAAACTCTACTTTGTGTAGGATTGTATAATAAGTATTTTGTTGTGTCTTTAGGCCTATAAACATTTAGTTAAATATAAATAAGTAAGCACTTGTTTTTCCTCTTTTCCCTCAAGGCAAGGGGAAGAGAGTAACAAATATTACATTTTCCACCTTTGCATGGCTCCAAAACTGAAGGCTTGACTCACTTTGATATGTAGGTGTTGTCTTGGTTAAAGTCTAAACTGTGTACATTTCCTTAATATTAATTTAATTATTTCATAAATTGTACATATGTGTAATTGTAAAATAGTGTCTAATTTGTAGGCGTTACAAATAATGCAATGACGTAATCTAGTACTTTTATTTTGAAAACAACAATGTCCGGAAGTGGCGCTTGGCATTTGGCATGCGCATAATACAGAGGAAGACCAGCCGACGGCATTAAATTGTAAACATTAGCAACCCGGGCAACTACTTTCTGTCTTTGGAATGGAAATATAAGGTAAAATCCGTCTTAAACGTGTCTGCCTTTTGTCAGATACTTATACTTATAACAATGTAGACACAGGCAGTTTGGGAGGTGTTAACGCTAACTTATTTAATGTTATCTGTGGTTTTTGACCTGATGCTGAGACAGACTCAAGCGGCCACAGATACCCTAGCTAGCTAAACATGTTGGCTTACAATGGAATATCTTTATATTTAGTTACATTTACATGTTTTCTTGGTTGTATCGATTACCTTTTATGGTCTACGTTGGCTGTGTTAGGAATTGCCTATGGCTTCCTAACGTTAGCTACCTGAGAGTTAGTTAACGTTAGCGATAGGACATAGCGTTAACCAACGTCCTCCGTAGATGCTAGCTAGCTAGCTAAGTTTACTAACATTGATTTGTATAGTTTTGCGCAGTTTTGGAAGCACGTTTTGCCACAGCTATTGCTAAACCTCTACGGAGCCCAAAACTGGCCATACCATAGGAAATTGTGATTAACGTTTAGCTAGCTAGCTAGCTAGTGTTAGCTAACTGTCTTCGCATCCGGATTTGTCTATCGGCTGAAACAGCTAAGATTGCTAACAACAAACAGTTAGCTGTCTTATCTTAACTAACGCTACTTGCTAATATTGCGAAGAATGTACCTAGAATCAAATCACTCACATGAAACTTGTATTAACGTCAAAAGTAACTAGCTAAGTAAACATCTGATCCGTGAAACACTAGCTATCGATGTGCCTTTCTGTTTTTCCACTATTTAATCCTTATCTGTGATACAGTTAATAACGTTAGTGTAGGCCTTATGGGCAGGGTCCAAAATTAACCTTTTTGTCTACCAGCCAAATGGCTGGCTAGTTAATGTTCAAATTTTACCAGCCTCTTAATAAATTACCATTGCGTTTTGGCTGGTGAGTGAAGCAAAGCTACCAGCCACTTACCATACATACATTACCAGCATTTGGCGAGTAGATGGTGCTAATTTTGGATCCTGCTTATGGTATCTGAAAACTGTGCTCCACCTAGCTGCTGCATGCTGTGACAACTGAGTCCCAAACGTACTGCTCGCAATATCAAGTTTACAATTATTTCAACAACAAATACAGATGCAAAAGTGTATTATAATAGAGAAAAACTCTTGTATTTCATTCATTGTCTTAACCTCACTGAATACAACAACCACAGAATACGTTGTATGGGAATACTGGAATCAAAAGTGTTATATTCGAGAGCAAGAGGTATTACAGCACAATTGACACCTGTGTAACTAGCAAACACTAAGTTACCTGTTCAATAGTGACATCTGTGAAATGTATTGAAGCTCAATACAATGCCTATGTGGATCCTGTAGTGTAGTGCTTTTGGACATACTGTATCAGAGAAGTATAGGTTCCACCATTTAATAGTGATGGCCAAATAAATCAATGAAATGTTATATAAATAAACCTTCATGAACCATTTTCTCTGTTTTCTGAATCCACTAGATGGTGCTCTCTGTTCATCATAGGGTTAAAACACACCAAATTGCCATTCCCTAAGCTTTTTCCCATCTAGTGTGGTCAACAAATACAACTAATGGTTCATGAAGCTTAATTTGGACATCACCAGGGTCCAAAATTAGCACCATCTACCAGCCAAAGGCTGATCAAATATGCAAGTGGCTGGTAGCTTTGCTTCACCCACCAGCCAAAAAACAATGGTAATCTATTGAATGGCTAAAATTTGAACATTCACTACTGTTTGACACTGTCAACAAAATCGTTCCATCCTCAACTTTACAAAGGCACGGTTTATTGCAGGGTGGAGTTATTTGATTGTAATATATTGTACAGGTGTGTTGGATAAACTGACTCATTGTAAGCTAAGGATCAATCTGATTTCAGTATTTTTTTTTTTTTTTTGAGATATGCTTACAGGTCAAATTGGGAAGCAAGACAGGTCGTGTTGCACAAACTACAATGATGAACAAATGGAAACATAAAACTAGATACAAACAACTAACTTTGTGAAAGGGCCCTTTGGCAAACACTGCTGCATTGACTTTCAAATTAGTTTAAGCTCTTGTTACATTTGTGGTGAAGACATACTGACTAAAGAGAAAATCTAATTTTGTTTTGTTGTCTTGGTAGATCAACCCAAGGCGTGGGACCAAACGTTGTTCTTCAGTGCATGGACGCAAAGCCAATGCGCAGGTAGGTGGGGTATGAAGGCATTTTTATATGATCCTTTTCCAGATTGAAAGAGATGTTGGTATTGTTTCCAGACTCTCTCCAGACCAGGGATCTTCAACAGGGGGTCCGGGACCCCTGGGGGGGGGGCTTCCAAATAATTCTTAGTCTTAACATGTTATGTCCAACATATTATTAGCAAATGTAACTCCCCACTAATGATAGTGACTACCTTACCTTTAAGGCCAGTAAGCCTAAGGCCATCCATACAGTTCATCCCAAAGTATTCACTGTGCCACATGTATGTTTAACATTAAAACATTTATTAGGCTGTTTTAATAGCTTAGTATTCTATGCAAAAAAAGGTATGTAGAAAGTAGGGGGTCCCTGCTCCGTCTCTCTTTCATTTTTGACTTAAAAAACATTGAAGACCCCTGGTCTAGATTGTTGACTGTGAATGTATTTTTGCTTTGAGTAAATGTCACTACCATGATGGGTGTTTAATTTCCATGTGGGTTGAAAGTTTTTATTTTTATTTATTTATTTTTTTTAGCAACACTGCTAATGTGTTGTAAACACAGGTGTCAGTCCCCTATGTGGAGACACCTTTCAAAGTAATACAACTCCACAAACTACAGCTTTCAAAATGCTTTTCTTAAACAATTTTGCATTGCACTCTCACAAAGTTGTGTGCCTCATAAGAGACAGATTAAAGTGGATGGTCAGAATGGAAGCAGCAGAAACAGTGATCACCTTTTTTTTTTTTTTTTTTTTATATCCATAGTAGGAATTAAGCTTCAACAAGGCTGGCTCCTAAAATTTCTATCATGCAAAAAGATAGGGTTTTTCTTTAGATCCTCCCTGCCTGGTAAATGCCCAACACCTCCAGTTTGTAATAGAGCCCGACCAATAATATCGGCGGGCTGATTATTATTTTTTGTTATTGTGTTTTTGTTTAAAGGACATAAAAGTTTAATATCTTAAGTTTGTATTTTTATACATTTTATTTATCAGAACTTTAATATATTTTGATGTTCTGTTGTGACAATAAAACAAATTATTATTGTATTATTTTAGTGGGAACTCACGAATAACTACAAATAACTAATGTTAGGGTAATCCATTTGTTTTGTTATGCGTATATATATATATATATATATATATATATATATATATATAGATAGATAGATAGATAGATAGATAGATAGATAGATAGATAGATAGATATATATATATATATAGATATATATCTATATATATAGATATATATCTATATATATATATATATATCGGATTTTTAAATAACCAAATATTTATATTGTATCGGCCGTAAAAATCCACTATTGGTAAGGCTCTAGTATGTAATGCATGATATTAGTTTAACTTTTGAATGTTTAATGTCTAATTATTGCCCATCTGGTTCAGGGTTACCAGCGCACGCCAAGACTCCACTGGAATGGACATCACCAGCCGCTGTACTCTGGGGGACCCCAACAAGCTCCCTGAAGGGGTCCCCCAGCCTGCACGCATGCCCTATGTCTCGGACAAACACCCCCGACAGACCCTGGAGGTGATCAACCTGTTGAGAAAACACCGTGAGCTCTGTGATGTGGTGCTGGTGGTGGGTGCCAAGAAGATCTACGCTCACCGTGTGATTCTGTCTGCCTGCAGCCCCTACTTCAGGTACAAGGAGACTCGCATTAAATTCAACTCACATCTGGTAAAGTAAAACCTATCTGGACATGAATTGATATCAAAGTGCAGGGGGAGTACTTTGATTGCTGGCTGTAACAATAAGATCTCTTGATTTCCTTGCTGTTTTCAGGGCGATGTTCACTGGAGAGCTGGCTGAGAGTAGACAGACGGAAGTGGTTATCCGCGATATCGATGAGAGAGCAATGGAGCTGCTAATTGATTTTGCCTACACCTCCCAGGTAACACCAGTGGCAATGGACAGTGTTTCTATGTGGCATTAAGGACTGATGGTGCGTTGTTTGTAGCAACACAAATTGCCATGTGTATTGAGCAAAAGCGTGCAGATGGTCACCTTAGTGATGGCCAAATTAAGCTTTGTAAACCAGTGTCTTTATTTTCTGAGCTCACTAGATGGTGCTCTCTGTTCAACAAAGGGTTGAGAATATACTGAATTGTAAAGCCTTAGGCCTTTCTCTTAAAACCAAGAGCGCCATCTAGTCGACTCAGAAAATAAAAACACTGGTTTATGAAGCTTCTTTTGACCATCACTAGGTCACCTTATCTAAAAATCAGCTAGCAGCTAAACAGCTGTGGCCATGACGGCCGCTGAACAAGACTTGCAATGTAATTAACAGATTTTAAGAGTCATATCAAACAAACAAATCCACGACCCGATTTATTAAAAAGAACCACATTTCCAAGACAACGTATCTCCCTTACAGTACAGTAAGGTATGTCATAAAAAATGCAAAGAGTGTGTTGCAACTGACTGGAACAGGTCATCTTTAGAGTCTCTGTCTGTGTAAGGAGAGGCCTGTAGAGAGAGCTACAGGGCTCCACATCTCAGATGGGAGATGCACTGCTCAACAAATCTTGCTAAAAGATTGGAGCTTCATGGACAAACTCAATGTGAGGAGTTTCTGATGTCCTGACCTTCCTGCTCCTAGGTTACAGTAGAGGAGGGAAATGTCCAGACGCTGCTCCCTGCGGCCTGCCTTCTCCAGCTGGCTGAGATCCAAGAGGCCTGCTGCGAGTTCCTCAAGAGGCAGCTGGATCCCTCCAACTGTCTTGGCATAAGGGCCTTTGCAGACACACACTCCTGCCGCGAGCTGCTGCGCATTGCAGACAAGTTCACCCAACACAACTTCCAGGAGGTAAGAACAGGGATACATAGGAACAACTGTCCATAGTCCCTTTTTAGAGTTCTTAAAAGTCATATGTTGTACTTTATGTAACGTGGGTACATTTTGGGAGTGTGAATCTTAAGGCACTATATATAGATAGATAGATAGATAGATAGATAGATAGATAGATAGATAGATAGATAGATAGATCTATATATATCTATATCTTTTTTGTTTTTCCCCAGCATTACTGAAGATTAAGTTTATGTTGTGCCATCCATAGATATAGCGCGTCCACTAACACAAGAAGTGCTTTACACACGTATACACAGTTGTAGATGTCGAATTACGTTACAGGTCAAATACATAGGTAGCGATGCCTGTGTAGTCGACAAATGTGTTTTTAAATGACCAATAACCAGAATTGTTTGTTCCCCTCACCCCTGGTCAATTTAGACTGAAGGTGCAGAAAAGAAAATGCTCTGTCTAACCATTCACATGTTCTCATTTTACAAGTAATCATTTTCAAGCTGTTCATGCAAACCTATTCAGATTTACATAATTCAGTTTAAGTCAGACTGCAAGTTATTTTGAAATAAAAAGGCACAGCTATGAGCCATAGTTCCTGCCACACTACTGTCCGAGCTTTATTCCTCGTTTTTTAGTCTTTGTTGTGCACACACGCATGTTTAAAAACAGTCAAAAACTCTTACATCTGGTTAAAGCAGGACAATTAGCAATTGCAATGGCTACTTTACCTAACTGCTTTCTATGGAAAGCATGAAATCAAGCATGTGCCTGTGTTTACATTTTAAGTAATGTCACGTGCTCATAGCTCAGTTGGTTTGTTTCGCCATTGTGTTTACCTAGCTTTTTTCCGAGCCTCAGGATGTGTGTACATTGTAACTTATACAGTTGTCGGTGTGCGTCTGTTTGACAGTATAGATTAGTTCGACGGAGGACTGTAAACATGGAAAAAGTCCAGCCAGTCTATTGACTCCTGATTACAAACATTAGTTTGAGACTCGTCATGTGAGAGTGTTGTGTTAACACAACACAGAGGAAGAGGAAAGCTGTCACAGCATCACATTTATAAGACTTATCTTCACTGTACTTTGCTTTTCTTTTTTCAAATCTCTTTTATTGAGTTTTTCCGTGACAAGCACAATAAACATTACCCCAGCAGCACACCATGGACTACAAGGTGGCAAGAACTGTCCAGATAAGTAAGCAAACCCTTTAGGGCAGGGCAGTATTTTATATTTTATTGACACTGATATATCAGGCTGGATATCATCTTAAATTTTGGATGTCGTAATATCATAATATGACATAAGAGTTGTCTGTTCCTGGTTTTAAAGGCTACATTTCAGTAAGGTGATGTAATCTTCTGAACTTACCAGACTTACTAGCTGTTTTATTATTTGCCTTTACCCACTTAGTCATTATATCCACATTATTGGTGATTATTTATCAAAAATCTCACTGTATTGACAATATTGCCGCAATGTCGACATCAATGTGTTTGGTCAAAAATATTGTGATATTTGATTTTCTCCATATTGCCCAGCTCTAAAACCATTACAGAACCAGTAATGAAGCCAAATACATAAAGAATTAGTGAACTCTTACAAAAAAATTGTAACCGAAAGGCTCCCTCCCCTTTAAATGTACCCATATACATGCATAGCTGCATACCCGGATACATACTCACACGCACACGCATACCATGCACATTGCTTTTCAAGATAAATGTATGCAGTCAAAGTGTAAGGCAGGTTTTTTGCAAACCTGAAAGGGTTTGGACTCTTCTCAGTTACAGTCCAACTTTGTAAATGCATCTGGACTTGTGCAGCTAGTTATATGATGATGATGTAGTAGTAGTAGTAGTAGTAGTAGTAGTAGTAGTAGTAGTAGTAGTAGTAGTAGTAGTCGTCATCAAGATATTTGAAGAATTTCTTGACCAGTAATCCTTCAGCCAGAGACTTTAATGAAGACAGCCAGAATAACAATTTTTGGTTTGCAGCTTAAGTCATTGGAAAAAGCAACTACATAACAACTGACACACATGCTTTTTTTGTTGTCTTGTATTTGCTACCTCGGGTGATAATAGAAGTCTGTAGACATTTCTGACAAACCATAGATTATGTGACAAATACATTGACTGGCTGATAGGCAGAGAAACGGACATATAGAATGACTATATATTTTCTTTTCTTACTTGATGGAACCCTTCAAAACTGTGTGTTGACTAAAGGGAACTGAATGATGTACGGCCCAAACGACCGGACTATGTCTGCAGCAGAATCTCTGCAGGGTAAATCCAGACAGCTAGCTAGACTATCTGTCCAATCTGAGTTTTCTGTTGCACAACTAAAATAACTTTTGAACGTACACACGTTCCACCAAAACAAGTTCCTCCCCGAGGCTTTTTTGTAGCGGCCCCGGAGCTCTGTGCGGCACTTGGCACCGCCTATAACGATTGTGATTGGTGTAAAGAAATGCCAATAAAACCGAGGATGTTTCTCCCATCCCAGAGTGCTGTGTGGACTAGCCAGACCCACCTCTGCAGCAATGTGGAGGAAGGTCTAGCAACGCGAGGCTGTTGTATCCCTAAAATGTCTGATGGTGCTAGTCTTAACAAGACACAGGATTTGCAGAACATAATTTCCATGTGCCATCTATCGTGATTACATTAAATTGCTCATTTAAAGCACTGAAGTGATGGTGGTGTTGTGGAAATAGATGAACTCCCTGTTTTATTAAAGAGAATTAAAATGAACCGTTCTCTCTTTGTGGCACAGCTGCTTGACTTTCTGCTCTACTCTGTTGTCTTAGGTAATGGAAAGTGAGGAGTTCATGCTGCTGCCTGCCAACCAGTTGATTGACATCATTTCCAGCGATGAGCTCAATGTGCGGAGCGAGGAACAGGTTTTTAACGCAGTGATGGCCTGGGTGAAATACAGCATCCAGGAACGCAGACCACAGCTACCCCAGGTCAGTGGCTGGAGAAATGTCCTACCACAACCTTTAACTGGCTCTGATGGCTGTGTGGTAATAGGGCTGCACGTTATGAGGGAGGTATCTCATTGCAATTATTTTTGACTGATTTTGCAATTGCGATATGATGAACAATATTAGAGAGAATGCTCGTTTTTGTAAAATTGTTTTCATTAAAAAAATATTAAAATCCAATGTGTTACAAGACTTAATAACGGACTGATCTGTGTTGTGTAGGTCCTGCAGCATGTCCGTCTGCCGCTGCTCAGCCCCAAGTTCCTGGTGGGCACTGTTGGGTCCGATCCTCTTATTAAGAGTGACGAGGAGTGCAGGTTAGTGTGTCTACCCAATGTTTTTGTGGAAAATGCTGCTGGTGCCAATCTGGATCCAGTAATTTTGTGGAATTCTTTAAATTGCCATGTAACCTTGGTTTGTGATTATATCATGTTTTCAGAGACTTAGTTGATGAGGCAAAGAATTACCTGCTGCTGCCGCAAGAGAGGCCACTGATGCAGGGTCCCAGAACCCGGCCAAGGAAACCCATCCGCTGTGGAGAGGTACTCTTTGCAGGTTAGTGTCTTTTAGGCAATACGTTATATGGCTGGGACATTATGCGTTTGTCTCACGATACGTGGGTGCCGATTCAACTTGTATTACAATTTGATAGTATTGAGTATCGCAATTTTATTTTCCTTATTTAACAAAAACAAAAGTTAAATAGTGCACTAGTGAAAACTAATTGCTTTCTATGAAGAATGCACATGACATGCCATACTGTCATTAATTTTATCTGTAAAGAAGTACATAACATGTATTTTCTGTTTTTGCTCTATTTTGCTGGAAACTGATAAGATGTCCGGTACTGCACAAGCAAAATGTTTAGGTAAATAATTGGTAAAAGAAGAGAAAAAAATCTAAATTATTAATTTTTATAAACTGCGATACATAAGCCCCCTCTTGTAAATTGCAACCAAGGTTATCCTTGGATCAAATTAGAGATGTATATAGGCTTCTGCAGAGTACCACCAGTGTACCACCAGTGTGGAGGATTGTAAAAATTTCATCTTGCAAAATGAAATGACTCCCCTCCATCGGGTTAGTTTAACTCTGTGGACTCTCGTCTCCTTCTCCTTCAGTTGGTGGTTGGTGCAGCGGGGACGCCATTTCCAGCGTGGAGCGTTACGATCCCCAGACCAACGAGTGGCGGATGGTGGCGTCAATGAGTAAACGGCGATGTGGCGTCGGTGTCAGTGTTCTGGATGACTTGCTGTATGCGGTGGGAGGTCACGACGGCTCGTCATACCTCAACTCTGTGGAGAGGTGTGTCACTGTCACACGATAATTCATCTGGATATTCAGATCTAGACGTAAACTTGTAAAGTCTCATTTATTTTTGTTTCCCCCCATCTCTCCTGTCCAGATATGATCCTAAGACCAATCAGTGGAGCAGTGATGTGGCCCCCACTAGCACTTGTCGCACAAGTGTAGGAGTGGCTGTCCTCGGTGGTTATCTGTATGCTGTTGGGGGACAGGATGGGGTTTCCTGTCTCAACATTGTTGAAAGGTGACTGTCCAAACTCTTGTGTCTGTGATAAACTGCTGATATAACCATCTTATATCAGTGAGTGTTTGTTTTTTGGTGGTAGTTGAGTCTGTTATATCTCTTATCTTCATCCCCGAAGTTCATACCCAGACACTAGGGATGTTAACACTTCCACCGCCACTCTGCCAGGCAGATAAGGGTACTATAACAGCCAAGTCCAACCCCCAAGAGCTTCTGTATCCTTTGTTATTGCAGACGGGCCATTAACACGCCATCCCTCTAAGACTATATAGCATTGCGTTAATCACTGTTGCAGCAAGGACACACGCAGCTCCCACACACTATACACAACCAGATACATTTTCTACCCACACAAAATTAAATAAAATGTGGTAATTAAAAAAAAAAATGTATTGGGACATATGATATAAGCTGCCACCCAATGCTGTGTTGTTCAGTTTAGTTCAGTCAACCCAAAATGTTTTTTTTTAAAGTTTTTACCCTGCAGATAATCCGCTGCTTACAGCTCAGATCAGCATCATATTGAAACAAAAAAGATGGTGTAAAAACCTAAAAGGCTGGAAACATGTAATTCTTAGTCTGCGACAGCACAGCCCCCTCTTGGCCACGCTCACATCGACTTGCCTATATTGACATGGACCCAAGAAAGGTTCTGAACGTTACTGAAAAGCTAATGTCTAGTACGTATCCTAGTAATAGAATGGCGTCCTTCTTATGCTTTAGGTATGATCCCAAGGAGAACAAATGGACTCGTGTGGCCTCCATGAGCACCAGGCGACTGGGTGTAGCTGTGGCTGTGCTGGGGGGCTTCCTGTACGCTGTAGGAGGGTCTGATGGGACGTCACCATTAAATACAGGTATAGTACTGAGTTATGTGATAAGTGCAATTTTAAATTAACCCAGAGCCTTGACAAGAGTGGGTAAGGAATGAGAGGAGAGGTGGCATGAGGTAGAAACCTGTTGGAATGTTTGTATGTGTAATGTTTAAATGCACAACAGAGTGAACCCTCACAAAAAAGACTACTACGGTCATCTGTGGGATTGGAAACAGCTCTTTGCTTTGGGTTTGCCAGTTTGGGTTTTGCAATCCTTTTTTCATTTTTTGCTTTCATCTGACATTTTTTCTCCCTTTCTCCTTTTTTTTTTTTTTTTCTTCTTCTACTCAGTGGAACGCTACAACCCTCAAGAGAACCGCTGGCACACAGTGTCTCCGATGGGAACCAGAAGAAAGCACCTCGGCTGTGCCGTCTACCAGGACATGATTTACTCTGTCGGGGGGAGAGACGACACCACAGAGCTGAGCAGCGCTGAGCGATACAACCCCAGGACAAACCAGTGGTCTCCTGTAGTGGCCATGACGTCCAGACGGAGCGGGGTGAGTGTGTGCGTTGGGCTTTTGTGTGGTTAGTATATGAGGCTTGTTCTTGTATAGTTTTAGTTATTGCGTTGCATTCATATGTCAATAATGAGATAGACTGCATTTAATTTGTAAAATGATTTATTCTAAAAACATTACATTACAAAAAGGCTGTGTTTTTGGGTGACCTGTAGCTCACACGGTAGAGCGTGCGCCCGATGTTGGCATAATTCTTCGCAGCGGCCTGGGTTTGAATCCGACTCTAGGCCCCTTGCTGTGTGTCATCCCCCGGTTTTCTTTCTCTTCAGCTGCTCTAACAAAGGAAAAAGCCATAAAAAATTATTTAAAAAAAGGCTTGTGTGTGTAGGTGGGCTTGGCTGTAGTAAATGGTCAGCTGATGGCAGTGGGAGGCTTCGATGGGACGACGTATCTTAAAACTATAGAAGTCTACGACCCTGATGCCAACACATGGAGGTAAGTGGCACCATGTGAAATAATGTTACCAAAAACAGTTACTAAGTACAGTACAATTGTGAAAAGAATAAACCAAAACAACTCTGCAATACCAGTAGTAAGTCAAGATCAGAGATCAAAGTAAATGCTCTACAGATATGAGCGCCATCAATGATTCTTTGTTTTTAATCTGACTGATATTCTAAGTGTTTTTCAGTCTGGTTTAAGACCTGGACATAGCACTGTATCGGCGGCCTCTAAGGTTGTGAGTGATATTGTTATAGATAATAGGCAAGATTGTGTTGCCCTTTTAGAGCGTCTCAACAATATCGGGTATTGCGTCCTGTAGGTGGGTTGAAAATTATTTATCTGGTAGATCTCAAGCTGTTCTGGCTGATGGTTATCAATAAGATTTTCTGAATATTTGTAAAAAAAAAGGTTTTTCAGGGGTCTGTTTGGGGACTATATTTATTAATTTTAATTCTTGTAGGAACAGCTCAGTTCATCTCTATGCAGATGATACAGTCATCTCTTCAGTTGCCCTTTCTGTTGATCTCGCTCTACAGAACTTACAATCAGATTTTTGTGTAACCCAAAGAGCTCTTTTTGATCTTAAATTGACTTTAAACCCAGACAAAACAAGGTATATGATTTATTTTTTTTTTTAAATGTACACTGTAATAACTAAAAGAGCCATCATCCACTTTTAATGGGACACAAGTTAACACAAACATAATTTTACAGCTACAAGTATACAGGCATTTGGGTGGATTTAAACCACACATAATTGAACCTAAAGTTAAAACAATGTAATCAACGTATCATTGGAAATGAGAGCTTGCTCTCAATTGGCCCTCCTTGAATAAATTAAGGTGATGGCAATATAAATGTATACTATACCATATTTTCAGGACTATAAGTCGCTCCAGAGTATAAGTCGCATCAGTCAAAAAATGTGTCATGAAGAGGAAAAAAAAAGTATATAAGTTGCATTTAACTAGAAATTTATTTCACAAAATCCAAGACCAAGAAGACATTTAGCACACGGAACAACAGTCTGAATACAGTAGGTGTCTGGTATGTTAATGTAACACATTAAGTCATTCAACTATAGTATACAATAGCACACAGAACTACTAGACAGAACTACACAGAACTGCACCGTTGATAAGCCTTTCCTGGAAGCATGTTGTTAAAGCACCCATCTGTGGACCCGCTCTTCCAGCTCTGGTTCCTTCAGCCATCTTTGTTTCAGCCCGCGATTAGCTTCCTTTGTCTTTCTTCATTTCAGTAAGAGTAACCTCTCGCAGCTGTAGACGGTAATGTTTTCAGTATGAATTAACATTTAAAAACTATATTTTGATATACAAGTTGCACCGGACTATAAGTTGCAGGACCAGCCAAAGTGTGAAAAAAAAAAAAAAGTGACTTTTCCAAAGTGTGTCTGTGTCTGCAAATGTCTTGTTAGTAAAGCATATTGGCATCGTTATCGACCACTATGAGTGAACAAATATTGGATATTCAGCTGCAAAAAAAAATCACTGCATTCTCATAAAATAATTTTAATTATTGAATGTTCTGTTTTAGCAATGAAGACTAAACATAATTGACTAAAATATAAAGTATTAGCCAAAAACTCCTTGACATTTCACTTCCGGTAATGCTCCGTTTGCCTTGGGCTTCCTTTTGGTTGTCATTTTAAACTCCGGTGGATTTCTGAGGACTCTGGTTAACTGCTCCTCAGATCTCTGCAGAGTAAATCCAGACAGCTAACTAGACTATCTGTCCAATCTGAGTTTTCTGTTGCACGACTAAAACAACTTTTAAACGAACACATGTTCCACCAAAACAAGTTCTTCCCGATTTTGCAGCAGCACCGCAGCTTTTCCCGGTGATTAGCACTGCACAAGACGATTGGGATTGGTTTAAATAAAGGCCAATAAACCAGAGCAGGTTGTCCTCCCATCCCCGAATGCTATGTGGAGTAGCCAAACCAGTGCATGAACAACTTTACAGTACAGGCCTAATTAAAACCCCAATAAGGTAATCAGCAATTAATATTCTCTGTTTTTAATCGGTCTTGTCTTCCCCTTTTATTCTGCCATGTTCACATGCATGAGTACCAGAACACTTTATTTTGACGTATAGTTTCTACTGCACAGACAAACATTTGAACTTCTCCTTTCTCACCATTTGACTCCCTTTCTAGGTTGTATGGAGGAATGAACTACCGCCGGCTAGGTGGGGGGGTAGGCGTCATTAAAATGACTCACTGTGAATCCCACATATGGTAACACCAATACCCCGCCCACCCAACCCCCTCACACACTTCTCATCACGTTGCAATGGATGCCTCTTCACCAACTCTTGTGCCTCCAAAAGAGACGCTGTAATTCATGCGAGCATGAGAAAAACACGCGGGAACACAAGGCGGAAAGAGGAAACTTTGAACACTAGTTCATCCCCAGCTCAAGTGTGAGGACATTACCTTTTGGAATACCCTGGTTGTCCTCATTGATTGACCGCGGTCTCCACAAAGTGCACTGAGAGCAGAGGTCTACTAATGACCTCACCAAGTTTTCACCATCCAAGCCTCTCGTGTCTGGGACATTTGATTCGGCGTATGTAATGGAACTCAACTTGACCATATTGCTGCTAAGGGAGATCATCTTACATTATTGGAAGATGCTTTTTTCAGTCTGTCCAACTGTGAAAGCCTCTATCACCTTCCCTTGTGTTAAAATGCCAGATCCCCAAATTCTGGTTACAATGACCCTCAATGAGAAAAAAACAACAACTTTTGCTTAAGGCTTTGGAGCATACATCTCAGCTATGGCTGTCATGTCTCTGGGGCTCATTTGTAGCATTAAGCAGTGAAAAGCTGTCAGGTGGTTATCTTCTCAAAGTAGATAGGGAAAGCTGAATTCATTTTACTGGGAAAGATGGGTAGCATTAGAAGGATGTGTATGAGGAATTCACAGCATTTTCTCTCAAACTTACTGATGTTGGATCAGACTCTGGTGCTGCAGTTCACAGGAGGTTACTGTGGCTGTTTGTGACGTTGGGTGTTTCAAGATCTCAGTTCAGATGCTGACAGTAACCATTCAATCGAAAGGACTTAGACACAAGAGTCATCCAATGGTGTTGTCAAATGGGTATAACGATGTGCATTTTCAGAAAGGCATTCATGGTGTTGCATTCACTTGTACACACTAACATTGGTTTGTAAAAAGAAAAAAGAGAGCTTTAAAGGTCAAACCCTGCTTAGTTTTACAAGTCCACACTCCTGGCCAACCATGCTTGTGATTGCGACAACTGTGAGTATTCTCGTTTTCATAAAATTAAAGAAAATTGTCCCCTGGGCTCTGCTACAAAAAGGGGTTTTAGACCCTTTGAGATGATCTGACGAGTACTTAGCTTGAAGCACACTGAAACCTTGAGGCCATGATCAGACAGAGCGCATTTGCAAGTAGAAAAATGTGAGGCGCACCACACCAGCCTTTTTTGTTAAAAACGGCCCAATCAGACCAGAGCCATGCCAGTTGCATATTTTTTTTATTCTTGCTATGCAACCATTGAAATCACCCGTCCTAAAAGAGCTTTTCCACACGGGTTGAATTTCTTATTTTTTAGGCATTCAGGTTCCACCTGCAAAAACACGAGGCGCATAGAGCAACAAAACGCGAGGCGCTCAGCCATGCAAAAAAGGTGAGCAAAATCCTTCACCCTGAACTCAAACATGACAAAATAAACTTGTTGGTACAATTTTTTTTTTTTTTTTTTTTGGTTGGACTTTTGTCATGTATTATTATTATAATAAAAGGACAGCATTTTCTATCCAAAGGATGTTTCCACAATTTAGCTCTTTTGGAGCTACAATACCTGAAGAGTTTCTTTTTTTCTTCTTTACTTTACTAACTTCTATAACATCTAATAACACAAATCAGTGAGCCGTTTTCTCATTTAAATGGAGACAAATAAAACCCAGCTTCTGTAATTTAATTTCTGCGACATGTTTATTAACACATATAGCATTAAAGTCAGTCCTGCAACAGACTGAACAGAAGAAGTTAGCCAGTGGGCTACGACCAATGCAGTAGTATTTCTATCCCAGTTTGATTTCATTCTTAACTGTTGTATGCATCAATAAAGTAACAACAGTTGGTGATTTTTAGCTTTTGTTTACACAATTATGGGGTTTTGACACTGGGCCTTTTTTTGGTCTGTTATTCTCACTTCCCACAGTTTGTATGTCATCATACAACAGTGTAACAGCACCACCTGCTGGAGGACACTTATAGTGCAGCACTTTGATGAAGAATTAAAAGCTCCCCACTGCAGTCCACTTACTGGTCCTTGGTTGTATAACTGATTTCAGCTCAATGTGAAACACAATTGAAGACCGACACAGTTTGAATACACGCTGGAACTGGTTTGGCTTCTCACAATTGATTGCACTGCCCCCCCACCCTTTTTCTTCCTAATTCTATTTTAAGTATTCTTATAGGAGTCAGGGTTTTCAGGCCTCACACTGAGAATGTCACCCTCGAGTCTTTGCAGAAGTGGATTTATTTCATGGATTCAACACGTTTTGACTTGCTTTGTGGACACACACTGTCCCTCACAGTTCTACACTTTAAAGTGGGTGTGGAACAAATGCATTGCAGTAATAAGTGAGGATAATGATGCAAGGCTGCCGTTATGCATTATTGTAACCACCATGTTCATGAGCAAGCAGGTCCTTATCTGAATATAAGTATTCATGTTTAATAATATGGTAACTCTAGATTTAGCTAGGGTTACGTTGTCTATGTTAGTGGAGATTTGAAGTTGCGGGTTCACAGTTTGTCGGACCATGTGGTAATGCACACAGTTGTGTTGAAAATTAATGTTGAGGTTTCACTCGCTGATCCTCCCTCTCAAACACTGAACACAGAAATAATCCAGTGTGGCCAACTGTGTTTGCCTGCTTCTTGAAAACTCTCCCAAGAATATGTTGCTATTGTTTTACTGCCACAGAATTATCATTAAATCCCACTCAGATAAAGACTCTATCATGTTTTTGCTTTTGGTATCAAGAAAAACATCATGTTTTTGTAAAAATGCATTTTTCAGATGATCCAGTGAAGTTCTAAATGGGTTATTAAGTTTAAAATTAGCACAGGTTGGGGATTTGTGGTTGTCATTGAATTTGTGATAATACTGGTAAAGAAATAAAAACTGTAGCAGGACCAACCCAGAATTTTTTTGCAATTGGCCGACTGTTTCTTAATTTCTGGTTTAGTTCTAAGACCATAGCGTATTATCTACCCCAAAATTCCCCTGTTTTTTTTTAACATCCTAAGCTAATTTTTCGACAAGTAACTCTGGCAATAGATATTTGTTATCAAATAATTAATTTGGTCTGTCTTAGACCAATTAATACAGAGTGGAGTTTCCCTTTAATTGTGTAAGCTACTAATGATTCATTGTGATTGTGATGAAGTCAAGCAGCCTTCACTCAGTAGTTTATATTTAAATCTGTTGTTCTGGTTGGGACCTCTGTGGTTTGTTTTCATGTATCAAACTGCCATCTCTCCGCTGTGGTCACTACACCATCTCTGGAGTCACCATGTTCATTACAACAAGGATTAAACTTTTTTTCTGGAAAAGAAAGTCAGTCTCTCGCTTGCTCTCTCTCTCTCACACTCACTCACTCACCTAGGGGTGTACTAATTTATTGGGCCCTCATGGTCTGCATATGTGTGCATAGCACTACTATGCATAGCATAGCACTACTAGTATTCTCGATCAACGATCAAACACATTAATACCATATTAAGTGGGAGGTAGGCATTTTGTGTCCCAGTGTCTGCGTGGTAGATGGGTTGTATGGACATGAACATCTTGACAGAATGCTGTTCGCACAATTCACCTCCCCTAAAAATGAATTTCCCCCTGGTGAGGCTTCACTTCTGATTCACATCAAGTAACAAAATACTTTCAAGGTTTGAGCTTGTGTCCTTTTTGCTTGCCTCCAAACAGTAATGAAACTTTTTATATAGATAGATAGATAGATAGATAAGATTGCAAAGACTGAAAAATGTCTCCCACAAGAAATCCTTCTACATGCATTCTAATGAAAGCTGACATTTTGCAGTGGTATACCCTTATGAAAGCTAGCCCCCCCCCAAAGAATACTTTGGGGGGGGGGCTAAAGCACCTATCCGTTGCGGAAGACTGCTGGATTCACTTTTAAGCATAAAAATGCTTGCTAAGTAATTTTAAAGAATAAAAAGAGACATTTACTGACATGAAACCAAAAACGTCCACTCATCTTATACACAGTGTCAAAAACAGTCACTGCACTTTAATTTCATTTCATTTATATTTATTATACAGGAAAGTCTAAAAGTAACATTACGTTACAATGCAGACGGGCCTGACTCAGTTCAGGAACTGGTTTTCAGCAGGTTCCTGTTCAGAAACACAAAAACCTAACTACAGCACGTCGAGACAGACATTTTTACAATACATCAATAAGGACTAGACAAGATTTAGACAACTAAAATAACAATACAGTTTACATAAGGAAACTTGATCAAATGTATGCCTTTAAAGCATGAGCAAGCTGGTTGGGCCTACACACCAGCACTCTCAAGTGAGAGCAGGGTTTCCCCTGCCTATATAACCCAAAGATGGGCGGCCTTTGTGTTATTAGCCGCTGCCTTTTTTTTTTTTTTTTTTTTTGCTCACCAAAACTATTGGGCCTTTAATCAATTCTGCTTTGATGGGCTTATACCAAGCATGTAACCATTACACACGGCTCAAGTGTAGAGGCAATAGTGGAATGACACATTAAATAAGCCATGAATTGAGAAAGGCAAACAAATGTGTGTTTGTGACATGTTTTGGAAATTAGCACCCGCCACCATCCGAATGCGGGTGAATTTCAACAGATGTTAAAGGACTGTTAAAGTTCTGACTTCAAATGGATCTGCAGCGCACCGTCTTTTGGGTGTTTGTACTTTATTCTTTAATAAAAGTCCTAGGACATAGAGAGGTGAGAGACTATTAACTATCAAAACGCCTTTTATGTTAGTACCCCAGCATGGGGATGTGTGTGTCAATGTCTCCTTTGGTCTAACGCTTGCCAGCCATATGACGGTTAAACATGAAAGTGAGAGTCAGTCAGACACTTAAACCAGAGCAACATGAGCAATTTTACAAGTTACTGAAATATTAAATGGTAGCTTAATAAGTAAAAATTACCTTCATTCTGTTTTTGTTCTTTTTCATATTTAACAGGAAGCACAGAGCAAACCTTTGACCCAGCAATGCCCAAAAGTCAGTCATAGCTGGCTCATAAACACTCCTGATGGTGTGTTGTGTGTACTTTGCAGAAAACATAATCCCCTGACACCCTGTTCATTTTGTAAACCAACCACTCTTCTGCACACAAACACCATTTTATCAGCCTTTAACACCACTGGTTAAGGAGCTCAGATGTTAAGAGGGAGCTCAGAGTAGAACTACTGCTCCTTACTGTTGAAAAGAACCACATGAGGTATTTTGGCCATCTGATCAGGATGCCTCCTGGGCGCCCGCTCCAAATTAACTGGTAGGAGACCTCAGGGTAGATCTAGTCTACATCAACAACCTTTCATTTCTGGGATTGTTCAGATGCCGCCGGAAATTCCACCGGATGTCCGTTACCTTCTGCTTTCTTTGAGCTAGCATTCTAAACTCCTGTAGATTTATGAGGATTGTGGTCAACTGCTCCTCAGATCTCTGCAGGGTAAATCCAGACATCTGAGTTTTGTGTTGCACGACTAAAACAACCTTTAAATGTACACATGTTCCACTCAAAACAAGTTCCTTCCCGAGGCTATTTTGCAGCGGCACCGTGGCTCTGTCCGACACTTAGCGCCGCCAACGAAGATTGTGATTGGTTTAAAGAAAGGCCAACAAACCAGAGCACATTTTTCTCCCATCCCAGAATGTTCAGTGGACCCTCCTCCACAGCACTGTGGGGTTGCTGGGGAGAGGGACGTCTGGACTACCTCGCCTAGCCTGCTGCTGTTGCATCCAGGCCCCAGATATCTACCAGAAAATGGATGGATGGAGGGAAGTAATTAGTTTTCTAATTAATTTTGTTTGAGAGTAAAACATATAATTATTCAATCACATTTTGGATAATGTAACAAGTGATAAGTAACTTGTTTTTGTTTGAGTAACCCCACCAAACACCACATACTGTATGTTTACAATATTTCAAGAAAGACAGGACACTTGCAAGGGACTAACATAAATAAAATCCCTCTTTTTTTTTTTTACATGGCTTGCAAGCACCCATCATCATTATCACCAATCGTCACTGACTTAACCACACTTAATAAAAGGAGGTTGACTAGAAGCACAGGAAGAGGACAACTTGATCTCTTTACATAGAAATCTCTGTTATTAGTTGCACGTGGGTGCCGTGCTTAGTAAAAGTGGAAGCAGTGAACTGTAAAATGCCAATAGTCTTTCTATACACTCTGCTCTGCTGTTCCCTCATGGCACTTACGGGTGGACAGACACCAGACACACCTACAAAAACACACTCAGAAGACGAGAGAGACCTCTCTGCTTCTGTTTCAGTACCACTTTTCCTCCTTTTCCTGTGTTATAAATGGACACTGTACAAATGGCTGCAGGCTATTCTTGACTGAACAATCTCTTGCTCATTGCGTCTGTCCCAGAAGACACACCCTCACTCTAAAATATACACTAAACAATAAAAAACATTGCTCTGGGCAAGTGTAGAAACATTTGAAATTCACTTACATTGGTTTGTGGCTCTGCTGGAACTGGCCTTTGCTCCATTACACACACATACACACATTACACTGTGTATGTGTGTGTGTGTGTCACTGGGGATTTTACAGCATAACCTAAACACTGAACCACAAATATAACCCAGTGCCAACCTTGACCAGCTCCTCCAAAGAGAGTACATTGGAGATTGTGGTATCCTAGCTGTAATATTAAGTAGACATGCTAATCTGTCCATTATATTGTTGATACTTACTTGTTACGACTAACAAGGGGTAACTTTGGAACCCGAAGCTGGGAATGATGGCACATCGGAGTTGAATGAGTTCCATTTACAAGTTGGATTTTCATTGTTTTCATTAGCTTTAGCCAGGTTAGCCTTTGTTAGCAATGCCAGTTTATAACAACGCTGTGACAATATGTCCACAGATAGAATTATGGATAGCGCAGTGTGTACGACTGATGTAGTGAGACACAAATAACACAGACGTGCTTATAACTGTATGTTACTACAGCTTTCACAACTGTTGATGCGCGTAGCAGCCATGTTGGACTTTTAACTCAGGGTACTCCAAAAATCCAAGTTCCGAGTACAAATGAAACACACTACATCACTTAATTTGCTCACCTTGTTTGAGACTTAATTAGAAGGTATCTGCTAATAATGATTTTTCCAGTAGGAGGCGCTATTACACAGACAGGATGACAACTCTATGTTAGACCGAAAAAGTAGTTGCTGGCCAGAGACTTGTGAGAGTAACTTGTAAATACGTCATGCCTGAGAGTTTATATTAAACTTGCAAAGGTGTATGGATCTTGTGGACGATCAGTTCTGCTATAGAAGATACAACACAGATGATGTGCTCTTAATAGGGTAAAAATTATGTTATTCATCTGGCTGGTGCATAGTATATTTGGCACAACGTGTAAGATGCAGCTTGCTTGCTATTCTTCGACAAAGTGCAGCAGTGAGAACTTTTTTATACCAAACCCAATTAACTAAAGTGAATTTAACTTTGCAATATAGGTAGTACTAGTAGTAGAATATATACAATATTGGGTTCCTTTATTAGAAACAGAACTGGGATCTAAATGGAATATGTCGGAGAGGCTGTAGTCCGGCAGGGGAGCGAAGAGACCACTGTACATCTGTTTTTTTAATTTGCTACGGCTAAGAAGCTAACTAGCTTTCTCACCTGCAAACTTGCATTAGAAGTGTACTTTTCTCAGCATCAGCACAAATTAAGACATCTTTGTTTGTAAGTGAGATAAGAACACAAAAGCAGGAAAGCTTAAGTTGGTTGTTCACAGTCCATGGCTCCTTCCAGCCGTTCTGCTGCATTCATGCCATATTGTTCATAGCATTGTTATAAACGATAACACTTTATTTGAAGGGGTGTGCATAAGACAGATATAATACTGATATAGATTGGTATTTAAGCTAATTAAATTGCTAATTATTTTTAATAATTATTTGACTTTGCAGAGTCGCCAGCCTCTGTGCATTTTGACTTAGGGAATACAATACCAAGGTGGTTTTAGGTGTGGTCCATGCAAAGATTTAGGGAGTAGGGACGGGGCCATTTCCCTCCTATTATACACCCCTTTCCCGAATTGGAGTCCCAGCTTTTGTGATTCCATAGCAAGATGATCTCTAAGTCATCATTATCATTGACCATTAATTGTTTTGGCTTTTTGCCCATAAATGCTTTAAAAAGTGCCAATTTGGCTGCTGAACTTTTTGAACAAAATTCCTGGGGATTGAGGAGTGATTACCCCGGACCTTGAAAGTTGCCAACCCTGGGCTGGAATCTGAGTGAATACCACTTTACAGTAAGTAGAAACTCACACAAAGATTGGATTAAAAACACAAATTGGTTCACAGTTAAAATCCTGCCAAGCATACAGTATTAAAAAAACAAGCATTTAGCAACATGTTATGTTAGTATTGTCATGGGTATAGCATTTAGTTTAAAGCACCATCTGTCTACAGCCTTAGAGAGTGGCTAGCAAGGCTCTAGACTCTTAGGCTTGTTGAGTGATATTGTGAGAGCAGACCACCAACATCTAGTACTAATGAGATAACATAGGCCTACTGCACATCCAAAAATCATCCCCTTTGCTGAGGATTTCAGTCCGTCCAGAATGTATATCCGGTGGCATCCATCTGATGTTGTTCTTGCCACGACATCCCCGTGTTTGCTGAACAAAAAGTTTTGATTGAATTTCACAAGGGCGAGCACTTTGCTGAATAGCGGATAACACTTTTAACACGGATCTGTGCGAATCAAGTTTGAGTCGGATTTCTTAGTCATATGGTGCTTTACTTTGAAGCTGTGCTATTCAAAAACCTGATGAAAGTAAACAAAACACGCCTTAGTTTTGGGTCCAGTTTAATTTTAGGCCTGCAGAGAAATGTTTTGCCTGTGCCGTGCATGCACACACATCTCAATACATTTAGATTTGCCCAACAAAGTTTAATCAAGTCTTTAAAAACAAAAACAAACAAAGAATTCTTTGTGCAGAAAGTTAAACTCTGCATTATGTACCAATTATTATCCATTATGGCTGAAGATTTGGGAGCCCATTCACTATTGGTGCTGCAATCATAGACCCTGACCCTGGTAAACAAGTGATAAGAATCCTAAATCACTGAGACACACACACACACACACACACACACACATGAGATCTTTAATCAGTTGTCTCTCAACAGATCTCCTGTGGAGGGTTAAGCCACTGAGATTCAGTATCTGGCTGAATTACACATTGCATTACAGGAAAAACCTTTTACAGAGGCAATTGAACTACAGTAATGAGAACATCACATAGGAACCATTCTAACTCATTTATGAAGAACTTGAAGACGACAGGGCTTCATATTTGTTTAGGTTCTCTCTATCAGGATAAGTGTTATGAATAATACCAGTTTAATGTCTAGATAAGGAATTTACCTACAGAATGTTCACTATCTTTTCACAGAAATCTGTCAGCTGCTGAACTTAAAAGCACGCTTATCCTTCAGCTCAGTTGAAAGCTTGTGTGACTTATGTTTATGTGCAGCGTGTTTCCCAGTCAACTCAGCTGTGATACACAACTCTTGGACATATTCCTATTACTAGTTTCCATAGTTACAGTCATCATCGTCACAGACTTTGATTTTCAAACGTGAAAATCATCTATATGTTTTCCTCAAGTACTGATATGTGTTAATGCATCAAGTGTTAACTTCAACAAAAGTTTTGACTGGACCCACAATTCAGAAACAGGATGTGGTTAAATAAGTTTTAAAGTCAAAAGAGGGTGCAGGGCCACGTTTGGCCCCGACAAAACATAGCACCACGTTTTTTTAAAACTGAAACAGGGACACGTTGAACATCCTGTTGCGTGTGCAAGTGCTCTGCCTTTTTGTTTGCAAACGAGTTTACATGCACCTCTCAGCTGATTGAGTATCACCTGGGACACAGCCAATGAAGGAGGGACACACCCACCAAACAATAGACAACATAACTCAAAGCCGTTGCACATTGTTTCCAGCCGTTCTGAGGAAACATGTTGTTCAACAAGCTCCTCGACTCCTCGGCCCTCTGCTGAACCAGAAGTTATCCTGCCCTCCAGTCCTCGGTGAGGAAGAATCATCAAGGAGCTATAGGCGAGGATACACCTCATTTTTACTCGGTCTCGGATGAGAAGGACTCAGGATACTGTGCATTGTCTAATTTTATGTGTTAACATCATTACTGTGAGTGGATGTATAACTGGACTCAATATCTAACTTGAAATGTTAAGCCCCGTTCCCCGCCCCCTTAACATGCACTCCCAGGAAATTGAATGTGGGAGACTGGAGAAGCTCTGGCACTGGTCTGGTTCTGGACTCGGTCTCAACCCCTCAAAGTCTTGGTCTTGACTTGGTCTCGATACACAATCTGGTTTTGGTGTTGACTTGGTCTCCGTTTAAGTGGTCTTGACTAAAACACTGCTTGCTCTGTGTGTAGCGATGAAGACACTGTAACCTTACTCACATTAATATGTGAAACAATATTTCCATCACATATCCCACATGGTTTGTTATGTCTTCTGGCTATATCTCTCTTTCCTTTTCCATTTTTCATATAAAGCAGTCTGTAACTTCTGTGCTATACAAGTAAAATATTATTATCACCCGTGGGGCTGCACAATATCAGAAAAACATCTCATTGCGATTTTTTTTTTTTTACTCATGTTGCATTTGATATGATTCACGATATTGGAGGGAATGATCATTTTTGCATCATTATTTTCATTTTCATTGACAAATATGTTAAAATGATGATGACTGTTGCAAGGATCTGTACCATAGATGTTTTTCATAAGTCTGTAGAATACAACTTGTAGGCCGGGACATCTCTGCCACAATACTTCAATCAGAATGGCATTGGGACACATATTTTGCCTTTAACAAATACTACTACTCATTTTATTACACATTTACCTTAGAAAGGTATCATCTTTTCATAGTTAGCACCGTGCAAGACCATTAGTTTTTAATATTGTTATATTTTTTTCAGAGTTGCAAACAAGATTTTAGCAATTAATCTATAAAAAAAGGTGTTTCTTGATGGAACATAAACCCTTCTCTCACTGAGTTGAATCATCAATATCTGTTCAGCAAACACTCTGCAGTGGATCCAAAAACAGGCTGTCTCCATTTCTTTGTAAAAGAGTGAACCTCCCACATTTCTGTCGGTGAACAAAGTGAGAAATGAAGAGACTTGACGTGTGAACACATATCGGGGGAGGAGTAACGCCTCAATGTGTAATCAGCACTCTGTCTCTTTAAGCTGCTGACAGGCATGACTGTACATGCCAGAATGTGAATCACATACATGTTTATATAACTGCATGTGCCATAGCAGTGCACTTCAGTTAATTAGAACTGTGACCACAGAAGAGAGCAGCTGGGCTTTCATAATTCTAATAATCACATAATGTGTTCCTCTGTAATTCATAATGGCTAACATAGGTTAGCCATTTTGCATTATGAACTGCGTGGGAGCCATCTAGCTCAGTACCGCGCCTACAGCTTCATCACTTGCCAGTTTAGATGCTCAAGCCTTCCAAAGATCGCTGCAAAAAAAAAGCCATGGCCAATTGGCTTAACATATTTGCTGTAACAACACACATACAAAAACATATACCAGGCATTAGGTGCAAAACAAACGAGGCAAAAAAAAAAACACCATCCAAAGCAGTGCAGGACCCTGTTTCAGGAAACGGGATTAGAGACAACTCAGACTTTTCAGTTCCAGAAAGAGATGTAACCTAAACCCTGGGTCTAGTTTCTGTCGCCTCCATGATGAATTCAAAGTAATGACAAGAAAACTGCTGGCGCATCTACATGATACAAGCCTTCCGGGATTGCGCACCACCTCCACCTCACCTCCATGCAGTTGCCTGTAGCCAAAGAAGACACGGAAGATTAAAAAAACATGATGAAGTCTTCAGAAGAGGTAATTATCTTCACTTGAGTTTCTGCTCGCGAAAGTCACCAGACGACGCAGTCTTTTGAACCTAGCTATACAGAGAAAAACAGAGAGAGTTGTGTGGAGCTGAGCTTTAAAGTAGAGCTCAGATACTTTCAGTGTGTTGAATTTAACTGAAGTGAACATTGAAGTTGTCTGAAATGTATCCCTATTAATAAAAGACGTTTTGGCTATGTTTTGTTGCAACGGTCAAGTTGACTTGTCTGCTCTGGCGCTATGTAGATAAGCTTGCATCCAAAAGTTCCTCAGTCACCTCTATTGACAGGGATGTGATACTAATAGCTAGGGCTGCCATATTATACTGCACTAGGCAGAAATCCCTGCAGGCCCTGCCACATTAAATCAGATCTGCTCCATGAGTGTGTTTCTGTGCAGGGACTGTAAACCTTGGTGTGAAATAAGCTGCGGAATGTGAGATCTCTTACCACGTAGTGACTAAAGATTAATGCGTGCACGTAACCTATAATAAGTTTGATGTGAGAAACAATCTGTTATCACTTGTTATTGCTGACTTCCATTAACATGTAAACTGCTAAGAGCCATACAATGCAAAAGCAGGTTAACCGATTGATTGGCAGTTCAACATACTGTAACATATTCTTGTAGAAAGAAAGATGTGTTTATATAAACACAATTCACACTGATCATTCTAATGAAAGTTCAACACAAGGAAGCCACGGATGTGTGAGTTTTATGCAAGCTGCTCTGCAGTCTGTGCTCCACTGCTGCCATTTATAACCCTTTGCACAGGGGATGCCACCAACTATGATTAAACACTGCAACTCTGTCAAAGCTCCTGATTCCATTTTTATTTTACATGCAATGAGATTTTGTGTTTTTTTTTTTTTATCAGCTCATTAATCTTGGGCATTTTAAACCATGTTTAACCAGGAAGAAGTCCTCTTTTCCTTGAAAACTACAAGGCTTTGAATTTCATTTTGATAATAATGAGGAAAAGTTAGAAAATACATTTACTACTGAGTGTCGATCTTGACTGGCATGCTGTATGGTGTACCATTCCAGAAGTATCTCTCAATCCAGACCATCAGCAGATTCACTACAATTTCATTCATAGGACCTATCTCACCCCTGCAAAAATGCACCACATGAAAATAATTAACAGCCCTTTATGCACATTTTGCCCAATTAAAGCTCAAGGTACATATCTTGCTATTATGTTCTGGGAGTGCTCGCCTGTTGGTCAGTTCTGGAACAATATTGCATCCAAAATTTTCGCCTTGATTAATGTTTCTGTGCCTGTTACTGTAAATGTTATGATTCTGACTGACCTGTCAGCCTTGAAGCTCTCTAAAACTCCAAAACGTGCTGTATTTGCTGGACTTACAGCTGCTAAGAGAATGATTGCAACCTGTTGGAAGCCACCTCATGACATGTCTATCCGTGCATGGACGCTTGCCTTCTTGGATGTTGTGTACATGGAACTGTCCTCGGCGCGGATCCATGAAGAGCCGGAAAGGACCCTGGACACTTGGCGCAGCATCGCTGGCTCTTTGAGGTCCAGGCTGTAGCAACCTGCGCATGTGATTGGTCCCTTGTGTGTGTGTGTGTGTTTATGTGTGTGTTTTTGCATGTGTTGTTTTGTCTCCCTCCCAGCTTTCCTCCCTCTGTTTTTTGGCTCCGGGACGCATTCCATGTCTTAGTGTAATTGTTTGTAATTATATCTAATTTCTAAATATAAAAAATAAAATAAAACATTTGATCATAAAAAATGAAAGCTGAGCTGGCAAGCATGGGGACAAGTGGATTTTTTTTTAGAATGGGGGTTTTATTGATCTAAAAAGAAGAGGGCAATTAGCAATGTATCCAACAAACAGAAGTAAACTCACAAACTTAGTTCCAGAATCTCGCCGTCCATCCAGTTTTCTCCATGTGTCCAGGCATTTTTGTTGCGGTCTTTGTTTTAGTCCCACTTCTTCTTCACCCTCGGATGTTTGTTTTCTTCCCGTTTCGCGCCAGCAGCATGAACCATCATCAACTCGCCCACTCGCTTGCTGTGAATTCTCCAGACAATGAGTTGCTCTATTCACATATGGGGTCAGAAAGATTTTTATCCTAGGGAGCTGGCAAGGTAAAGTCTGTTTAATGTCTGGTCCAAATAATTGGACATATGCATGTTCACAAAAACGTTGTGTCTGGGTGTAGCACGGGCCAAGAAAGGACCCTTTGTATTTTGGAGCGGGGCCAATGGTGGAGCTCTGTGCTCTCCCATTGCCTTTCTAGTTGTTAATGAATTCAACTTTTTATCTTGTAAGAGAAATATGTAACTGTCTTTTTTCAATTGTTACATTGTCTAACTTTAAATCCATCTACTGAGACCTCCTTTTAAAAATATTTAGTCTATATGCATCAAAACAAGACCACAACAGTTTGGCTTGTGACCCCTTAAAATGAAGCAACTACTGTCTTCATGTATCAATAATTTCTCATTTTTGAAAAAGACATATTCTTTAATAAGAGTGCCTTTATTTTCTGTTCCGGTTCATTTCACTGCAAATATGTGAGATATGACTGCAGGAATTTAAGTTGTGATTCTTTTGACATTACATCATTACAAGACCAACCCAAACATTTTAGTCAGTGTTTTTCTCAGTATCACCAGATGGGGGCAGCATAGCTCCACAGCATTTCACCCTCCCCTCCCTGTTTAGCTGTGGCCCTATCAGGGACAGGGTGACATTAAGGGAAGCAGTTAAAGGTTAAATACTTTTCTCAAGGGGTTCCACACAATCTCTCACCATACGGTAAAAATCCTCACACAAGAAGCTGAAACTTGCAGCTCACAGATCGCCATTTTACATCAGCCATAAGGGCTGGAATGCTGCAATTTAGCTTTAGGGCTGTATGCTAATCATCTGGCTCAGACTCGTCTGTAATTATTTTGACAGTGATGTTGAATGTAGAATGATGCGATTTTTTTTTTAAGGCTTAGAAGCACAGCATGACCCACTGGTGCACCACCACCTCAACAATCTTCCATGGCAGCTGCAGTGTAATAAAACCTCCTCAGCTATCACAACACTGGTAGTTAAAAACAGACGTTAAATTCACGGAGTCTCAAATTAGACTGGCTGTCAGTCTTGGGTCATCAATGAGTGAAAGACTTTGATGCTCAAAGCCAGTGATACCAGGGGTACTTGAACTAATAAAAATATATATATATGCTGTAACACTGGAAAACTCTGGGCCCTTTTTAAACGATCTAAGCGCACGGTGTCAAGCGCCTGGCGCCGGCATAGACTGCAATCCACATTTGCTAGTTTAGCGGTGGAAATAAGGGTCAGCCACATGGTTCCAAAGGGTTGTGTTGTGTGTGTGTGACAAGCATAGTGTGCGCGTGCGCGTGCTGTGCACAAGCCTAGCCACATTTGACTAATGTCCTGTTAAAATGACAATGAAATGCTGCATTATTGACTTTTGGTTTTTATTGTATCATCTGCTGCCTCAAGATAGCAATATACCAAGAATACACATGAACACACCTCCCTGTAAGAACAGCACGCCCATGGGCGCACAGATGGGCGCAGGTGCATTTGCTATTTAAATGAAGTGGGCGTTGGATGGGAAATTGACAACTGCGTTGGTCTTAAACTAGCAAAGACACTTGCATCAGGCTTTGCGCTGAGCTGGTTGCAAGATAGGGTTGCTTTTATACAAGCGCTTGACTTCAGCCTCAACTTCAGTCCAACACTTTTTCCTGCTATTCCCATCACTTGGGCAGCCCCTGCTTACCTGTTCCCCATTTCCCTCATTAGTCTTTCAGTATGTACAGTATCTACCAGCCCAGTTCCACTCTGTCTCTGCCAGTTTGCATCAACGCTAGCATTCCAGCTTTTGTTCTGCCTGCCTAAACCGCTACTGCCGGATCTACCTTTTGTCAAGACAATAAAGGTAAATACAATCATTCCAAACTGGAAGTTTACATAAGTCCTGTCAATATTCTTGCTTGCTGCGAGACTTTAATCAACTTTGGGATAGCGGCAGCCAATCTGTGAACAGAACTGAGCACTTCACTGGGTTTTAAAAAGAGAAATGCTTTTGGGAAGTAACAGAAAGTTACTGGTAAGTTCTTAGTTCAGTCCCATCGGCGTGATTTGTCCAAAGTTACAGTAGCCAGCTTACAGATATCATCAGTAAAGGATTGGCTGTTCATTCACTGATGGTCCAACAGTCAAATTCATTTGAATGGTGCAAGCCAAGAATTCCCTTTTACGTTTTGACTTAATAGCCAGGGATTGAATTCCGCATCATCCAAGGACCTGCAACCTGTCTTTAAAAATCCATCCATCCATCCATCCATCCATCCATCCATCCATCCATCCATCCATCCATCCATCCATCCATCCATCCATCCATCCATCCATCCATCCATCCATCCATCCATCCATCCATCCATCCATCCATCCATCCATCCATCCATCCATCCATCCATCCACCCATCCATCCATGCATGCATCCATCCATCTTCATCCGCTTATCCAGTATTGGGTTGCGGGAGCAGCAGCTCCAGTAGAGGACCCCAAACTTCCCTTTCCCGAGCCACATCAACCAGCTCCGACTAGGGGATCAAGGCGTTCCCAGGCCAGGTTGGAGATATAATCTCTCCACCTAGTCCTGGGTCTTCCCCGAGGCCTAAAACATAAAAGGTCATACAAAGCTCATAAATATGAATATGTAAATTAAAAACTTAACATGTACACTGTGACAGAAAGAGCAGTTTGAATTTCCTTTTGTAGGAAAAAATCACACAAACACATATAATTATCAAGTATTTACTGAGAATTAATTCAAGGCGACTGCAGAGGGACTTTTATAATATTTCCCTGGGTGGCTGGGACAACAGTGTTAACTTTCACACTCGGGCGTGGGGGGTTAGAGTCGCTCGTTATTCTAGTCTCGTTAACTGAGCTGCCATATTTAGTGCTACCAGCTGTTGGGCGTACAAGCATGCACCGATGCTCGCTCTCTCGTTCCTTCTCTCTGTCTGCCTCTCGCTTAGATGTTCTCATTAAGGAAGTTAAAAACACCTCCCGACAGCAGGAGCAGTCAACCTTTCTTCCGTCATGAAACCATGGGTGTCAATTGGGTAGGGCGAGATACACGCACTCACCTTACCCTGAGAAAGCTGAAATTTGAACCTATAAACTTGTGATTGCTATTATAGGGGAGAGCAAAGATCAACATGGAGTGACAGGGATCTCGTTTCGAGGCAATATGTATGAAGAAATGTCAGGGGAGAGCGTGGCACTGACGCCCACCTTAAAAATGACAAGGTAGGTCTAATCATTTATCATGCTGACCCAATATCACATCCTGTCAGTCATCATCACTCTTCTATCCATTTACAACCAGAGAAGCAGTTCATATGTGCTAAAATGAAAATACTACAAGGTGCTAGGGAGACCTGAACGTCTAAACCGAGAGTCCTGTTTTTATACATTGTATACATTTGATCTGGTTAGTTTTGGTTTCACTTTGCAATAGTCTCGCTTTGCCAGACCTTCCTCCACTTCGCTGCTAAAGAAGGTCTGGCTAGTCCCTACAACACTCCAGGATGGGAGAAAAAAGGGGCTCTGGTTTATTGGCATTTCTTTAAACCCATCACAATCGTCTTCGGCGGCGCTATGCACCGGACAGAGCTGGTTTGTTAAACAAGAATTGTAATATACTACCTGTGAGTGCAAAAAAAAATCAATAAATGTATTCTAAAAAATAAACAAATGGAACGTGGTTGATTTGTTCACATTGCCACGCTGGGTGAATTTGCCTCGGCCGAATTTGTGTCTCTTTGTGTCAACTTCTGTCTCTGCACTGACTTTATGTCCACATTGCCTTTCAAATTCACTTTGCCTCTAGTTTGACTGCACTGTATTGTTTCTCTCAAATGTGACATCTCACTTTAGATTTGATCCAGATGGTGATCCAGAAAGTCTCATTTAAGCGAGTTACTCCACTTTGTGCAGCTTTAAGTTGTTGTTTTGGCCTATTTTAAGTGTGGCTCATTGAAGTGATGGTGCTTTGAGGCAGACACAAATATCTCACACTTACAAATCTGTCCTCATAGCTGAATTGTGTTCATGTACCCTTGGGAAAAGTTAGTCCTGCTGTTCTTAAGTTCAGTTGAAAAACTTAAGAGAACTGTCTGATTACACAGTCAAATGATCGGGGCATGGGAGCACTGTTAAAAAAAACGTTAAAAGATAAGAGAACGATAGAGACAGGAGAGAATGGATCACAGTAATAGAGAGTTGGAGAATGTGAGAGAAATTAGAGCACGAGAAATGGCAACCAGAGACAGGAGACTGAATGAGAGAAAAGAAGAGTGGTAAAGAGAGACAACCCACACATGCTGGTGGTGAATCGTGATAGAGAATAAGGCCACAGTCTGCCTTTCTATCTCTGCTCTGAGGGGGAGGCAATATGTGTGCATTTGTCTGTGAGTGTGTGTGTGTGTGTGTGTGTGTGCGCAATTGAAATTTGAATCCTGCCGCTGACTGCAGGCACAGCTCACACAATTTGCACATTTCATGAGCCACCCCCTCCCTGCTCCAGTGTCCCAGGGTCGCTAGTTATTATATAAAATGCAGAGTCCCTCACAGGCGCCATCGGGGAGGAATTCTTATACAGGAAATTACATTGAAAACATGAAAAGGTGATGAAGAAGACAAGGGCATGTTTAGCCAGGGCTGAGAGAGAGGGAGTAGCCAATTGATGACTTGCAGTTGGAAATGGAAAGCATCAATAACGGAGGGAGGACACAATATTGAAAAAAAAGGACATACAGCGAAATTTCCGGTGGCAACGGAGCAATTATGGACGGTGAAGGTCGAGGATATTCACTATACAATTGTCAATCGGCAAATGCTTAGCACGTTTTGACCGTAGACTGTATAAAATATGGAAGTAGTCTCCGTGACGTCACCATAACAGTTGTTAATTCATTACCACTTCATTGTGGAAGTTATGTTTATCATTGTCATTGTCATTGCAATTATCAGACTCCTTTCTCCAAGCAGCAGCGTAACAGAAAACTCATTTATGTTCTTTTGAAAAAAAAACAACAACAACTTCTCAAAGGAAATTGGCACATGGAGTCTCATAAATTGCCAAGCCAGACAAACAATTTTCAGTCACTACAGTGTGACAGCTGTGTGTCTGTCACTGAGTTTCTGGGTTGAAATGATTTGTGTTCTGTCTGATGTGTCAGTATTCCATCACCTCGCACAATATTAAGTATGCGAGGCAGACCAGTACACGCCTAGCTACACAAACACATGTGTACACATGCACAGCCTCAGTAACCAAAATACCCACACGGTAATGTACTCTTGTCATTGTTGACAAATATAAACAATCATGCCATTCATTACTACTGTCACTATATTGACTACACCAGCAAAAAGCAAACTTGTTTGGGTCTTGTTTGTGTGGTTTGATTTTAAAAGTGTGCCCGCTACTTCAATAATTCTTTTGCCCTCATTTTGGGACGTGTGAGTTTCAATTCACATTTAATACATACTTTTAAATATGTGTGACGTGTTTGATTTTTTATGATTCATTCCCAAAGTTTTTGAGATTTACATTGTGACCTTATTTCCTACTAACCTGAAGAGCCAGATGGTTTCTTACACAAAACCACCTAAGAAGCCATCATTGGAAAATGTTAGAAAAAAGAAGCAGGCCCTTTAAAAAAGATTTCCTGGCAGGCGATTGGCTAAATCATCTGTCTACCACGCAGCCGTTGCATTGTTGTATCCGTCACACACCCAAAACCAAATCCGAATAGCTGCTTGTAGTTCTTCACTGGACGCTGATTGCTTTACTTATGTTAACTACAGCTGCTTGCACATGTTAGCCACTTGCTCATAGAAAAGCTTTAGTGTCTAACTATGATACTAACGAACATCCATTACATCCAAGCCATTGCCAGATGAGTTGATACAAAGCTAATTAAGACCATCAGCTCCTCACAACTCTCTCTGTATTTCTCAGTGTGGCTGGGTTTAGAAATTGGTGTCGTCAGGCGACTTTCACGCGCAGAAACTCGAGTGACAATAATTACCTATTCTAAAGAGTTCATCATGTTTTTAATCCTCCGTGTCCTCCTTGGCTACAGGCAACTTTGTGGAGGAGAAGTGGAGGTGGTGCACGATCACGGAAGGCTTGTGTCATCTGGATGCACCGACAGAATTGTTGTCATTACTTAGAATTACTCATGGAGAAGACAGAAACTACAGACTATAGCTTTTAAGTGCTCATATTATGCCCATTTTCAGGTTCAAAATTGTATTTAAATTAAAAACAACAACATCGTCTCAAACTAAATCACATCAAAATAAAATAAAAAATGACCTCAGGACCATTGTCTTTGTCCATGTACGCTGGTATTTTGGATTTTGATACAAATGATGAATATGTTTCTTTCAGTGCTTCTCATGAAACATGGTACAACCACTCAATGCACCGCCCTCCCTCCACAGCCTGTCAAATGACTTTATCCCCAAAGATACAGAAACCAATTAATGGAAAATATCCTGCACAGTGTAAAAATGGGATCATTTCCAAGGAGTGGAGCTTACGATTGAGTTATGTTATCCAGCATTCACTCGAGCTACAGTTTTTTGGCTTTGTCCTGAACTTTCCTGCTACTTCTGACTAACCCTGAAAATATAACACGATTCATGCTGGGAGAGAAAAACTGCAGCAGCCACAAACAGAAAGAAGCCTTGCAGACTAGTGAACTAGTGCTAACTTTCACACATCAAGCCAAGGCGAGCTCAGACCAAACCAACTCCTTCTGAATGTCAACCTCTCACCCTACTTTCACCTTTTACTATACCTTTATTTACACATTCAGTTGCAACAAGTTGAAGTACAACTCAATTCAAGAAAAGATACAATTGGGAAATTAAATTAAGCGTCTCTCTGCCTTTCTACAGTAGTATGTTCCTTCAAATTTGTAAATCAAACTTCATAGTTCGCCGTGTCCAAATCTCAAGCCACTTTTGTAACAAGTTTCAAACAGTAGCCTACAACTGGTAATTGTCTTTTCATTTTGACACCCCTTTAGTTTTTCAAATCCTGGCTTACTGTTCATGTCTTATCCAACACACATTGCAACATACTCATCTCCAGTATTCTATTCATTATTATTTAAATCTTGTGTCAAATTTGACCTGTTTTCAAAGTTTTTTTTATAAGTGTAATAACCTGATTCACAGTAATTATTTTGTATTTTTCTCTCATCTTAAATATGAGGGTTATTAATAAGATGCATAACTTTTATTTGGTTAATGTCAATGTGCATTTTATTTATTGAAATCATCAAGAATCAAGAATTATTATTCAACTACTCCGTTATTTACAGTTAATAATAGTTTCATGATGTTTCAAGGCTTGTTTAGTACATACAAAAAAAATTAAGAATAATTTACAGTAGAGATGACCTGTGAGAGTTTGATTTTCTGTGTGCTTAATCCCGCGAAGAAGAAGAAGGAAAACAAAGATGAACATGAAAGAAAAACCGGTGGTGACGAGCACATAGTGAAAGACAAACCTTATAGCCTAGCGTTTAATGTCTATTTTATATTCTTAAGACAGTGAACTGTTTTCCTAGTTAACACGCTGTGGTGTGAGTTACTGTCACTGCTGGCCAAGTGTGCTTTTGTTGGACTGTGGAGCAGCTAGCGAGCTTAGCTTAGCTAGCGCCGGAGAGACGACGGTCGCACTCTTCGCCTGTACGGACGGACGGACCGGAGCGGAGACTGTTCGCTAGAGGTTTCGGACGTCGACGCGGATGTGTTGCTAAGGAGGGTGTGCTGTGAATGAGGGTGATGGCGGACTGAGACGGGTCTAGGAAGAGGACGCGGTAGGAGCTGTTCTCGGGAGGTAGGCCTGCTGCTGTCTGCTGGTCCTTCTTTTTCTTCATGAGCTCCAAGTTTAAGCGCGCCAAAGAAACTTAATGTGAGCTTGTTGAAAGAACGAACTAAAACAAAGAGTTCACTCAGGTTAACACAAACTAAAAACTAACCTGCCCGGGTCTGAACTAACTCCTGGATTCAGTTATACAAAATTGAAAACTGAGATACTGAGTTTGTGTTGTTTCTCATTACAGCCTGCTGTAAAACTTAATGTGTTAATTCATATACTTTGAGCAATAACTTTGACA
Organism: Percina caprodes; assembly: GCA_013375575.1. Classification (NCBI taxonomy): domain Eukaryota; kingdom Metazoa; phylum Chordata; class Actinopteri; order Perciformes; family Percidae; genus Percina; species Percina caprodes. The sequence continues at coordinate 168,257 of JABXJD010000334.1, read as the reverse complement.
TTATATTTGGTTATTAAACCAGGATAGCCTCTCATTAGTTATTAACCCTCGTGTTGTCTTCCCGTCAAAAATGAAAGTTAACCCTTTTGTTGAATGTTTTTAACCTTTTCTTACGCTTTTGTCCCTTTTTTTAACACGTTTTTCAACGTGTGTCCCTTTTTTGACGTTTAACACTAACTTATTAACTTTAGTTTTACAGTTATTTTTGGAATTTATGGTCAATGAACCTCATTTATAGGAAATTATACCTAATGTTTGAGTTAGAAAAGCAGAAATTAGGAATTATTTAGACTAAAATTAAAGGAATGGATGTTGATAGATAGTTACAGACTGGAATATGTCATCTTTTACTCAATACTATTTCAAAAACACTTCAATTTGTTTTTCAAATGCAATAAAAATTGAATAAGACGCCCCAAAATTAATGAAAGTAGAGATTTGTATTGTGAGAGTGTTTTGAGGAATCAATCATGTTATTTTGGGGAAATAAAAATAACATTGATATAGGAAAACAGGTCCATTTGACCCGAGGACAACATGACGGTTAAAGTTATAGCTTACCCCAGACAGATTTATGGTCACATTAGTAACATGGGTTTCTTACAGCCAATTTGCCCTAAAATAACTTGCATGCATAAGCAGATATGCATGCATAAACGTTGTATGAAACCCAAAGGCTACATCATTATTCCCAGGTTAAAATTAATTAGCCTATTATTACATCCATTTCATTTTGGTTGTTTTATTCATTTTCATAGCATTTGAAAAAAACAAAACAATGTTTATAGGCTTTTAAAACCGTATCCTGACCAAATCTGATTCACACAACATCCTCTGATTGTAACTGTTAGTCAAATAATTCATAATAGCATTTTTTTTCAAACTCAAAAAGGTTTTATAATGTCATTTAAATTAGGTTAATTGACCACAAACAAAAAAATTAAAAAAGTGTCAGAAACATAAAGAAAGTGTAAATAAAAGTGCCAATTTTTTTTCAATTTTGACCCGGAAGGAAAACAGGTTAATGGTCAACGGGAAGACGACACATGGGTTAATTTCGGTCCGTAACGCTTATTACTTCAATTTTCTAAGCATAAACAGACATTTGGAAAAATGTTTTTTTTTTTCTGCCATGACAACCATCACCGGGAACCATCGGGAACCATCACCTTATCGTGGTGGAGAGGTTTGTGTGTCCCTATGAACCTGAGGGCTGTGTTGTCTGGAGCTTTGTGCTCCTGGTAGGGTCTCCCATGGCAAAGTGGTCTCAGGGGAGGGGCCAGACAAAGAATGGTTCAAAAATCCTATGACAAATCGAGGAAGGGATCGAGGGACCCTGCCCGGAGGAAGCCCGGGGCCCCCGTCTGGAGCCAGGCCCAGACGGCGGGCTCGTCAGCGAGCGCCTGGTGGCCGGGTTTGCCACGGAGCCCGGTCGGGCACAGCCCGAAAAGCTACGTGGCTCCTCTCTCTCCATCCCATGGGCCCACCACCTGTGGGAGGAACCGCTGGGGTCGGGTGCGCTGCCATATGGGTGGCGGCGAAGGTCAGGGGCCTCGACGGACCAGACCTGGGCGGCAGAGGCTGGCTCTGGGGACGTGGAACGTCACCTCTCTGTGGGGAAGGAGCCGGAACTTGTGCGGGAGGTGGAGCGCTACCAGTTAGATCTGGTGGGGCTTACCTCTACGCACAGTCTCGGTTCTGGAACCGTACTCCTGGATAGGGGTTGGACTCTTTCCTACTCCGGAGTTGCCCAGGGTGTGAGGCGCCGGGCGGGTGTGGGGATACTCACAAGTCCCGGCTGAGCGCCGCTGCGTTGGAGTTTACCCGGTGGACGAGAGGGTCGCCTCCCTACGCCTGCGGGTGATGGGGAAAACTCTGACTGTTGTTTGTGCATATGCACCAAACAAGAGTTCGGAGTATTCGGCCTTCTTGGAGACCTTGAATGGAGTCCTGTATGGGGCTCCAGTAGGGGACTCCATAGTTCTGCTGGGGACTTCAACGCACACGTGGGTGATGATGGAGATACTTGAGAGGCGTGATTGGGAGGAACGGCCTCCTGATCTAAACCAGAGTGGTTGTCTGTTGTTGGACTTCTGTGCTAGTCATGGATTGTCCATCACAAACACCATGTTCGAACATAGGGATGCTCATAAGTGTACGTGGTACCAGAGCACCCTAGGCCAAAGGTCAATGATCGATTTTATAATCGTTTCATCTGATCTGAGGCCGTATGTTTTGGACACTCGGGTGAAGAGAGGGGCAGAGCTGTCAACTGATCACCATCTGGTGGTGAGTTGGGTCAGGGGTGGGGGAAGACTCTGGACAGACCTGGTAAACCCAAACGGGTAGTGCGGGTGAATTGGGAACGTCTGGAGGAGGCCCCGTCCGACGGACTTTCAACTCGCACCTCCGGCGGAGCTTTCGGGCATCCCTGTGGAGGCTGGGGGCATTGAACCTGAGTGGACAATGTTCAAAGTTTCCATTGCTGAAGCTGCGGTGGCGAGCTGTGGTCATAGGGTCTTAGGTGCCTCAAGGGGCGGTAACCCACGAACGCCCTGGTGGACACCGGTGGTCAGGAAGCCGTCCGACTGAAGAAGGAGTCTTTCCGGGATATGTTATCCCGGAGGACTCCGGAGGCAGTTGCAGGGTACCGACGGGCCGAGGGCTGCAGCCTCTGCCGTGACAGAGGCAAAGCAGCGGGTGTGGGAGAAGTTCGGAGAAGACATGGAGAAGGACTTTCGGTCGGCACCAAGGTGCTTCTGGAAAACCGTTCGCCACCTTAGGAGGGGGAAGCGAAGAATCATCCAAGCTGTATACAGTAAGGATGGGACGTTGTTGACCTCAACTGGGGAGGTAATAGAGCGGTGGAAGGAGCACTTTGAGGAACTCCTAAATCCAGCTGACACGCCCTCTGTGGTAGAGGCAGAGCTGGAGTATGATGGGGATTGTCGTCAATTTCCCTGGTGGAAGTCGCTGAGGTAGTCAAACAACTCCACAGCGGCAAAGCCCCAGGGATTGATGAGATCCGTCCAGAAATGCTGAAAGCTCTGGGTGTGGAGGGGATGTCTTGGTTGACACGCCTCTTCAACATTGCGTGGAAGTCTGGGACGGTGCCTAAGGAGTGGCAGACCGGGGTGGTGGTTCCCCTATTCAAAAAGGGGGACCAGAGGGTGTGTGCCAATTACAGGGGTATCACACTTCTCAGCCTCCCCGGTAAAGTCTACTCCAAGGTGCTGGAAAGGAGGGTTCGGCCGATAGTCGAACCTCGGATTGAAGAGGAACAATGTGGATTCCGTCCTGGCCGTGGAACAACGGATCAGATCTTCACTCTCGCAAGGATCTTGGAGGGCCTGGGAGTATGCCCAACCAGTCTACATGTGTTTTGTGGATCTGGAGAGGGCGTATGACCGGGTCCCCCGGGAGAAATTGTGGGAGGTGCTGCGGGAGTATGGGGTGAGGGGGTCCCTTCTCAGGGCCATCCAATCTCTGTATGACCAAAGCGAGAGCTGTGTCCGGGTTCTCGGCAGTAAGTCGGACTCGTTCCAGGTGAGGGTTGGCCTCCGCCAGGGCTGCGCTTTGTCACCAATCCTGTTTGTAATATTTATGGACAGGATATCGAGGCGTAGTCGGGGCGGGGAGGGGTTGCAGTACGGTGGGCTCGGGATCTCATCGCTGCTTTTTGCAGATGATGTGGTCTTGATGGCGTCATCGGCCTGTGACCTCCAGCACTCACTGGATCGGTTCGCAGCCGAGTGTGAAGCGGCTGGGATGAGGATCAGCACCTCTAAATCTGAGGCCATGGTTCTCAGCAGGAAACCGATGGAGTGCTTTCTTCGGGTAGGGAGTGAGTCCTTACCCCAAGTGAAGGAGTTTAAGTACCTTGGGGTCTTGTTCGCGAGTGAGGGGACTATGGAGCGTGAGATTGGTCAGAGAATCGGAGCAGCTGGTGCGGTATTACATTCAGTTTATCGCACCGTTGTGACGAAAAGAGAGCTGAGCCAGAAGGCAAAGCTTTCAATCTACCGGGCAATTTTCGTTCCTACCCTCACCTATGGTCATGAAGGCTGGGTCATGACCGAAAGAACGAGGTCCAGGGTACAAGCGGCCGAAATGGGTTTCCTCAGGAGGGTGGCTGGCGTCTCCCTTAGAGATAGGGTGAGAAGCTCAGTCATCCGAGAGGAGCTCGGAGTAGAGCCGCTGCTCCTTCGCGTCGAAAGGAGCCAGTTGAGGTGGTTCGGGCATCTGGTAAGGATGCCTCCAGGGCGCCTCCCTAGGGAGGTGTTCCAGGCACGTCCAGCTGGGAGGAGGCCTCGGGGAAGACCCAGGACTAGGTGGAGAGATTATATCTCCAACCTGGCCTGGGAACGCCTCGGGATCCCCAGTCGGAGCTGGTTGATGTGGCTCGGGAAAGGGAAGTTTGGGGTCCCCTACTGGAGCTGCTGCCCCCGCGACCCGATACCGGATAAGCGGATGAAGATGGATGGATGGATGGATGGATGGACAATTTAAAAATTGGATCTTTAACCTCTTTTTCCAATTTTTGTTTTTATTCAAAGGATCAAAAATTAAAAATTGCACCTTATTTGCACTTGCATTGCAGAAATATTCAATACTGATGATATTCTCTCCCTCATTCAGCCTAGCTAGACCCTGCCCCGCCCCCTCGCGAGCACAGCAGCCAGACAAGTTGATGTGTCCCGTCCCTTCCTAGTTTTGCATAATCAAGACTTATACTGAGACAGAAACGCTTAATGTCAGATAACGTCCATAATAATAGGACTTTGTGTTAGAGTTTTTGACAGTTTTCAGTGGTTATGAGGAGCAATATGAGAAAGAAAGTGATCATTGATCATTGTTTAGGTACATTAGGCTAAACCATGTTAAGCTTTTTCACGTTTTCACGGTTCTCTAAGAAATGTATTATAAAGTATAAAATCATAATATATCATAATATGGAAATAATCATGTGGACTACATGTACTTAAACACTTTACTTGCATCCAGTTGTTATTTTATAATTTGTCAAATCTTATCAAAGTAAATCTCTTCTACATAAAACATGATTCATTTTTCCTAGGCTTAACAAACCAGTTGGAAGATAAAAAAAAAAAAAAGATTAGCCGGTCAGCCATCAGATATTACATTTTCAGATCACACACAGAGAATGTCAATACACATAACAGAAATCTGTGAAATCGCATGTCTCTCTATGGTTTATGGTGGAAGGTCAGCTTGTTGCTGTGAGAGCATTTTTTTCATTTCCAGCGACATTTCTCCTAAAGGTGTTCAGCTGTACAAGCAGCATATCAGCCAATGGTGACCTGGAGAGACGGTTTTATTCCTTATAGCACATACAGACTCAGACACAGCACAGCGGACAGTATCAGTACACCTAAAACACGGCTCTATAACCGTTTCTTCCCTGCCACAGTCAGACTGATGGCAAAAACAAAATAAAACACTGAACAATTCACTGTGATTTAAATGTGCAATAATCCTCACTACCTCACTCTACTACAAAATACTACTGTGCAATTTTTGCAATATTTATGCTTGTTACAAGTCCAATATCCATTATTATATAATATCATATATATAGCTATATTATAATATCCTCCATTATTGTATCCTCCAGTTACAGTATTCCTAATTTTTTATATCTGTTGCACTCTTTTGTATAGTATCTAAGTTTTTTTTGTCTTATTTTATTTTAATTTATGTACCTTATATAGTATTTTTATTTTAGTCGGTTTGCTTTTCTTTGCCCTTTACTCTTTTTATTCTTTTTACTTGACTCAAATAGCCTGCACACGAATTCCTCTGTGCCTGGGCTGTTTGGTGTATGCACAAATGGCTAATAAAAAACCTTGATCTTACTAGCCGTTGCCTGTAATGTGACAGATCAGTGAATGTAAACCTACTACGGTGGATATAAAAACTCTACACACCCCTGTTAAAATGCCAGGTTTTTTGTGATGTAAAAAAAATTAGACAAAGATAAATCATGTTAGAACTTTTTCCACTTTGTGACCTATAATGTGAACAATTCAAATGGAAAAACAAACTGAAATCTTTAAGGTTAAAAAATAAAAACCTTCCAATAATCTGGCTGCATAAGTGTGCACACCCTCTTATAACTGGGGATGTGGCTGTGTTTAGAATTAACCAATCACATTCAAACTCATGTTAAATAGAAACATTACACACCTGCCATCATTTAAAGTGACTCTGATTAAAGTTCAGCTGTTCCAGTAGGACTTTCCTGAAATTTTCTTAGTTGCATTTCAGAGCAAAAGCCATGGTCTGCAGAGAGCTTCCAAACCATCAGAAGGCTCTCATTGTTGAAAGATATCAGTCAGGAGAACAAAAGGATTTCCAAAGCATTAAATATACCATGGAACACAGTGAAGACAGTCATCATCAAGTGGAGAAAATATGGCACAACAGAGACATTACCAAGAACTGGACATCCCTCCAAAATTGATGAAAAGAAGAGAGCAAACCTGTTAAGGGAGGCTTCCAAGAGGCCTACAGCAAAATTAAGTAGCTGCAGGAATTTCTGGCAAGTACTGGCTGTGTGCTACTTGTGACAACAATCTCCGGTATTCTTCATATGAATGGGCTTTGGGGTAGGGTGGCAAGACGGAAGCTTTTTCTTACAAAGAAAAACATCCAAGCCTGGCTGAAGTTTGCAAAAACAAACATTAAGTCTCCCAAAAGCATGTGGGAAAATGTGTTGTGGTCTGATGAAACCAAGGTTGAACTTTTGGCCATAATTCCAGAAGATACATTTGGTGCAGAAACAACACTGCACATCACCCAAAGAATATCATACCCACAGCGCAGCATGGTGGTGGCAGCATCATGCTTTGGGGCTGTTTTTTCTTCAGCTGGAACCGGGGCCTTAGTCAGGGTGGAGGGAATTATGAACAGTTCCAAATACCAGGCAAATTTGGCACAAAACCTTCTGGCTTCTGTTAAAAAGCTGAAGAGGAAGTTCACCTTTCAGCATGACAACAACCCAAAGCACACATCCAAATCCACAAAAGCATGGCTTTACCAAAAGATTAACGTTTTGGAATGGACCAGCCGGAGCCCGACCAGAATCCAATTGAACATCTGTGGGGTGATCTTAAGAGGGCTGTGCACAGGAGATGTCCTCGCAGTATGACAGATTTTGAGCATTTTTGCAAAGAAGAGTGGGCAAATATTGCCACATCCAGATGTGCCATGCTAATAGACTCCTACCCCAAAAGACTGACTGCTGTAATAAAATAAAAGCTGCTTCAACAAAGTTTTAGTTTAAAGGTGTGCAACTTATGCAACCAGGTTATTGTACGGTTTTATTTTCCCCGCTCAAAGATTTCAGTTTGTTTTTTAATTGAATTGTTATAGGTCACATTAAAGGTGGTAAAAGTTCTGACATGATTTATCATTGTCATTATTTTACATTACAAAAACCTGCCATTTTAACAGGGGTGTGTAGACTTTTTATATCCACTGTATAATCTACCTACCATATATCAGCATGCATAAAATGTAATATGAAATGCAGAGATGTTCCTCACAGCTCATTTGTATTTAAAAAGAGGTTTCATTTTAGACTAAGAAAACAACTAAATCTATAAGGTTAAGAATGATCCGAATAATATGTTTATGATCTTTAGAGTTTGCTGTCCTTTTTGTTTGCTGGCATCTACCGCAGCACTTGCTAATAGTAATGGAAACCTTTGGAATTTAAATGAAGTTAAACAATGATTTGAGCAGATTCAAAACTACAGCTGCCAAGTAGGGTTGGGTACCTTTCACATCTAAACCAATACTAGTCCCGATATCAGTACCTGAAATTCGGTTCCCAGTACCCAACGGCACATTTTTTTGATACTTTCCCTCTGTAATTACAAAATTATTTGAGTTGTAAAAATAATTCCAAACCTATTTCCTTTACTGTTATTTAAAATATTTTACACTAACAGAAATTAGACAACAAATAAAACCCCTCTGTCCCTCCTTTCAAACCCTTCCCTACAACCTAATAAATTGAATAATTATTAATTTCTTAGTCACTGTAACTTTTGTTCTTGTATTTGTATCGTATTATATTTTAGCCTGTTTTATTTGTTGTTTTATGACTGCTTTTAATTGCTCTTAAATGTTTCATGTAAAGCACTTTGAATTGCCTTGTGGCTGAAAGGTGCTGTAGAAATAAAGTTGCCTTGCTTTACAACCTCAGCCTGTCAGTCAGTTCCCAGGGTACAGGCGTCTCAGAGGAAGTGACAACAGCACAGCGACTGCTTTCGGCTCGCCGTTAATATCATATCACAGTGAAAGGTGTCTGTGTGAAGTTTTGAAAAACAGCAACCACACTTGAAACTACTTTTATTGACATTTTCATGTCTCACTGTGACTCAACAAAACTGCAGAGCTGTGATTACGTCCACACCTCTACGTGTGTGTGTGTGTGTGTGTGTCGGACCTTTGGTCAATATGCAGGATATATGCATGAGGACAGATAAGCTTGCGGTAACTCTCAGGTACCGAAATTTGGCACCGTTTGATTTTACGTGAACCAATACTAGATATCATTTGGTCGGTACCAGTAAAGGTACAGGGTTCGGTACCCAACCCTACTGCCAAGACAAAGGCACAGCAGTGTGGACACTTGTGATCTTTAACTCCAATTCATGTGTATCCATTAAAGCTCTCTCTCACCCGTTTTGATTGGTTTGAACTAACATGCTATTTTTTCTGCATATTAAGCTTGTTACATACACAAGTTTCACCTAACGATACGATTATTGAGGGACCAAATCATCCCATTTAAAGAATCGTTTGATTTTGAATGCGAGCATGCATTTGTCCAAATGCATGAATAATTAATGTGTGAAATTGCACTTGTAAATCCTTTTGACATGCTTTATTTAATGTTTTATTTTAAGTTTATTTTAGTCAATGCCCGACCCTAAAGGCCTTTTTACACTGCTCTTAACCCCATTTAATCTGCTTCCTTATCTTGTTCCTTTTTACACAAAGGCTGAAAGTGGGTTACCACTAGGCTTGCACCATTAATCATTCTAAAATCGCGATCTTGATTCACCCTGTCCATGATTTAATTTTTAAATAACTTGTAATGTTTTAAATAACACTAACTAGAAAACATTCTGGAAATTATGACATCAGTATTGATGTAGTAGTCTTTATTTCATCCATCCATCTTCATCCGCTTATTCGGTATCGGGTCGCAGGGGCAGCGGCTCCAGCAGGGGACCCCAGACTTCCCTTTCCCGAGCCACATTAACCAGCTCCGACTAGGGGATTCACTTTAAAAAAAAAAAAAAGTAAAGTCACACTTGTCTATATGATTATATGAACCATGATTATATGAACCATTCCTTTATGCCTTACTATCTGGATAATCAAACTTCATGATCTTAAAAATAAATAGCGGGCAAAGTCATTAAAGGTCTAACTCTAACGTAGTAAAATCTTCTGGCTTTCTGGGCTTGTTTGAAGTGGATGGTAATGTTTGGGTGGAAATGCCTGCAGAAATTAACTGTCAGACTCTGGGAACAATTGCATACTCGAGCTGAATGGAAGTTGGCACTTTCTTTGTCTTTGGCTTCTTTGTTTTCCACAAAATAAAGCACACTTATTTGTGACATGATGCATTGGCTGCATTCTGCAGTGCAGACACCCTGCATCACTCCAGAGTGCAACCTTGGTTGCATATTTCAGAGAGCAATTCATTTTGGATTAACAAGAGCTCCGTGGGAGTCTCTCTCCCTGTGGCTACTCCTCGGCTTGTGTGAGTTTTAAAAGGTGTTGTGCTATCCTGAACCTCAGTGACAAAATCCACGGTTAAACTCTTAAACTAAGGGAGAGACGGGAGTTTATCCCGTTCTTATCCCAAACTCGTGAAATACTGACGCTTGGTTAGCATCAGATACCGACGCTAAAATCCCGTTAAGCGTATGGTACGCATCAGGCATAGCAGTAGCTTGACCGCTATATATATATATATATATATATATATATATATATATATATATATATATATATATATATATATATATATATATATATATATATATATATATATATATATAAAATCAATATTATATGTCTGCATATATATATATATATATATATATATATATATATATATATATATATATAATATAGGCAGGCAGATATATCGGAATATCGGATTTTAAATAACCAAATATTTGTTTTGGTATTGGCCTTTATTGGTCGGGCTCTAGTGTCAACCGTGTTGTTTGTTTCCCTGGCTGGAATCGGACAGGGATCATTGTGGTTACGTGTCACACTTAACCACCAGTATATACCCCATAACCTTTTGTTGAGAGACTTATTGATGATGTACCTTCTTAATACAATATTCATCCTGGCTGTGAATCAGTTACACCATTTCAAAAGACACTGTCCTCCCTCAAAAAAGACATCTGTTGTCTGTACAAGCAGCTTATTACGGCTTAAATTGACGTTTATTAAAGCAGTGACCTCTAAGTGGCTGTAGTAATTAGAAAAGCAGGAAGTCAGGTGACAAAGCCTTCATTCGCTACCGACATCATGGCAGAGGTGAAGAGGCAAAAGAGGACAAAGAGGAAGGTAAGAAGAGAGCTTTGAGAAATAAATAGCTGCAAGACACATGCCGAGCTGGGCATCTTGTTGGGCTGGCTTGTGTTGTTGCACTTCCTTGATGTTTGCTATTAGCTATATTATATCCACGATGTTCCACTTCTGGGATTGCTCTCGTTCTGCCAAAAGATTCCACTGGCTGTCACTCTTTTCGGATGTCTGTTTGTGGATGTCCCGTTACATTCCTTTCTGTTGTCTGTGTTGGCATTTTAAACTCCGGTGGATTTATGAGGACCACTAGGTTAAACAACATTAGCGTTTATCTGGACTGGAGTCAGGTTTTTGGCAACCTGACATATCTTTAGCTACCTCCTGAGAAATAAACCTGGGTCCTCGAAGCCAAATGTTCCACTTTGTTCACCAGCTAGTTGCTCACTATACAGTCTGCGTAAGATGATCAGCAGGAAGTGTACAGTGGTTTATCAGAACATAGCTGCCTGCTGTAGCTGGAAAAGGGGTTAATGAAAGTGCAAGACTGAACCAAGCAATGAAGTTGTGGGACATAATACTAGAACAATGAGCTAAAACAATCTTTGTAGAGCTGACAGGAACTAGACCTTGGTGATAATTCTTTTGGGGTTCATTACCACAAGCGACCCCTTTCACATTAATCATTTGATCCATAGGCAGTAAAAAATATTGCAGCTTTAAGGACATGTGATGTATTATGTATTATCCTTAAGGTATTATTCCTTAACATTTTAGTGTGTAATTGTGTGTTGATCTTTCATTATAATCTACAGTACACAATATTTTTCATTCTGTAATGTGGAAGCGTTATTACTTATACTCAATTAATTGTTGTCTCTGAATCTGCATTTGTTAAAAGGAAGCTGGACTCTTTGATCAATACCAATTACTGCTGTGGCACGTTGATTGAAACTGTCGTTAATATTTAATCGGCACTGGGATACTCTTCTATACATCCCTTATTTCTTTTATGTCTGTTCTCCAAAAGTTTAAGAGATATGCATTCCAGGGTTATGGCTCTTCTACATCAAGGGCTGTCCATTTGAGATGATTGGTTAAGGAATAAAAGTCACTACATTTACCATCACCCTATTCTCAGTGTCAACTGCTGAAATGCTCCATGCAGTAAATGTGTAAAACTCATTGCTCATCTCTTTTTCCCAAATGCCTCAACCTCCAGCTTCTCTGGTCCATTCAGACAGTGAGCTTTAAAGTATTTGGACTCAATATAACCATAGAAAGTAAAATTAATGGACAAAGTGGCGCCGTACACTTCCAATGAGACGAGGGAAGTCTATTAGAAGCACTTTTCCGGTGATGGCTGAGTGTTACGGCGCAGCCTCAAACTGAGCTTGACAACGTAGATGTAACGTGAGCAAGCTGTCTGAAAATTAATAGTCATCTGGTAGCTGTGCCAAGAGAGATCTCAATCACTCAGAATCCTGCAGAGACGGAGAGCGTAGGTATATGTAAGGAGATAACTTAGGCACAGGCTAAGTATTGCTAACTAAAATGCTAGTTAACATTGGTAATTAGACTTAAACAGCTAATGTAAGTCCAAACTGTCTGTGAGCTTACCCTGTACTATACAGTAATTTGTCTACTATGCGACAGTAAGTCACGTGGTTGTGACACAATCTTTAGCCTGTTTTTTTATAAAAACGACTGCTACTGAGCCATAACGTGAGATACAAGGAAATGGAGCCTTTTACACAGTGTCGTTTTTTTTTTTTTTTTTTTAAATAAACACTGGACACACAGTCTTAAAACGCTTCAGATGTAAAGTTATTCGCTGTCAAAGTGGCGCAACAATGAATGGCAGTCAATGGAATGCTAATGGTACCCTCTTTAATATTAATTAAAGATTTTAGATTAAAGAAAATTTTTAACTGATTTTGTGTAAAGCACTTTGAATTGCCCTGTTGCTGAAATGTGCTATACAAATAAAGCTGCCTTGCCTTGCCTTGCCTAATATAACCCACGTGTCAAACTCAAGGCCCACGGGCCAAATGTGGCCCCTTGCAAATTTTTATCCAGCATAGGTTCACAAGCAACTAGTTGTGCGCTACACCAAAAAGACAGAAAACGGTTTTTCACACTGTAATTATGTGACACTTGAAGCAGATTTTGGCAGATTTGCTGACTGTGAGCCAGAGTTCTCATTCTGACTGTGAAACAGGTTGTTGTGAGTCGGCTTATAAAAATGTAATCATTGTTTTTCGTAGTTTGCTAAATTCTATGATTGCTAAAAAACTTTTTCCTGACTTTTTAGGGTTTTATGTCGGCCAGACTGTAAGTGAGGAAGCAATATGAGACGTGCAATAATACAGTCAAAGATATTTGACTTTTTCAGTTAAATCAGAGCATGTCAGGAAACTATACATATCTGGCCCTTATTGTGATTCTCACTTCCAGTGTGGTTCTTTGTAAAGTTCAGTTTGGCACCCCTGATATAACCAGTGCAGTGCCCGTTTAAACAGCCTGTTTGAAATTTAAGTACGTTGTGCTGATAATGCCTCTCTTTTCACTTAATGTAAAACGAACATTTAAATTCAGTTGTACTTTGCAGTATTAATAGTTTTAGCATACTGTTAATTGTTAACAGTTTTACATCAGACAAATAATGTTTTTTTTGTATGGGGCATGGCAGCGTTCAGAATCTTTCGATCCGGTGCCAATTTCAGTACCTCAGTTGTGATACCCGTTCCTTATGATTTTTTTTTTTTGATACCATATTTTAAAAAATCCATTTCAACATCAACACAAATACATTAAACACAAAACTTCTATTTTCCACCTTAATTGTGAATCAAAAATGTTGGTAACATTGCTCACTCAAGAGTAACATTACTAACACTAATTGTGCTTTTAGATTGGGGTGTGCCAGTCAGACACTCAGGATTGGTCAGTTCCAACTGGGCCAAAATTAACAAAAAAGAGAAACCTGTTTGCCATATTTCTTTTTTGCCAACATGAACATATTATAAAGAATAAATAAATAGACAAATTACATTGTCTACAGGCTAATATTGAACAAACTGAAATGTAAAAGTGAAAATGCAAAATGTAAACAAAGACTTTTTAGTGCAAACTGCATAATGACACAAACCTTTAACAACTTGGTGACTGCCCTGTATTCAACATTGAACTACCGTAATAGAGAACTAACTTAAGGGCAAAGGAATGTAATTGAATTGCCTTGTTGCTGAAAGGTGCTGTAGAAATAAAGTTGCCTTGCCTTACAACGTCAGCCTGTCAGTCACTCATCAGGACATAGAAACCACTGTTGTGCCTGTTTGTCTCAGAGGAAGTGTGACGTCACCACTCGAAACCACTTTATTGGCATTGCCGTGACTCTCTGTGACTTCACCAAAACTGCAGAGCCAACGTACTTTGCTCGAGTTTACTTCGTTTGCACATCTGCGCGCGTGTGTGTGTTGGAGCGTCGCTCTCTGTCAACATGCAGAGAGGGCAGATAAGCTTGCGATTACGCGCTCCCAGTTACCGGAATTTGGTACCGAAAGATAAATAATCTTTTGATACTCATAGAATCGAAGTATTTCGTTTGGTGACTTAAAAGTATCGCCCAAAAATGTGCCCAGCCGTATTTTGGAACTTCTACCACTACCTATACCAACATGGACAACTCAAAACGTTTTAGTCAACTTGTAGACATAAATGTATAATGGTATAAATGTTTAATTTAGGCTTAATCCTTTTTTAAATCAAGCAAAACTCATCTTTACTTTAACAGTTTAACTGACTTTAGCAGTTTAGATTACTGACACTCAACTGTCCTGCTATTACTACAGACTTGTGAACTAAGCACAAACACTTGAATGACCGGCTGTCATACAGACCTGCAGCAAAGGACCACAGGGCGAAGTCGAACCTACGGCCGCTGCGTTGAGGAGTAAATCTCTATGGGCGCCTGCTCTACCAGGTGAGCTACCCAGGTGCATGATGAATGCAGTTTTGCAGTTAGTCCGAGTAATTAAGTTAGTAAAGTAATCATTGACTTATTTCACTCTTCAAATACAGTATTGTGCTGGAACGTCAGATGTCAATACCACCTTGGATACTTCCTGATGCCACAGTAGATTTCACATTATGAGAACAGAATAATGATAGTAATTTTATTGTTAATTAACATACTATACAGGCATAAACTAGGAGTAGCACGTTCCAGAATTTCATCAAGTATAGGGAAAAGGATTAGTGATAATTATCACTTTACACAGGAGACATTCTTCCAATATTGTTGGCAATACAATGGATAGAGCATACAAGACCATCGAGACCAGTCATTTGTTCAGACTCAAGCTCATCACTAGCTAGTTTACAGCACAGTCATTTAGACAGCAGACCATACATTTTGATAGAAGTACAACAAACATCATACAGAATTCAAATGATGGGTTTCAACAGTTATATTTTTAGGGATACAAGCGCACATTGGAATCAAAGGCAATGAAATGGAACATTTTTGGCAGGTTTTAAAGTAGGCTACAAAGAATATTTACATTGATTTTGGATCATTATTAAACAGAGATGGAAGGAAAGGTGGCAAAAGCAACGGGGAAGAGAGGAAAGGACGACGTTTTACAGCGTTCAAAGGAAAGTGGGAGGAATGAAATGTGCACGAAAGAGCAGGAGAGAAGAGACAATACTATCAAAACTTAGATTTGGACACACTGGACTAACCAGTACACTGTTCAATATAAGTAAGCATGATACAGGTATTTGGTCATAAACAAAAGTATTGTAGAAACTTAAATTTCATCCTGTCAGGAAAATGGTTCGAGATGACCAATTACAATTCTTCCTCTGTGAAACAGGAATGCATGTACACTGTATTATGGCAATCCATCCAATCGTTGGGACATTTTACCCTGAACCAAAAATGTACCTGATGAAAAGTCTGGGATGACCAACGCCATTAGGATTCATCATCTGGAAACCATGATGTCGCCAATCAGCATGCTCTCTCAGAGATGCAACTGGGCTGTGTCAAGTTACTGTGCTGTTACGGTTCTTGTTTCATATTAAAAGTTAGCTATTGGCAAATCACATTAAGGCTTCCATCATGAAGCAGCTTCAGAAAATGCATTGTAGTCGCCATCAAGGTTAATGCTGCGATTGTTCATACAATACCTTTGCATGCACAAGAAGCCTTTCTAGAATGTTTTTTTTGAAGAGGATCATTTTTAAATATTGCACGCAGTAATGGTGCGTAATGGTAATGAAGAAAAACTAAATGAGAGGATGAGGTTTGAGCCTTTTCTCCATATACTGTAATCTTTACTCTTAAATGTTTGTCTTCGGTCATCAAAGATAGACCATGGCTTAGACCTATTTGGAGAGGAGAAGTGATCTTTGCTAGGAAAACGATGACCACTGATCTAACAGAAGATGTGAATATATTTCACTGGATAAGTGATATATTTGGCCTGCTGATGGCTCTAGAAGATGAAAAGTCATGGGCTCAACAAAGGCATTAGTATTCATCCTCTGATGATTATAAATGTCTGTAGAAAATTCTACTCCATCAAGTAGTTGCTTTGACATTTCATTTTAAATCAAAATGTTGAATGAAAGAATTGCCATTGCCATTCCTTGAGCTACACAGCTATAGTGGTTAAAAAGTCCATGTACAGGTTAAGTTACACCAAGCTTTAAACTATTATATTTTGTTTTTTTTCCCTTCTAGCTTAGGTAACTCTTGCAGAATATTAACAACAGGCAATATTTCATGCATATTTGTTGCAAGCAGGTTAGGATTGATTGTTGATGAGGAGGAAGGGGGAGTCTGGGGAAACCCACAAGGAAGGGCAACTGCTCAATTCAGTCCTCGCCTTATAATTTGTCTCAGCAGCCACTGTTTTACGGCGTTTTTCTATTGCATTGTACCTTCTCGACTCGGCTCTAATCTACTTGCCTTTTTTATTTTTCCATTATAAAGAAAGTCCCTGGTACTAGCTAACAGGTACTTTTTTTAGTATCACCTTTGTCGAGGTTCCAAGCGAGCTGAAGAGATATCAAAAGGTGACGTAAAAACCTGCAGACTACTGATTGGTCGCAGAAAATATTCACTAATCGCTGCGTCATTGTTGCTAGTAACAGACGGGGGGGTGTCCTGAACAAACCCGACATTTTTAAATAGTTTGCTGCCTCCAGCTTCTTTTGAAACAAAATGTGTCTGTTGACTGTCGACACACCTTTGACGTTCTGTGTGTCGCGTTATGTCATGAGTGTTTTCTGTTTTCTGTGCACAGTGTCAATGAGTGTCTGTAAAGACTGTTTGTCCACTGGTGAATGTATTCCAAAAAGGGAAACAGTAACTCAAATGCATGTAGCATGCACTTAAAGCATTAAGTTACATATTATGGATATATATATATGATTGTTGTTTCTGTCCTTTTAATACACAGGAATACAAAACCTTTTCCGCTGTAACTGATTTGTGTCTAGTTTGGCAAATAGGGCCTTCTGCCCTAGTGAGCTACTGAAACAACTTGAAAGGAAAACTCAAACATTTTGGAGCTTACAAGCCTGCACATTAGGAAGCAAAAGAAAATCTAAAGAAAAAGTTGTTTTCTGTGGGTAGATTTTGTGCGGCTGATTCAATCAGTATGCTGTTGAGGTTAAGAAGCTGAGCAAAAGTCAGAGAAGTGTGAAGAGGAAAAGCTCCCCTTGACGCTTAAACTATATACAGGGCTGTCATGGAAGGTTTCTTTGTATAGATGAGAGTCCATCGGGGCACCTCTCTCAGGGAGACAGATCCATAATTCTGCAAAAACTAGCTGTGCTCTTTGGCTTGAAACAGCAGTGTGCATGCTTGTATTCACTTTTAGTTTTGAAGATAATAAGCAATGGCATAAATCTGAGTAATTGGAGGGTGATTAAATAGGAACCCTTTACTGTGCGTTCACACCTCCACCGACTTCTAACGAGCTTTTAAAGTTACCGGAAGTCATTCATTTTCAATGGAAGTCGGCTTCTTTCAGCTGCAAGAAGCGGCAAATCTGTCGGCGTTTTGAGCGTGTTGAGCGTCAATCAGTTTTATGGTCATGAACTATGACGCGACTAACGCCAGCAACCAATCGGAATAAAGACGTCCTTCGCACTGGCTGATTCCGGAGAAACATACAATGTAAACTATTGTTCCTACCAAAACATTAATTCTGAGCTCATAATAACCTTGGCTGGGTTACCTATCGTTTATGATTATACAGTTGATTGTACATAAGGACCAGTCAGTGATAGCTGCCGGCCACATCGTCTCTAAAAATGCTTTGAACATCGATTCTTTTGAAGCAAGGTGGTAAATTGATGCAGCATTCTATTTTAGAAGAAAGTTTGGCACACTGCCTTGACTGGACATTTGTGGAAATATGGACCACCAGAAAAGGGCAAGATAAGTGAAGCTGCATGTCTGCCTGCCCATTTCTGTTGCTTATGCCACAGCTATTTTGATGACAGGCAACCCATATAGCATCCTAGTTGTTATACAGTATACTTTATTATCCTAGCTCCATTTTCTTTTTTTTAATGGGGTATTCATCTTATTGTCTTAGAGAAAATATTTCCAAGTCTAAAACAGCATGAAGGTTCAAGAAGATCATAGAAATGGTAATAAGACCATTCTTTTCAGTAACAGTAGGATTATATTTTGACTATTCAATGCAGTCACTAGTAATGTTTTCTGAGTTGCACATCCACTGTTCCAAAATATTAAATAATAAAATGCAGTAAGGCTCTCAGGCATTCTGTATTACTTTAAATATTTATTGCTGCATTGAGGACTGAGCCTCTGTATATGGGCGCATGCTCTACCAGGTGAGCCACCCAGGCGTCCACCTTTTTGTGTCTTTTGTTTGAAAAGGTAAACTCTTTAAATATGCATGTGGCACCTGTTTGCGTCAATGATAAATTAAGGCTTTCTCTGCCACTCCTCATTCCCTAACTAAGGATGTTTTTTAGGAGCCATTGTTAACATAACCCCTCCAGAACTGTGTAAAAACAGTCGTATTATCAATGTTAGAGCGCAGAGCATCAATGTTGTTTAGTTATTCCCGTGTGCGAGTGGTGCAGGTTGGCCAGTGCTCTCAAAAGACTCATTTAGTCTAAACAAAATATGTAACATTATAGCAAGAAACTTTTTGGGTTTTTAATATTTAAGTTTTTAGTTAATAATAGTGCTTAAAACCACTGAGTTGACTTATAAAACTAATCGAATGTATCAATATGACTAAAATGCAGTCGGTTAGACAGTTATGTTGGTTTTAATAACCTTTTAATAAATTTCCAGCCCTAGACTGATAGAGGCAACAAATACCAACCAGTAACTAGAGTCACTGGCTTCCTACCAATGAACACTGCCAATTGTGTTCGACGGGGCCAAACTATTCTGTGGACTGTGAACATAATTAACACCTCGCTGTGACTGTTGACTGCTGATCAGAACACGAGTAATTCATTTTGAGCTGTATGTGGGAACTTTCTGTTTTGTGTTTTAAATATTTATTAATTTAACTTATTTTTAAAAGTGCTGTAGTATAACTAGCATGAGACAAGTTATAATTGAGCTAAGTTTGGAGACACTACCTTATTTAATCATTAAATTAATAAATATGTTTGTTGTATCTCTTTTCGGTGTTTTTGTAGACATCCTTAAGCATCCTCATCATACTGTCGCTAGTATTAGCAGCAGAGAGCAGAAGCCAGCAGGCAGGTGTTATTTAAAGAAACTCCTGGTGTACTTACAAACTTCCCAATCCTTTTGTTTTATGAGCATATAACCTATTTGTACTACTGTAGATGTTTGCTATAATATTGGGCATTATTAGTGGTGCAATTTACGAGATACACCCGTGGTTCCATTAGCGCCTGCACTAGGCTTATCAGCTGATAACGCTAACTCGCCCAGTGTTCAACCCAGGTAAAAAAAAAGCTTCTCAGGGGTTGTTTGGCTTGAGGTCGTGGTGCAAAGGAACCTAGGGTGAAAATAATCCGAACCATCACTTTAATTCCCTACATGAGGGCAGCAGTGAAAGTGAGAGCAACCAACACATACAGCCTCTCTAACACATTTACTGAAAAGCAAGTTCTTAAATTTGCAATTGGTTCCTGCTTTCTACCTGTGGATTTCGTAATCCTCAGAGTCCCTTTGAATCCAATCACTCAATGTTGCTGTTGGCAGGTCAGTAACAAACACATACACACACCGATAGAACCATCATTGATTTAAGTGTGTGGACTGTACAGAAAAGGTGCATTTTGAAATCCAAGCAGGATTCATCAACTGTAAAGGTCAACTAAAGTTTTTTCCATCACTGTCTGCACACTGCTGAGACATCCCCTACCTTTCATTACTCACTGGAAGTCACTTTGAAAGTAAGGTTGGTGGAGGGTGATTGACAGACAGATACTTATTGCTCTTGTCATGTGAAAACCTTAGAAATCCAAAACCCAAATGGTTTGCATAAAGCTAGTAACTAGGGGTGTACATCGATTTGGATTAATGTATTGATTCAATCCTCAACAATCCAATATTGTCAATGCAAAGTGAAAATATCACTACATCATTTTTAAGAAGTACTTTGTTTTGAAATTCCCACATTATATTTATTGTTTTTTATTAAAAACAGTAGTTTTATTTACATTTTGTTAAATTTAAATGTCTGGAAGAGCTTAGTTATAAAACTGTCAAATCATATTATGTGTTAAATGGGTTTATATCGTCTCGTATTGGTCGTAGGCCCCTAAATTGAATCAAAATCGTATATATATACTTTGTGATATTGGTAAATATTGTATCATTGTCCAAAGAATGGATATAATATCATACTGTGATTAAAATGTGTGATTGACATACCTACTAGTACTACTTTCATTACTGCATGGCTGCTTAGAGGATAATATTAAACCCTACACTGCACCTTTAGTACCACTTTGTACCAAACCAGACCATGCTCACCCAGAAAAGGACCCAACAGGTTGATTGTGAAAGCAGCTCAACGACCCATCTTGTTTGGCTTCAAACTTCATTCATCTCTAAAGCTGTTAGAACTTGTTTAACAGCAAACAGCTGTTGAATGTCAACAAATTAACGTTACCTGAAAACAGCATGTAGTTTTTCTTTTTAGCATCTCACATCACACTTTCAGTCACTATGACGACTACGGTCAGAAACACAGTAAAGCAGACGGCTCTGCAGAGTCTTGTAATTACGACTTTATGACTTTTTATAAACAGCTGAAGAAGCGGCAGTGTACGTAGCGGAAAGCCTGTTGTGCGTCTGCCCTATTTCTGATACCATGGCACTAGAATGTTTACCGTGGCGGGCCGTCATCAACAAAGAGGAAACACTGCTCAGATGAGTCTGTATACTAGTATTAATGTTGTATCATGCTTCAATAGATATCTAGCCCAAAATCAGGCTTACAAGACAAACTAGCATTCAATCAGGAGAGACATGTTTGCAGATATGCAAACGAGGTTCATTGTACAGCTCAATAATATGTACAAAGTCTTTGATTGCGATTAGACTCCATTGCTATACAAAAGTTTTGTATATCTATATAGGGGTAGAGAACCATCAGACCCCCAATGGAATCTAGACACCGGTGGTTAGGTCTTCTGAAAGAATTTACGCTGAGCTACATTAGGTGTGACACAAATTATAGGAAATGTATATAAACATATGTAAATGAAATGTATATGTATGGAATATTGTATAGGTTTGTAATATTTAAGTAGTTAGTTAATAATAGTGCTTAAAACCACTGACTTGATTTATAAAATGTATCAATATGACTAAAATGCAGTCGGTTAGACAGTTATAATGTTGGTTTTAAAAAACCTATTGTAATATTCCTATGCTTTCATACTTGACATGCATCTAAATAACTGATCTCATATTGTATGCATGCATTATTCAGTCTAGTTTGCCTAATTTTCCAAGCTTTAGAAATATAACTAGCCTGTACTTTGCCACTTAGTCAGAAGTTGGACTCTGATTTAGCAAATGGTCAAATTTGCAGCAATGCAGAAATGGATAGTTTCTGTTGAATAGAGAGGGTATCAGGAATGAATAAATGTTGGAGCTATGAAGTATTCATGTGACACACCACCCTGCCAGCTGCACCATGATGGATGCCCTGACTGTGTTGGAGACTTCACAGGAAAGATATCCATTTCATTAGTACTGTATTTCCACGATATGTCCATCTGCTCAGCACCTCTTATTTCTCTCGTCATTCTTATTCCTCATCTTTCTTTCCAGTATTCTTTTAACATGGACATTTTTCATTACTGAAACAGCTTTCTGGGCGTTGGCTTATCATAGAGCAAAATGGGAATTAATGAAAGAGTGACAAAAAAGTAAGGAGGTGGTGGCAGTTTGTTGCCTACATGTTTTGTCCGAAGTAAGCCAATGCTACAGTACACTGTGACAATACTGAAGTGATTTGGGACCACTGTTTCAGGTTGTTCCTTCTCAATCACTGGCAGTTCGCTGCCAGGAAGTAACCAGGCGAGGGTGTGAGCTTTGTCAGTGTTGGACTTTGAGTGCAAGGCTGTCACTACTTCCTGGAGACAGTACCGACCAGTGTACCTTGTACATGCTGAGCTCAAAAATGTGTTTAATATAGGAAAGATTAATTTTTATCTTTTCTTGATAACTAAAGGCACAGCAGCTATTAGCCTACCACATACTGCATAGTACTGATGCTTAGGTCATTTAAAAAAGAAATTTGCAATATCAACTAATGTCAATGTCATGTCTAAAAATGACACAACCCGCTTTGCAAATACAGGTGTTCTTTGCCTGTAGTTTATTTTTTTACTGTTTGGGTGCCATCAGGCTCTGGATGTGATTCCATTGCTGTGCTGGGGGGGGGACTGTAGGTAGTTGAAGTGCTGACACTGATACACTCCGCTCTTCACTTTACTCTGGAGGAGTGAGGTTGGCTCACTGACATAGTCATTCTCTCCATGAGCTGCTTCAGCCACTGCAAATGGAGACAATGTTAGTCATGGCAGTATACCACAGCAGTGATTTCATCTGGCAAAAAATGGAAAACAACAGTCATCCTCAAGTTTGGGCTAATAGTTTGATACTGACTGAGGTCTGACCATACTTTGTTTCAGAGATACTCGAATATCTGGATGCAAAGACATGGAGCAAACATAATGGCCCTCATTTACACGTTTATTTTCACGTGGGATTTTTGAAACGTTCACATCACACCAATCAGAGCGTAAGAATGGTCATACATTAATAAATGCAGCGGCTGGAAACGATCGTAATTTAATATCACGTCCCAATATATTTTCGGTTTTGAGGCGTCGCCCCTAAAATTTATGACATCACCAGACGTAATCCCACTAAGACGTGGCACTTTTCAGAGGTGGAGATTGAAACCCTGATATCTCAAGTTCATATTTAGCAGTTTAAAAACTGGAATTGAAGGCTGTAGGAAGAATTCAGAAAGAGATCACTGATGCAGTCAACAGTGTTGCCGTAGTAAATCAGACTTTATACATCCTTGACATTTGTATGCTATATTCCTAATAGTAATATAAAGGCTTATATTGCAATTTCTTAAGCCTACATGTAGGTGTACGTATATAAAAATATACACACTCTTTTTTATTTTAGATGTTTTTTTCATGAGTCAGAGTCAGGCAGCTGTAAACTGAGGGAGAGCGTGTGTCCTCCACCCCCCATGCTGACCCACCAACCCGACCCTGTCTCCTGACAGCAGAGGTGCTGGAAAAACAAACCGAAATATGTCGATCAATGGCAGAAAGAAATCGTTCACTTGTGGCTATTGACGACACCTGGAAAAAAAATAAAAATGTTGTGCATCGTTATGTTTCCTGTATTGAATATCATTGCCAAACATAACACTATACCTTTTAAAAGCGAGGAGTAATAGCTGTCTCCTTCGTAGAGCCCCAGTTGGGCCTATGCCGGATCATCTGGCTCCATCACTACATTTATGGCACCCTGTCTTCCTGTGCAATGTTGTGCACAACCCCACAGGCTAAAACAATGTTGCAGAGTTTTTCTGGCGTGTATAGTAGGGCTCCCCCCGCTGATGCTACCCTTAATCAATCCGATAGAGCACCGCCACCGTGGCCTGTGTGTGTAGGCTACGTGTGCACTGTTGTACCAGCGCATAGAGGTCTTCTAAAAGAGCCCGATCCATTGCAATAAGTAATCAACTGATGACTTCCCCTTCTCCCGTTATGTACTGCACCACAAGTCCACACTAACTCGAAAACTTGCGTACATGAGTTCAGACCAGTTGTGAGATTTTATCGCAGCCTACACTCACGTTCAAATTGATAAATGCCTTGCTTTGCGTAGGAATCGGTGTACGCATGTCCTATGCCTGTTTTAGGTCATACACACGTATCATAAATGAGGGCCAATATCCATTTAACACAGTGTTGGCTGTGGACATCAGGCACACTGTGAACTAATACTCTGCTGTACAAACCATATACAGCAAATGCCTAAGAAAAGTATTTTTCATTTGTTCTAACTCTAATCATCTTTCAATTCTACCTCAAATGAAAATTCCCAATATGTAACCGAGTTGATTCAGGTACAATCACCTCAGCACTAAAAACAAGTGTCTGGGGAGAACAATTTAGATTATCTTCATTTATCATCCCGTTGTGAAAGGGATAAACCAAAAACGTTAGTCATATTTAATTGGAAAATATAATTACACCGTGATGTAAGGACAATTAGCTAAACTGCACACTGGTTTTATTATCATTTTCAACTGAGCAGATTGTTACACTAATGAACCTGACAATCACAACAACTTCACCGCAATTTTGACCAATAACCCGAGTTTCCTCGACTTCAACCAATCACATCAGTCCCACGTGCCAGACTTACCTTCAGTATGTGACTCTGAGAGCCACTGACCAAGCGGGAGTGACAACGGGTTGATGTAACATACGTACGTCACCAAGTTCATTTCCTTGGTTCTGATATGAAGACAAGACATCTCACATTCACCAACAAAACGTACAGCGAAAGACAGCGCAAAACATTTCAGACCGTCCTGCCAACCTTTTCGTATACATTTAACATCAACGTAAGCTGTAATGTTTTTTCCCTCTAAAGTTGCTGAAAGCTGCGGGTGTTTTAATCCTGTTGGCTCTCTGCAGCGGGCTGCTGCTCAGTTCCCCCCCGCGACTGACGCGTGCACACACAAACACACACGGTGGATGCAATAAGTACTTTATCAATCTGTATGACTGTATGTCCCAGGCCAGTTTAGGAAATTAACTAACAATGTAAAGATCAACCAGCCACTGACCGACATCTTCAAATTTAATTAATTCAATAGTAGTATAAGTATAATTTTTTGTATCAAATCCACCAGCCAATTTCATATTATACCAACATTTGCAGCATCCTGAGCCGTTTTGGTAATGTTACTAGGATAACTCAGCCAATAGTAGTTTTATTCTCCCGGAAACAAGTTTTTTTTAAATTTATAAGTATAAAAAAATGCAACTTTTCATTATCTCTTGCAGCTTCATTGCAACAAAAATACCAAAGACATCGCAACTTTAATCGCAATTTATTTTACAAAAGCTCCTGCAGAATCAGGCATTTTGGGAAGCAACAATCTCACAAAAAGGCTGTGAAATCCTGGAGGGACTGGCATAAAGTAATTGTTTAAAACTTTTATTCCTCCTCCATCAGGTTATTAAGTTCAGAAAGTAGCTACTTTAAATAGGGTACTTATCAACAGCTTACATGATAAAGTATGTAACAATGGCTATTTATTATTTTATTCTTTCTATAGTATTGTCATTTGTCATGGTACACTGACCTCTGTCTGTTTTACTGATTTGTGCTGGATGTTGACATGACACTGATTTAACTACACAACCATGCAGTTACAGTAATAAGTGTAATTAAATACTCTTATTTTGACCGGCAACCTATCTAATAGAGAGCAGAATTAGGTATGGTATTACTTTATCACATATTTACACGAGCAGATGGCTAGCATTTAAGTCATAGCCTACATAATAACTCAGCAGGAGCACAGATTGGCCCAAGTAAGTTCCCTAAAATCTAACATTAGAGTAAGTAAGGAAGATTTTGCCAGGGGAAGTTTTCCTGTGTGTCAGTCCTAGTAACGTCCCCAATCTACTGTAAAAGAATATTGTAACCAATAGCAACCCATGGGCCAATCATCATCAAAGGCAAACCTTTTTTAAATCGGGTGCTGAACCATGCTCTCACTTCTCTGCCAGTGAAGCCGCTGCTGCCGTGGTAACACAACTGTGGCTGCCTTATTAAAGCAGACAGTTCGGTGTGATTCAGTTTCTGCACACCATGACTAGTTGGTCTTAATATAATGTTCAATTATTTCCTCAAATTACTTGCTTTAATTACTTACTTGAAATTCAATCACTTTTCTAGATTAAACTCATTTTGAAAAGCATTATCAACACCATTAATATTATTAGGCAACACTTGGGGATTGTGTGTGGCTCCCGAGCCTGCAGTAACTCTGTGACATAATCAGCAGGTAATGAGTGTGTCAAATACCAATTCCACCACCTAGAGCTGGATTTTCTATACATGCCATTGGGCAGACAAGAAATACTGTATGATTACTGTGCTTCTTTTATTATACAGATAAACATGGTTGTGTTATGTTGATCCAATACAATGCTTTATGGCTCTATTTAGTTTCTATTTTATTTTATTCTATTTTAGTGTATGCATCTCTTATTATTTATTACTGTTACTTTCTATACGTATTTGTATTTCCGTTTCTATTCTACTGCTGCAACAGCTGAATTTCCCCATATCGGTCCAATAAAGGTGTGTCTTATCTTATCTCATGGCCACACATAGAATACCTTAAAACTGCCGTTCCTTGATATATACGTGTTACTTGAATAAAGCTGTGTATGTATATATCATTGCCTCTCTTTTCCTGTTTCCTTGAAATATATTATGTCGACTCCGCAGACTGTATATGAATCAATTCTGTGAGCGTAGTCAGTCCTCTGAATTACATTACAGTCACTCCAAAGCGGATGATTAAAACATGCTCTTCCTGTCTGCAGATTGCTGCTGTATATGGGAGGTCGCCTCCCAAGTACCAGCGTGACCAATTTCCATTTTATGTCCCGCTGTGACACAAACGGGAATTACTGTGACCCCCCCACATTCCTTGGCTGGGACATAATTTCCAGGCGTCCCATAATTAGGCTGGGAGGTAATCCCTCTCTGTCTCGTCCCTGCTGCATTTTTTCCTTGCGAGAGCTGACCTCTGTCTAAGATAAGGAGTACACCTTCCTTGTCTCGCTCTCGTCTCTTGGTTCGCACGAGCACTTCTGAGCCGAGCTGATAAACCTTTCTTTTGAGGAGACTTTTGTGTTGGAAACTCGCCCTCCATTTCTTACCGGCTGGTTGTCTCTCAGTCAATCAGCAGCCAATTAAGAAAACCTCATGCTGGTTCCCTCAGCTCCTCTGCCACCTTCTCTTTCTGTCTCCCTATGTGAATATCTTGTCTGAACATTCTTGTTCATTTTGACCATGTCTGAGCTTTATTGAAACATGTCATTCATGCCTGGAGAAGATAGATGTGTGAATGGGACAAACAACAACAACAACAACAACAACACACCCCATTGTGAAATGTTGAATAAATAAAATAAAAACAATGTGTAAGCTCAGAGTGTGCGGCCCTGCTGGACTATTTAATGTACAATTTGTAATTTTGTATTGCTGGGGGTCGGACACAGTTTGGGGTTGCTGTGAAATAGTGTGGGATCATGGGAGTTGTTTTCACCAGCATTGCAGCCATTGCAGTCAGCTTTTCAGATTGTTACGTTTTAAATCATTGTTTGTCCAATTCTGAATTAGTCTCAACTTGTTTCTCTGATAACTTTAGACAACCACAATGCTGACGCACGCGCAAAGAGGATACAACGCCATTGACAGGCTACCAAATGTAATGGTATGAATACAATTACAGATTTCTCTAGCTTTGAACATTGTTGGAAACATCTGGGATAATATAAGTACACATTACACAACTCAGCAAAATATATGACATAGGTCTAGTTTTTCGACATTTTTATGTGGAAATGTTAAATCATTAAACTGAAATAAACTTATACAGTTAAATAAATAATGTTACATTTGTTATGTGTAACATTTTTCATGTTTTGAGCAGTTCAAATCAAATTTCTTTTGCCTCCAGAGGCATAAATCTCAGAGGTGGATATCTCAATATCAAATTGAAACATCTGCTACATAATTCATAGTACCATAGTCAGAATATATGTTTTTGTAATATTGGTGAACTAATCCTTTAAGTCAGTTTGCATAAATCTTTCTTTGACAGTTTTTTTTTTTATATTTCTCTATTTAGTTATTCATTTCATAATAGAGGAGTCAAAGCATATTAAGAAACATTTCATGCATCACACAGAAACTGAAGTGTTCTCATGTTCCATTTAAACAGCACCACGGCAGATGGGCCAAGTAAAAAAACTAAACAAAAACACATTTATTGCAATCAGAAAGGTCACATTTGCTTGGGTCTCTGACACGGATGAAGATGTCGCTTAGTGAGAAATGAACTTGTTTGTTGAGTGAAATGCTCTTAGTGTGGCAGTTCTTTGACTCGATCAGGTTGTTTTGAAATATGTCAAGTCTTTAGTTTGTTCAAGCTGGCAGACAGTTTGATCTCTGCCCCGTAGCTCCTTAAGTTGATCTTACAGATATGTCACTCAGAAAAACATTACCGGAAAGTATGATTGTAATCATCCAGCAACGAGCAACAGAACTGTGTCTGATTTCTTCTGCTCATATTGAAATGTGTGGCAACCAACTTCTTCACTGTCCAGTTGTGCCTTGTTAACTTAATTTAAATGATGGATTATATCACTCCAAAACCAAACCTCAGACGTAAGCACATCAGTCAGATATGTGTCGCATTTTTCTGCCCACAGTTATGAAGGGAAGCTGCTAACACCTTCTCGCTTCTAGCTGTCTGTTTATTCTCCATTCATCTGTATTCTGTATTTGTGATGTGTACTCTCCTTTCTTAAAAGTATCATTTTGGTGACAGTTTTGAAGCTCGCTGCTAGCAGCCCAACAGCATGCGGTTGTTTCCTGGTCTGCAGCAGGGAATTTCTCAACTGTATAATCCTTGTGCCTCTGCCGTGCCGTAGTACTACAGAAGGTCTTTCTGTTACCTGTGATGCTCTTTACAGCCATCCAAAGACAGCAGGTATCTGTTCCATCTGCAGTCTCTCACTGGAGTGATGTTGTCACTGTCAAGTAGGGGTGGAACGGTTCATGTGTTCATATTGAACCAAAACGGTACGGCGTCAGAGTTCGGTGCATGAATTTAAACAGAGAATACACGGTGTAGAAATAAATAAAACTCACAAGCAAATTAATTAATGTATTGCGGAACTAATGTAACGGGGAACTACTGTTAGATACACAGGTTCTTCAGGGACACGTAATCTGTAGCCCTTAGCTCTGAAGCTCTGATTGGCGCGCTGTATGTAGCTGGGCTCCGCTTACGTATGTATGTGTGTATGTAAGTGAGTCAGACATAGCAGCACTAAGGGTGAGTATGGCCACTGGTGACGAAGAGTTAGAGGCCTCTTTAAGATTGCAAGTTAGGGAAAACTTTGGTTTCCAGTTCCAGTAGTACAGGCGACAGAGTTGTAGATAAGACTGCTGTTGTAGATTAGTGTAACAACATTAGTTGGGACAGACGCCTTGTTTCTTCAAGCTAACTTTATTAGTTTTAGCCAGGCAGAGAGCAGCTTTCTGCAGCAAAAAATGGCTGGGAGACACCGTGATAACGTGGCCTTAATAAGGTAATTTAGTTTGTCTTTGCAGAGAATAGAGTTGCTAGGCTAGTCCACACAGCATTTCATGGGCGAAAACCGTGCTTTGATTTATTGGCATTCTTTAAAGATCCCATGGCATGAAAATGTCACTTTATGAGGTTTTTTAACATTAATATGAGTTAGCCCATTCTGCCTATGGTCTTCTAGTGGCTAGAAATGGCGATAGGTGTAAACCGAGCCCTGGGTATTCTGCTCTGCCTTTGAGAAATTGAAAGCTCAGATGGGCCGCTCTAGAGTCTTGCCCCTTATGAAGGTTACCTCCCCTTTCTCTGATTTGCCCGCCCAGAGAATTTGGATCCACCAATGAGAGAGAGACATCATGGCTTTCAAACAAGCAATATGCTTGTATTGCTAATAATATATAATTTACATTGTTTGCAATATAAAAATAACATTTTAGCTTATATGCACACATTCACACAGATATTTAGATAGGTCTACTTTTTTCATCGCTGGCTTTTGGAGTTCGCTGTGCAGCAACCCCTTTGTTGGGATATAGTTTGTATGCACCGTTAGCTCAGCTGTACTTCATGGAGGGGAGGGGCAAGTGAGTTTTTAAAAGGAGGTAGGGTAGAGGGGTCTGCAGAATACAGAGAATACAGAAATATGCACAGCCTGGAGGTCCACATTCTTAATCATAATACAGGCAGATGGCACTGTGACGGGCAGCATGATGTGATAGGGATTGTTCTGGTTCAAACATAAAGTTTAAAAGGAATTTCTGTCCCAAGTCTCGACAATAAAATTCCTCTGAGGACAACTAATTCTAGAGCCTAACTGAGCAGTTTATTAATCAAAACTTTGAATTAAAAAGAGTTGTGCTTCATTCTCAAGAATTTTTGGCGTCACACACCGCGGAGGCTCTTGCTGCCGCATTCAGCGACATGTTTCGCGCATGGGAAATCCCGAAGGAAAAAGTACACGTTATTCTAACGGATAATGCCAAGAACCTGGTAAAGGCCATGAGGGATGCAGTTCTACCCAGCCTGCCGTGCATGGCTCATACACACTGCAGCTTGCCGTTGCCGACGGAGTTTTATCACAATGCAGCATCGCTGATTTAACAGCCTGTGGAAGACGCATCGTCGGTCATTTCAAACATTCACAGCTTGCCTACTCTTGACTTCAAAATATTCTGAAGCAACTTGGCCAGCCTATTAAGAGGCTACAACAGGGTGTATCCACCAGGTGGAACAGTACCGTTAATATAAAAACTTCGAAAGCCACGTTGTTGGAAGCGGTCCAGAACAGATTCAGTGACATTCAATCGAAGCGCCTGTATACAATTGCAATAGTGCTTGATCCGAGGTGAGAACTTCAGTCGCACATCTCTCTCTCTCTCTCTCTCTCTCTCTCTCTCTCTCTCTCTCTCTCTGTCTCCAGTTGTGTTGCTGTCAGAGAATGAAACTACAGTATATTTAAATCATGTCAATGTTAATTGAATATATTGAATTCTCTGAGCTCTAAGCTGTTTAAGATGTTTCTAACAGATTCAGAATGTTGAAAGTAAATTCAAATTCAATTCAAATTAATAAAAGTAAACAGTTGACAATTCACAATACATTATCTTCTGTTCATTTTAATACATATAAATTGTTAAGACTATTAAAATTTTGTATATGACAGGGTAAATGGAAGGCTTCAAATAGACCCAATGATCGGTGATCGGTATTAATCAATACTGCTTTCAGCAATCGGTGATCAGCCCCAAAAATCTTGATCGGCGCACCCTTAACTAATTCCCAAACTGTCAATGCGTCGGGAGGAGCATTGACAGTTTTATAAAGGGGGTGAAAGTCGTGAATGTGATCGGCACTTACAGTCTAATGCACTCGTCTATTATAATGCGTTCTTTCTGATCTAAGTGTGCCACGGGTGCGCCAAGGGAACCAGGCCACAAGAGAGCCATGTGAGTGTGTGAAACGTGTCTCCCGGTCCAGAGCAACAAAATCACCCACCATACCTCATCATGTAAATTCAGCGTTAATAATAACAGCCTGTTCTTTCCTGCTTTGCATCAGGATTGGAGAGGAATTGACCCCCTATCTTTAACTTTGTGCCTAAGCTTAACTGTCACATGACGCCGTCATTTCGTAAGATATCATATACATTGTTGTGTATACTTTTTTCTTTT
The DNA here is from genome assembly GCA_013375575.1 of Percina caprodes. NCBI lineage: Eukaryota > Metazoa > Chordata > Actinopteri > Perciformes > Percidae > Percina > Percina caprodes. The sequence continues at coordinate 136,555 of JABXJD010000334.1, read as the reverse complement.
TTTTGCGATATCATACAAACCCATTCATGACAATGTGTTGGTGTGGATGTGTGTTGTTTTTCTTTTCTTTTTTACATTTTATTTGCTCTTCTTTATGTCTCATAGCAAGACTCAACATGCCGGGAATGATGCCCCATACCTTTCTATGCATGTGGTATTATCTGTGTGTGTGTGTGTGTGTGTGTGTGTGTGTGTGTGTGTGTGTGTGTGTGTCAACATGTGCAGGTGTGTGTGTGGGATGTACAGCAGCATTAACCAGCATGTCAGATGTTGCTCCCAGCTGAGTGAGGATTTAGAGACAGCTTAATGAACATTGTAATTTCACTCCCCGCCCTGCCAGCACCGCACTCTGTTTCTTTTTACTGTCAGAATGATGGTGCAGCTCCACAGTACTTTCTAAACTTTTAATCCTAGTTTTTATGAGTGCAGATCCCTCTTATCCCTGACTTAATATGCCAAAGCATTGATTTTCTTGCATTCATTCCGTGAATAATGGATAGTCCACCCTCTATGAAGGGACATACTGTACCTAGACAGTCTGGTAGGCTTTTCAAAGTTGTCTGATTGTGCAATAAAGGAATAATATGTTCATTAGAGGAGAATATTGCTGGCACGGCAACAATAAGTACCAATTTCCAAGTTTAATTTGTCATGGTCAATTATTAGAGGTTTACTTCTTGAAATGTACTGTATTGTTGTGCACTTCTAGCAGAAAAGGAGATAAGAAGAGAAATTCAATAGAACGACTGGGTCTTCTATAAATTCCAGGGTTAATTTGGCTGGAGGACATCCTGACATTGACCAGGACAGACATCAATGCTATCTTCTCAGATCACACCGGTGCCACGGGTTTGGATTTTTTAGCAAAGTACTAGTGGAAGCCGATGGAGAGACAGTAGGTTAAAAACTCTTAGATTTCATTAAGAAGTGATTTTGTTAGGAAATGGACAAAATGATAATTTATTGTGAATGTATTTTTTATTGTCATTGTGTGAGAACATCTTCATGCGGTGCTTGCATTCAAACTATTTTAAGTTGACATGCAACACATTTCACAGTGCTGACACCTTTTCTTTCTGTTAAATTATATGTGCATGTTTAAAAAAATTAAATAAATTAAAAAAATTAAAGGAACAGTTTGACCTTTGGGGAAATGAGAGCGTTAGATGACCAAAGATCAAACCACTCTCATGATTATTTTAGATATGAGCTTACAGCCAGGAGTGGTTAGCTATTATGACTTGTTCTCACCTTGAGCTTTGGAAAAGGCACAGTAAAATAATGTCAGTCAGTGACTCTTGCAGGGGGTGAAAAGTTTTCAGATTCATTCATTTAAGCTATCATGACATTTATTTATTGATATATTTTTGTTTTACAAAAGGCATGAATAATGAATAATATTTTAATTCTTAAATATATAATTGTGCATTAATAACTTTCTAATAACAAATCTATAACTCTTAGAATCTTTACTAGGCATACACATCTACTTCCCTTCTAATTCGTGATCGTGATATGTTATGATACGTCTTAGATTTTGGATATCGTAATATGACATAAGTAGTGTCTTTTCCTGGTTTTAAAGGCTGCATTATATAATACAGTACAGTAATGTCATTTATGAACTTACCAAACTGTTGCCATTCTATTATTTGCCTTTATCCACTCAGTCTTTATATCCACATTACTGATGATTATTTATCCAAAATCTCATTGTGTAAATATTTTGTGAAAGCACTAATAGTCAACACTACAATATCGTTGTGGTATCGATATCGAGGTATTTGGTCACCAGTATCGTGATATTTGATTGTCTCCATATGGCCCAGCACTCAAACTAAGTCAAACTATTCAAAGAAACATGAGGTGGTCCCCAGTATATTCTCTATCTTGTAAAGGGTCCTTGGCTGAAAAAGATTGAGAAGCTACAGGTCAAAATAGCCTAAGGAAGGAACTTGTTTTGGTGGAAGATGTGTACGTTGAAAAGTTGTCACGCTCCCTATGCACTCATGGAGTATGGAGAGATGCTACGACAGTTATTCTCCCAAAACGTCCCGAGTCCCCCAGTTTCCACACAGTGTCACAGAAACACAGAAAAAAGTGACAGAGAGAGCCCGCTGAGCTGTTACAGCGCGCCGGTACTTTGTCTCCGGTGAAATGGCTAATTTTGAAAAACAGAATTTCAGGCGACACCAGAGCAATCGCGGAGGTGGAACATCGTGGATATAGACCATACCGTTTCAAATAGTCAGCTGATTTCAATGTAAACCTTTTGAGGTGTTAAGTGGCTGGAGTTCTGATATGATGCGGGTACATCTGCTGCTGGACTTGGTCTTAGTCCATCATCTGTGTAAATCTGTGAAATCACAGTAAATATCATTTATTTTGATTGGCAGGATAATCATCACCCCCCCCCCTCCCCCCATGGCAGTAGACCAGTCACTTGTTCATTGGCTGGGCTCTTTTCATGTTTCCTTTGTTCTTTGGACATTTTCTTACTCTGTGTTTCTTTGTTTATTGAGTGCCTGCAGTCTGTATCTGTTGTTTCAGTGCTTAATACATTTGAACAGATGGAGGGCAATAAAAAAAATAAAATCTTTTACTGTTTCAAAGTTTAGTGTTGCTTTTAAAACAAGAATAAAACAAACCAGTTGGCTAGAAGTTTTCTTATTTTGCCTTTGGCAGATACTGCAATGTTTGTCTTTTTGTGAGACTGTTGCTCTTCTTGTCCATGCATTTATGTTATTGCGCATATGCATGCACAGCATTTTCAGTACAGTAAATTGATTATTATAAAAATTATTAAAATGTTATTCCCACATACCATTTGCACAGAATAATTCTCTAACAGTCCAGCTTAAGCATTGCTCCACTGCTGTCTGTCCCTCCCTCATGTCTCTCCATACCTGTCTCCCCTACCCTACTCCAAATTTAGTTTCAAAAGAAGCGTGAAGGCAGCAAAAAAACGCCTCTGGCTAAACTATTTAAAAATGGCGGGTTTGTTCGGGACACCCCTGTCTGTCGCTCTGCAAAAATGACACAGTGATTAGTGACGATTCTCTCTGACCAATCAGTAGTCTGCAGGTTTTCACATCACCTTTTGGTAACGCCTCAGCTCCCTTGGAGCCTTGACGGAGGTGATACTAAAATAAGTACCTATTGGCAGGTACCAGGGAATTTCTTTATAATGGAAAACCAAAAAAGGCGAGTAGAGGCGAGGCGAGCAGGTACCATGTAATGGAAAAACGCCATCAGACAAGTCCATAGAAATACTTAATATAATTATGCATTGCGTTAGTTCATGCAGGACATGGAAGTCAAAGGCCCACTAATTGAATCATCATTCCAGCCAGTCACAACCAATCACAGCCATTTTCACATCAGGCAGTCAAATTAAATGTCTCCCTATTCCTTTCTGCTTCCTGCTACTCCAATACTGCCTCACACCGCTGCTGCTGGCAAAGCTTGCCTCCACCACCCCAGCCTCCACATCCTGGTTCTGGGTGTTGTCACAGGTATTTTTTCCGTATTTTGGTTGGATCAACAGAAATGTCTGTTATAGGTACAGAGGATATACTTTAAATTTAGAGGATTTTCCGTTTTTGGATTAACAAAACTATAAAGGTACAGAGTATATATTACAAATCTACAGAAAAGTCCATAAACTTAACGGAAAAGGTACTTGTAATTTTCAGTCAGGATATTATGTGTTTTCTACAGATTTCTTTCAGTGTAATTGTAGTTTTAATGACTGCATCACCTCTGCCCAAGGTACCTTTACCTTTCAATGGTACCTTGTTACCTTTATTACTGCAGCTGCCTGATACATCTGATACAAAGCCCTGCTGAGGGGCAGAACTCTTGAATGCATCTGCATTCTCTTGGGTTGATCTCAGCAGTTTCAGAGGTACCACTTACTACACGTTATTTGACTATTTGGTCTCATTTACCAGAGGATGGAGCTGGGTCAAGAACCAATTACAGCAAGTATAGTGTAGTGATGGGGATTTTTGTCACAGTAACTATGTACTGAAGGAGCAAGAGGGGAATATAATTTGGTGAAGTAACTACTGAAGTAAAGCTAGAAGACATGTGAAGTGTGATGATTCATCCAGCTATGATGCTGCTGCTGCAGCCAGACAAGTGGAAGCTTTCCAATTAAAACCAAGGTGCTTGCTGTCAATGGGATTTTGTGTTCACAAGGTAGAAGTGCAACTTCTCTGCCATTTCTGGTGTTTTTCCATCAAAAACAGGTCACATCAATGATAAGTGACCTGCAGAACATGGTTAGAACTTTACAGTATTGCCCATCAGCACCTGTTAGTGAAGGATGGCTGTGTTTTCACTTCCAATAACTCCCAAAAAGACTTCCAGACGATTTTGTAAAGCATGGGGAGCATCGTTTTAAATCTTATTTTAACATTTCAATCTTTTATGTCCAGCTTCCTCTTGATTGGCTTGTGTGCCTTTACATTTTTGGTGCATACAATTTATAGGTGTTCTGTTAAAAGTTTTATTGGTTTATACACAATTTGCCTCCACTAAACTTTCTTAAACCTCTGCATTCACTTAGCTTAGACACACAAACACAGGAAGGTGCCTGCATCCGTATCCTTATTTTACGCGAGGGGAGAGTGAGAACGCGTTGGAAGGGGCTGCACACTGCATGATGTTATTGGCTCGGGGTTACACACCCACGTGGGGCCTAAAGGCTTTTTGCAGACGGCCATAGACGTCCTGTCAGGGTCGAGCTCGGTATTGATCTTCTCATCTCACTCTTAAAAAGAATGTGAGCTTCACAAAAATGTTGAGCTATTTTATTAAATGCTATGCATCAGGTCCAGTTTAGTAGCAGTTAATTGAAACTAGCTCAGCTGTGTCTTCTTCCACCCTCCGACTCTGTATGCTACCTTCAGTACTCTGTCTTTCTGACAGGAATTAATCAGTGAAATCTGTTTGGGTCTTACTGTGGCTGCTCCCTATTCCTGGCTCTTTTGTTACAGCTCTAAATGTTTTTTCTCCTGATTAACTTGGATATGTTTTAACGATCTTTTTGAACAACAGCTGCAGTGGACAGCCCTCCTACACATATCACATTGTTCTGTGGCCAAGCGACGGCTAATCTCTTCTTAAAAGTAAGTGATGCTAATGATGTCAGAATACTACCACAGTCACCTTTCAGCAGTCATTTGAGGAAGAAGAATGTTTATTTATTTTAAAACAAAGTAAAGGCAGAAAGCTTTTAAATATTAGGCTTGTTTTAATAATACTTCACAAAAAGGCAGAGGATCACAGTGTTGACACTGGGGCTGCACAATTAATCGCAATTTTATTGAAATCGCAATATGGACTAGTGCAATATCCAAATTGCATGCGCAATATTCATTATGTTATGTTATATTATGTCAAAATATGTGTCAAAGCGTTAAAATAAAGTATTGTGTTGCTGCAGAGATGTCCTGGCCTAAATATCATATTCTACAGAACACATCTTTGTTTGGTACAGAACCTCGCAAAAATCACACTATAATCAATTTTTTTTCAACGAAAATGAGAATCCCTCCAATATTGTGAATCATATCGCAATCGCAATATCAGTCAAAATAATTGCAATTGGATGATTTTCTAATATCATGCGGCCCTAATTCACACATTTAGAATCAATCCACTCATCAAAGACATTATACGGGAAAGATGAGAGAATTAATGAAAAACCCTCTATCTTCAGGATTTGCCCTTGTTAAGAAAATAATAACCTTTCTAGAATTGTTTTGATGTTGAAATTTGACTTTAAACATATGCCCAATTATTTAATTTGTATAATGGGTAGTTTGTCTACAGAGAGATGGAGTAAGTGCAAGAAAAAAAACATAGTTTGACATAATTTTAGACAAGATTTATGTACATATAGGTCATTAGGAAATTTTAATTTCGCAATGGATCTCAGTGTCAGATACGCAGCACCTTTCAGCGTGCGCTGCAAGAGCAGCACAACGGCTGTAGTAGTATGGAAAAAAAAGAAATGCTGCATAAGGAGGTTTTGCTGGGGTGGTGGATGGGTCAAACAACACAGGACTTTCACCCAAGAGACCGGGGTTTGGGTCCCGTTCTTGACCCACATACCACAGAAACATACATTTTACCCCCACGATCATTTTGTAAACTTAACTGTCCCGTTCTTGTACCGACCCACAGCGTCAAAAAGTGAGTCCAACAGTCTTAATGCTAAAGGAGACTTTTAGAGTGAATAACAAATGCACATGCCAGAGGCACATGACCAAGCGTTTTTACACAATGGGAGAGTGAGAATGTGTTGTGTTCCTCCATGTTGTTTATAACAAAGTTAATTATGTGTATTTGGTTAACTTTATTCTTCATTATTTAGACTTAAGGGATGTTAAACTTTATGAAAGTTAGACTCAACAACACTAAAAAGGTAAACAATATGTAATCTATTAGTTCTTTAAGCCCTATTTGCTAAATCATAGCATAACACACATACACAATTAACCTCTTTTTTACCTTTCATCCGGTTCCACAATGAATAAAATGAATATCAGGTTGAACGTAAGAAATTCTTGCGAATTTCATTCACTCTAAACACAACAATTGTTTCCAGCAAACTTTCTATAAGTCATTAACTTTGAAACCTATCTTCTGCAGTTGCTTAACTTGTTGTTGAGTCAACAAGCAAAAATACGGACACCATCATCTGCCGTCGCGACCCAATTTGTGGTCGGAGGCTGTATTATTGTTACATTTTTTAAATTCTTTCAACAGGATTCAAGCCATATATTCAAGCAATTTGTTGCCACCTACCACCTACATTAGTGAAACCACTACCATTTGTACAGCATACTTGATTGCTGCCGATTTTCTGGGGCAATGTCAAAACAGTCGTGTGTGTTCTTTTACTCTCATGATACAGAAGAAGTGAAGAAGAATAGAACAGAAGTGGGAAATGTAAAAGATATTTCAACAAAAGAGAAATGTACATACCCCTCAAGGTTAATCACTATACTCTTTCTGCCTGTGTGTAGGAAAAGCTAATCCTGTCATATCTCACTCTACCTGCTGACGTTGTATCGATTGTACATGGATCCAACATCTGTCCCTGCCTTCTCCAGCTCCACACTTCTGATGAATAATTGAATCGCATTAGTGTATCGACTGTCAACTGTCGACTGTAATGGTTGCTGATACCAGTACAGCCTCTATTTGAAATTGTAGGCCTGCTTGAAAATATGACCTCAGACTCCAAATAAAGTCAGTCAGCATGTACACATTTTCTGTTTTCAATGCACATTTTTAATAAAGTTGAGTTTTTCCTGAAGAAATGTAAAAAAAAAAAAATTACAATTATATATTATATAATAATTTAATAAGCAGTAGGGGAAACCTGCCGTAGCCCATAGTCCGGGCCAGGTCATCGACTTTCCTCAGCTCTTCAGACATCTTTGTCAGGGCTGGCCATGTGCTCACGGAAGAAAAGGATTCTGGACCCAAAATGCACGACTCGACAGGGCAGATGCAGGTGTAGAATTTATTATGACAAAAAACAATCCAGGCTTGAAATGATGACATGATATGAAAAAGACTAAACAGAACAGAGGACATTAAACACAGGGACAAACAAGTTATATCAATCAACCTGAGAACCTGTCAAATCAATCAAAACACAGAGCTAGAGTTAACAAAATAAAAAAGGACTCCAAACAGGAACCCACAACCCTAACAATCCTACTCATAGACTCAGAAGAAAGTAGCACTGGAGAAGTGAAGGGTTTTGTAGTTGGTGTAAAGGAGCAATGTGCTTTGCCACATTTTTACCGCCCACAAAAAAAGAAAATGTTAAACCACCAAAAGAGCATTGGAGGAATATATAAAATCAAGCTCAGATAATTAAAGTACACATGTAGGTGAACAGTGTCAGTGTTATGTGCAGCAGCTTTAAATATTAGGTCCAAGATCACATCTCCATGTAGGCTTATCTTATATGGAAATTCAACTGGTAGCCTATTGAACCTCATGTTCATTATCCAGCATTGGCGTATAATCCAGCTGGCTCGGTTATTGAAGTCATAGAGTGTAAATGATGTGCCAATCAAATATTTGTTTTTAAGAGAGGGCTCGGCATTAAGGCATTGAGGGGAAGTGGATTTTTTTTGTAGGGCAAGTGGAAGAGGAATTTTCTTGCCCTACTAAACTCAAACAAAATAAAATGCCATGTTACTTCACGTTATGTGTGTCTATGTTACCGACTTGAAACAAATAATTTTTTCCGGGTAGAAAGTGAAATCGTAGAAAAAAAAAGTTAGCACCAACATTTAGTGGCAAAATCCATTGTTATATAACAATTTCTGATCAACCCATATCAATTGCATGCTTAAAATAACATAGCGGTTCAAGCCCCGCCCATTTCAAGACAACCCGACCCACTTCCGGGTTAAATTATGTCCACTTCCGGATTAGGCCCCGCCCAGTCCGAGTACAGATACAGATATTTCATGTGGTAAACAGATACAGATAATGCTGTACTCGCTCATCTCTAATTGTTATGTCTACAAAATAATTTTAGATATAGCGTAGTATAATTTCAAGTTCAAGTCACTGCTACCTCTGACACTGTACACGGAATGCAAAGTATTACTTTATATTATGAAGTCTGGAGATAATTTTTTTGTTGAAAGGGAAATCTATTCTTGGGACATGTTTGTTTCTATTGTTTCAACTGAATTGTATTAATGTTGATAGTGTTTGGATACTTTGTACGAATTCTGCATTAGCAAACACACACAAAAATATATATATAATATATACACACAGTATATAAAATGATAAATCTTAACCCGGACAGGTGACTTTTGTGCATGGATAAGTGAAATGTAAATGTACTTGTCCAAAGGACAAGCCCTGTAAGAGATGCATAATTCCTAAACACATGTAATGTTTTGAATTAATAATATTTACATTCAGAAAAGGCAAAAATTGTTGTTGAAAAATTCACCAGAAATGAAGCATTTGATGCTCACAATTTTCTGGGGCACGACCTAGACATCCCGGTTATAATGTGTGTCCCCCAATGTTGAAACAAATGTTTTCGCTAGATAGCTATCCACACATTTTATATGATATGTACATTTAAAGTTTTCATAATATGTTGGGTTTGTTTTATCAGTTTTCTCACATGCATGGCCATATCAGAGAATAGAGGCTACAGCATGTCTGATTCTAGGAAGAATCTGGCACAAGTAATACCTGTGATCCCAATCACAGCTGCAGTCCCAGTTCCTCCTGCCCAAAGTCTTCAACATCAGGGGGTGGAAACAACACAAGGACATACCCCACAGACTCTCCACACCAACACCTGAGGTACCTGAGTGGAAAACACCCCTCCAGGAGAAAAGAAGCAGAGAAGGAAAAAGATGAAGAACAGCCGGAAGATAATGTCCAAGCTGTGTAGTACAAAGACACAGAAAGTTCAGTGCAACGTACAAAGAGGCAACACATACCTGCATGGTACAGGCCACGCTACAGGAATTGTCTTTTTTCAGCCTTGCAAAAGACCTAAAGCACAAGCTGGCATACAGGAAATGTGTCAGTGAGTGTCACCAACCAGGCAATCCCTCGGAATGCGTCCTTCTCCCGAATTTTGGGGAGGCCGAAGACACCGCTCTGTACTTTTTAAAAAAAAAAATTTTTTTTTATCCTGCTGTTTTAAGTCATAAACGGAGGATAGAAAACAATTGAGATCAGATTTTAAAATTGATCCCCCCCAAAACAAGATTTCTCAGGTCTTCAATATAACATTATACCTGGTGACATTGCCAACATACCTTACAGTTTTGCACCATGAAAAGCCTTTAAAACTGCAACTTTAGAATGGCAGTGCCAATTAAAAGAGAGCCAACTATTCTTCCCATACTTAAACTGTTTTTGTTTCTGTTCAACGCATTCCCATGAATGGGTTCATAGGAAATCATCCGGAAAGTTATGCACATTAAAACGTACTGTATATCATATGAAAACTAGGAGACTGCCGGCTGGCCACGTGACATCGGCTACAGAGCTCTGTGCTACAGAGAGTCAGTTGCTAGCTGTTTCAGAGCTTTGTGGCGCAGCTATATACCGCCGCCACAACTCGGTCATATCAGCGGCAATTAGTAGATCTGTTTAGCCGCTACAGAGCTCTGGGATGCCGGCTATGTTGCTTTCGCATGGTGTTCAGTTACCTGAGAATAGGTGACGGGGTAAAAAGCGCCACAAGCAGTTGGTAATTTTGGCAGAGCTTACTGTTAAGTTTAGACAAGAAAGAGTCAGCATTATGCGGCGATGAAAGTGAAGAAAAAAATGGTTGGCAATAAAACACTCCAAGGAGCATGCATTACCTTGGTGAAAGTCTTATGTTTTCCCTGGGAAGCGAACTCCGCTTCTTGGCTTAAAAGGCTTGTTTGTTAACGCCCACTCCGACCTCCTCCCTACGCGGCTAGCCGCGCTCCTTTTACAGCAGTCGTCAATGTGGTGAACACAGCAACAAAAAACGTGGAAATCATATAAATTCTGAACGTTTGGTTCATGAGAACAGGCTGTTCTGTTTCACCACCATTCATAACTTCTTAATTTATTCAAGCTGTGAGCAGCTCCTCCATTTCCTTTGTGCATTGCATTGTCAGAGTGCAATGTAGATTGAAAAAAAAGTGTATGTGTGAGTGGCTGTTTGGCGTGCACTTTATTTTGTCACTTTCTCATTGTTCACACACTCAAAACATATTTAAACCTTCTAAGAATTAGACTCATCAGCCAGTACAGTGCAGCAGTAGTTCATTAACTTGCCTTTGAAATGGCATTAAAATGGCACACTAACCCCGTTTTTCCACTGGGTGCATCTGTGCTGCTTTTGTTTTGTCCTTCTCCATGCACCATCTCACACGGGCGTAGAAGGGGCTTAGAAGTGGTTTCTTGCTGCCTGACTCACAGATTATATTGTCTCTAAAAGTACTTTACAGAACAATCATGTGTTTATTAAGACAGTGTTTACCATTGCCAGGCACTCCTGAAATTAATCTCCATGTCTTGTCTTTTCTGGCATTGTCCTTTAAAAAAGGATTTGTGATGATATTGGGGTGGGGGGGGGAGAAACGCCCCGCGGCTTGCATGAAAATATACCTGGCCGTAACTTTAGCCGATGTCCAATAACTGAAATAGCCACCAGTGATTTTCTCTAGCATGAAATCCGTTCCAGTTTAAATTACCTGTTTACATCATAGGGTAATCTCACTCAATCTTTTATTTGAAACCTTATTATGACCGTGCTGAAACTTTTAACATGGACATGGATCAATGTTAAAACAATTTGCAGTAAGCTTTCATGAGTAATTAATTGATTCATGATGAAAATGATAAATACAGTAGCTTATGAACTGTATGAAAATTATAGCACTGGGATCAAAGAGGGGCTAGTGATTAGTCAATTAGACACTAGTCTTGCATTGCCAGGCCCTCCTTTACAGCGCTGTGAGGGAGGGTCTGACTAATCCACAAAAGATTCCAGGATGGGACAAACGTTCTCTGTTTTTTTTCGGCATTACTTAAACCAATTATTAACCAATCGTCTTGGGCGGTGGTGAAGCGCTGGACAAAGCAACGGCCAAAGCAACGGCGCCTCTGCAAAACAGCCTCGGGAGGGAACTTGTGGAACATGTGTACGTTCAAAGGTTGTTTTAGTCTTGCAACAGAAAACTCGGACTAGACAGATAGTCTAGCTAGCTGGATTTACCGTGCATAGGAACATTTAGCTATAGTCCTCATAAATCCACCGGAGTTTAGAATGCCCAACACAAAGAAAGCGGAAAGTAACGGATATCCAGCAGAATATCCGTCAAGACCAGAGCAGTCATGGATATTTACTACTTAGACACAAATACATGAGAAAATAGGGTCCAAGTTGAAAAATACAGAAACACCCCTTTTAATGCTTTTCTGCGTGTGATATGATGCAGGATAACGGTATGACTGTAGAAGTCAGGGAAACAAATGGAATACTTTTGATAGAGATAATTGTTGTGGAATTTCCAGTTCATGAACTTATGCTAGCGGATGAGGAAAATAAATCCCTGTTACAGATTGCCTAGAGATTGGCATGGGGTACTTTTCATAAGATCATCTCTCAATGCAAATATAACCAGTTATTAGGTTAAGTGAAATAAAACTATGCCAATCTCTAGGTATGGTGAAGAGTATGTGATGTGGGGCAATTTTAATTCCAAAGGCCAAGGGGACGTTATCAGGATGCATAGTATCCTGGTTCCATGAAATAACTGGCTTTAAAAAATAAAAATGTGCCTGCCTCTATGGGAATTTAACATAGGGGTGTGTATAATTATGCCATCTGTATTTTAAGGAAGAACTTAAGCATGGGTGTATTCACTGTATAGCAAAACGTTATGATTCATAAATAGTCAGGTTTATAATTTATTTATCCTCAAAGATGAAACTCCTATTCACAGTAGGTACATAAAATTCTCTTACAATTGTACAAAACATAATTATTTGATCTGGTTTTCATGTAATGTCACAAGGGAAGGCTAAAAATAAAATTTAAATATGAGGTAATAATACAATATCCTTCCCCCTCCATTCCTTAACTCCTTGTGTCAAAAAGGACAACATGACACAACGAAAGACATTTCAAAATAATTTTTCTTTTGAGAAAACAAGCATTGTGTACAGAAAGAGCACCACACCAGCGAGTACCATCACAAGCCATGGACCATTCTGTCCCCACCTGCATACAAGAGAGAAACAAAACATGACATCATTTGTGAGAACATCATTTTAGCAAAATTGCAAGTGTAGAGAATTAAAGACTTCAACAACCGTCTCCTGGTCAGTTATATGTACAGTATGTGGGTTGGTAATGCAATTAACTGTTGAATAGAGAAAAGGTAGTGGAAGGAAATTGACTTTTGGTTTTCAATAAAAATATAGACCTATGTCATACTGCTGTTCCAAAAACAACCAGTTTTCACCCATTTTTCACAATTACTGTTGGAGATTACATGAAATTAGGCTAGGTTTGCTATCGGAGAGAGATTAACAATAGTAGCAAACACACACTGAGGTAAAGGAGGATGATCAACCTTTCTTCCCTCTATGAGGTGTGATTCCTTTTAGACTTAGACTTCTCTTTATTAACCCTTTTGTGATGACTCCCGCAAGGAAATTGAAATTCCAGCATCAGTTTTTGCAAGAAATACAGTAAAAAACAGTATAGAGAAAAACAATAACAGTAGTAATAATAATAATAATAATTGTGACGTAACAAGAATTCACTGAACTAAAGGTAGCAATACCACCATCATTTGCAATTATGTTTTCTGGACAACCAATTAAAGTCCAATATTCACTCTCTTTTCTCTCTCAGCTGACTAGTTGAGGGTGAAATTAGTTATCACTGTATATCTTGATACTTTAATGTCCTTGATTGATTAGAAACATACTTTAATACAATTCAAACTTTACGTCTTTAATATAGTACATGCTGTTGGTTTCATGGTTCATAGGTTCATGTAAAATGCATCAATTATGGACAGTACATGAATCCCTGAAAACAAACTGTAAATGAATGACTTTGAATTGCGAATTTACTAAAACAAAATAAAACAGTTGGTAATGCAATTAACTGTAGAATAGAGAAAAGGTAGTGGAAGGAAATTGAGGAGGGTCGGAGGAATGGAAAAAGTGATTAGGTGCAATATGTTCTTAGAATTTTTTTTAGTCTTTTATTAGTTTACTCTTTACACAGTATAAAACACATGCTTTAAGTCAGCTGTGGCACCAACTTGCTGCTGCTTTAACAAAAACAACGATTTTCCTAGCTTTTCCCATTATACAGCCTTCTGCGGTAATTATTTGCAAAGGGAATTTATCTACCAATATCCATGTGTAATCACCGTCATTATATACTGTATACTCTGATAGCAACCTGGACCAAATACTAAATACTGTGTAATTGCCTTCTAAAATTACCTAAATGACCATTAAATTATCTAGTACTAACAACAGTGTTTTGTCAGTGTCAAAATAGCACACAAAAAAAATATTCATTGAGTTAGACAACTAAGGCCACTGAGCTTAGCTAAGCTCATTGTTTGTTGCTGGGACGCCACATTAGCAATACATTTGTCTGGCTGCAGAGGAGGGTCTGGCTCGTTCACACAGAAAGTAGAGATGGGCAATATATCGATATAATGTCAATATTGAAGTATGAGACTAGATATCGTCTTAGATTTTGGATATATGGCATATGTGGTGTCTTTTCCTGGTTTTAAAGGCTGAATTACAGAAGTAATTATTTGCCTCTACCCACTTAGTCATTATATCCACGTTACTGATGATTATTTATCAAAAATCTCATTGTGTAAATATTTTTGTGAAAGCACCAATAGTCAACACAACAATATTGTTGCGGTATTGATATCGAGGTATTTGGTCAAAAATATTGTGATATTTGATTTTTTCCATATCGCCCAGCCCTAAGAGAATGGTGTTTTTTGGCATTTCAAAAGCTGACAGCCAAAAAAGAGGGACATCGGCGGAATTTCCCGCAGCCCTTGTAATCCTGGAAGTGGAACCTCGTTGATATAGATTAAGTCTACACATGACAACCAGGACAATGAGACCCACTGGATTATGCTTATTTACAGCTGAACTTTTGAATGCATTATTTTCTCAGCTGTGGATATTGTTCCTCATCTCTTACAGTGTATTTGTGTTTGGGATGATTGTAGTGACCAGTAACTTTTCAAGGAACACAAAGTTCTACAAATGTACATTAGACTAGGACAAAATCAGACAGAGAGGTTCCTGTGGACCAAACCAGGACATTTTATATCGAGCTGCAAGGAAATAATCTGCCAAAACTCCAATATGATTTTACAATAACTACAATGAAGCACAGACCAAATAAAGTTAAGTTTCTGTCTCTCACTCTAACACTGCAGACCAGTCTAAAATGTCTTTGTGTAACTGACCTCTGATAATACTGAGTTTGGCTTTCTAATTGGATTCATTAACCACGTTCTTTGAATTTAAATACAGTCTCTAATAATAATATTTTTTTGATTTTGGGGGGTAAGTAGGGTTCGAAATGAACTTTCCCTGTCCACCTGCCACTGTGGCTGGCGGATTCTGAGTACTGTGGGTATTGACATGTAAAGTGTGAATTCTAATACTCCAATTACCAGTTGACGGGCACTCTGTGTGTGGTGGTAGTGTGGCAGAAAGGACAATGTCTCAGATGTCTCCCACCAGATGTTGAGTCTCCATGGGGCCGAAACATTAGGTTCTCCTCCTGGTGATGTGTGTCTTCTGAAAACAGTTAAATCCTGTCGCTAGTAAATGAAACTAAGATTATTATGATTTTGTATAAATGGTTTGTCCTTATTTACCTGAGCTCCACTGCTGCTCCAATTCTCCACTCACACTGACTGAGTTGTCCAAAGACGGGGCTCGGTCTATAGGCTGCTGGTTCTCAACCTGGGGGACAGCAGCACCACAGGGGACAGCAAGATAAATCAAGGGGGTCATTACATGATTATTGTTTATCCTCCCCATTTCTTTAAAGAAAAACGTAACAGTAATTTTTACTCAGAGTACATTTTACTTTAATCAAAGTACATTTTTATACAAGTCAATGTTCATTTGAATGAGTGTGTGTGTACTTACATAAGGTATGGCATAAGTTAGATCATCATACACTACAACTCCATTCAAACCAGTAGGGTTGGTCTCACACTGGACCTAGGAAGGGAAGGGAATAAACAGAAAACAGTGGAAAGACTATTTATTTTATACTAATGAAAAATAACTATTTCATGGTTTACTATTATTGTTATTAGGGATGAGCGAGTACAGCATTATCTGTATCTGTTTACCACATGAATTATCTGTATCTGTACTCGGACTGGGCGGGGCCTAACCCAGAAGTGGGTCGGGTTGTCTTGAAATGGGCGGAGCAATAATATAACTTAAATTTTTTTTTATGATTTTGTTTTTGGTTCTTTTTTTATTTTTTGTGACAACTAGCCTATCACAGAACGCAGTCCGCTACCCAATAGGAATTTTATTCAATCCGAGCACAGATATTGACTTGTATTACTCGTATAATACTTTTTTAATACGTATTCGGCAAAAGTGCTTTATCCGTACTCATTTCAGCCAAGTATCCGGCTCATCTCTAATTGTTATTATCTGCATTGTTAAATTTGTTTATTTATTGTGTGTGTGTGTGTGTGTGAAACTGAAACAATGCAGTTTGACGAGTACGAGATGAGAGAGAAATAATTATACTCACTGGAAGAGACGACTCCTCAGGATGTATGATTCGAACCTGAGTGTGGAATCGCAGGACCATATTTTACATGAAAAATACAAGTTTTTGTTTCACTTTCAACATTTAACCTCTTAAATTGTGCCTGACTCATTGATAGACAATATTGATTATAAGTCAAACAGATAATGACATTATCGAATAAGTTGGTAAGAAAAACTAAAGGTCTGGCAATACGAGACTACTGTATTGTAGTAAAAACACTTCAATGCTGACAGCTTAAATAAAAGTTAAAGAGCTCCTAGTTTTAGCTTATGTGTAATATGGCCTAAACGGTACAAAGTAGTCCATCAAAGTCTCCGCTTGACACAACAGAAAAATATGTTCTCTGGACAATCTCTACTCCAATGTACCATAGATAAATAATGACACTGCCCTCATTAAATGTAGCCAGACTAGAAATGCCAGTTATTGTTTTTAAGAGCGTCATGTTGACATGAAACAAAAACAGGCATGCTAATTCTGTTAGCAGGCCGTTAGCTGCTTATCGACGGATAACCAACATGTTGAAGCACTGCTATATTGTCAATAAGTATAAGTATAAATCAACATTTTACATTAACAACAATTACATAACACCAATACTCTTACCATTCCAGTGGTTATAATACAAATGCAATTTTATAGAGTTAGATAGTTGCAGTCTGTGGAACAAACAGCTACTTCCAATGTCATTACGTTGCCGATGCGAAGCCACGTTCTCGCGATACAATGCCAGACCACACCCAGCCTCACGTTATATCACAAAACTAAATTCCATTAAGTTTTGGTAACATTTTTTAATGGTTTACCCAGAATATGATTTAAATGGCACGGCTAAAGATCAGGTTTGTCAATGTCCTAAATAAATGAAGCTTTGCTTTGGTTTAGGTTGGAAGCATTGATTTCATTGCTTGTATGGACAGTATCATAGAAGTGTACCAGTTGGCATTTACAGTATAAACTGACAATTCTTGCTAAGCTCCAGTGTTCTTGTATGTTTACAGCCATCTATTATTCGGAACCATTATGTGTTCGAGGGACATTTTTCTAGCATAACATAATCCTAGTTGCTCAGATTCTTTCAAAGCCCCTTGAAAACATAACTTTTCTGCCAAACCTAACTGTATAATGTGTAACGTTGTAATAAATGGTTAATTCCTTAATGATAGTGTCTCTGACTGAAATGTAAGGAAAAAACAAACACCTACCAATCTTTTGTAGATTAATTAAGAATGTCAGCTTACCTGGAATGTTGACTTGTATCTGTTGTACAATTAGTCCTTGTCCTGTTCCATGTTAGCTGAGTTGGTCTTCAATACCACTGTTTTGTTGCCATGACTTGCACAAATGTCCACAGTAGTGTTGTCTAGACATAGGAGGATTTCATGGAAGATGCAGTCAAGTATTGAGGTGTTGAATTTCAGGTAACCCATAGCAATCCCCTCTCAAACACACTTGATAGAACTGTGGTACGCAATCTTGTATTCCATTCCATTTGGTCCATGCATGTCTGTATGAAAAGAAAGAAACTTTTGATTAGAAGTGACTGGAGAAAAAACCACCCCTGTAGTTACCTGTGTACTGAGTTGAACCTAGTTGTCTGCCTGTGTTGCTGAAAACTGGCTGGTTGACTTTTGAAATGTAAATATATGCAAACATATATATATTTGTTTTGCATCAAGGCAAATTCCCTGTTGCCACAATGGCTGGATGTGAACCTGACCTAGTTAGATGAGCTGTTACAGGACACTATTACATCAACTTTGCTTGTAGAGAATCTTCATTGAAACAGCCACTTTTCTTTTTTTTTTTTTTTCTTTTTTTTTTAAACTATTACATTACTATTATAACTTAGCATCAAAACTCCGAAAATAAAATCAAAAGTGGAAAATGTTCAGTAAAGATGATCTGTTTAATTCTATCTATGCATCCTTTCATTCTAAAAAAACCGAAACAACAAATACAATCACTTAAATGTCCTAGGCTTAAAAAGAAAACTTTATACTTTATATTCTCAAAATGTGAAATATTTACCTTGTACAGAAGCCCCATTGGTATTGCCAGTGCTTGTCTGTCAACCTTGCCTCTTGACTGTTGGGCTTGGCACAATCACAGTACATCATCATGCAGTACATTTTTCTTCTCACACCCATTGGGTGAACCAGTTCCACTGCCTATTTTCAAATCACAATCAATCTTGAATTACTCCCTTATGCCACTCTTTGTTCTCTTAAGACACATTTTAAGATTCCAAAGCCAACTGTACACAACAAAAATAGGTTGATCATCTCCAATCAACAAACCAGTGTACTCTATGTAGAATGTTGAGGAGGTGGGTATGCTTTGACCCCACCACCACCCCAACATCCAAGTCATCAGTGAGACTTCCAGTAAGGCTGATCACACGCCATACAATCAATACGCCTCACTCATCAGTGCCAGTAATAAGTTCTCTGAACGACAAGAACAAACTTGTTTTCAGTTAATAAGCAATCCATCAGGTTCAACCTCATCCCTTCGCATAAACCACAGTATGACACTGATGTTTTGCTACGTTAAGATTTCAGTTTTCTTAAGGGGAATGAAATAAAACTACAGCATTGTTTGGAATTAGTTGTTCAACACTTCTTGCTGCATGGTTTCTCTCAAAACATCCAGTCCAAGTATGGCATGCTGTTGAAACTAGTGTCATTCCTCATTCCACACATAGCACAGGCCCAGTCCCTCTTAGTTGTAGTGATTAGATAATACATAGATAATTTCCTGTTCTCTGTTCTCTCTCTGGAAATTTGTTTTCACAGCCTGTACACACATACAGCCTATTAATCACACAAAAAAAACCACATTCACAAAACCACGAGTCCATTGAGTATTATTGCTTCAGTTTTTTTAGGGCAGTTATGGCAGAGGGCATAAGGCTCTTGCCTAAATTTACTTTTCAAAGATCTGTATCTACAGCTGTATGGAAGTAGAGTGAAGATTTACATGGCAGCACAATGGGAATGTGACGTGTCATAAAGACTTTGGGCTTTTCCCATTTCCCAGTTTGTGCATCCTCCAATTCCTCACCTCGATTCCCCTCCTCACGTCTTAGTCCCGCCCACAGGAGATTCGAGGCCGAGGAGTTGAGGAAGATCCCAGAGGAGAGAGGAGTCGAGGCAACAGCCATTTAACAAATGCACAATTTCCTGCGGCACAGGAGCAACCTCGGAAGTGGAACATCAAGGATATAGACTAGCCGTGACCTGATGTGTTTCACCTGTTTCAGGGGCCTTCATGTCACCTGATTCCCCTTACAACCCTTGTTGCCTTCACTCTGCTTTTATCTTGGGTTTGGTCTCCTTCAAATCTTGAGTCAATTCTGGCTGCTACCTTGACTTTATCTGTTTTTTGGTGGACAGATAGTGGGCAGTAGATTTAAAAGGGCTACATTCAAGATACATGCAGTGTTAGAATCTTACATGTTTAAATACCCCTCATTCTGTGGCTTGTTAGCTCAAATGTAATCAAGAAATCATGATCTTTATTGAGTGTGAAGTGACCACTTATTGCCTGACTGGGGTCACATTTAAGTCCTTTTTCACAGCAGACATTGTGACATGTGATAGCAGGAAAAGCACAGGTGGACTTTAACAATGTATGTTTTAGGTTTTCTTCTGACAGAGCATTGGCATTAGAGGTATTAGCCATGCAGTTAAATGGACCTGAGTCTCAATTTCATTATTAAAATCACTAAACGTCTGCCTGATTGTGACATACATATATTTAAGAAATGATTGTTTTGTTGTGTAAATTCAAACATCTTTATTCAACTTTATGTCAGCTATAATATTAAAGCAAGTGGGATCTCATTCTCACTCTACACTTTTAGAACAGTTTAACAAGACATTTTCACATGAACAAGTCTCTGCTACCATCTTTTTCGAGTTTTAAATTAAACATCCTGTCAGGCTGTCCTTTGGGTGTGAAACAATTATCACTTCAGGGGCCTCAACAATATTACAGTCCAATCTCATTTTCAAGTAAACTCAGAGAAATCCAAAGTCAAGTAGTTATTTGTATTCGTAAAACCAGATTTGGACATCCAGTTTAAGGGAGCACTCCGGGCGAACTGCATGTGCTTATGTTGAGTATGTTTTTTTGGCCCCTTTTTCAGAGAACCTGGGGTTGCCCTGATTATCTGTCCAACTGTTCTAGCTATTCCAGAGGAAACTTGTGGTGACCTGTATATCTGTCAACAGTTTGTATGTCTGTCCGCAGTGAGAGTCGCAGAGATCGGGTGCTCCCAGGACAACATTACTAGTCTGTTTGAATGAGCCCCAGAATATGACTACAAAATAAATATAGTCCCTGTGTTTGACAGCGGTTTGACATGGTGGTAGAAATACAAAAATAGGAGGAAAATAAGCATGATGCAAATGTTCAAAAATGTATAAATGGTCGCTCATTATGGTTGTTTTGAAGCTGATGAAATAGTGTGGTGGTCATGGCACATGAGATTTAATATGTGGGATAATTTACGCTCCAGCTGGTTCAGTGCTGGAAATAAAGCTGTGTTTCATTAATTTATAAATTCATGTTTTTCTTGTGTGCAAGGACTTCCCAATTGATAGCTTTCAACATTAACAACGGTTTCCCCTAGCTGGAGATCAGTAGACCTGTTTCTTATAACCTAATGTTTTACATTCACGTCATATAATCAGTCAACTAATATTAACCCTTGTGTTTTTTTGTTTTTTTTAACTTTTTGGTCACCTTTTCCCACAATTTTTTGTCACTAATTTCTGGTGTTATTCTCTGCGGTTTTGTTGTTTGAATGAGACACAATGAGACATTACGACAGCAGTAATGGACAATTCCACTTCCAACCTGTAGGGGGACTGAAAAAGAAAAGTTCTTTAGTGTTGCTTTAACAGGAGGTTTAAGGTCAGCACAGTATATTTATTTTCTGTGGGATGACTCCATCTAGAATGGAGTACTGACTACTAAATCTGTCAACTTGAGAATCAGCATCTCTACTTTCAGTATTGAAAATACTTAAATTACAGTTCGACACAAGGCTATCAGAACTCCAGAACATTATACAGCTCTGCAGACCAAGAAATATCCATGAGATGTGGCTGAGGTAAGTGGACATTGACCTATAACATACAGAAACAGGCGGTGCTGTCTACACAGTGACTAATTACCGAGGACAGCCAAAATAATTTGGCATCTGGTTGATATCCTTTATTAATGTTTAAAACATTAACTGCTTGGTTCCATTACGGTCATGATTCCAGCAGTGTGCACCTTGGCTGCAAATCGATTTTTCCTAATGATTAATAAGTAGGTAAATCATATTTTTTTTTTTTTTTTTTAGCTCATCAAACTGCCAAAAGCATTTTAGCAATAAGGTCATTTAGTTTCATGGTAAGGTAATGGACCAAAAATGATTTCACACTACAGCCATTAGGAAACTCTGCCAAGACTTCAGAACATCTTTCTGTCCTGCTGTAAGTCATGAGGATAAAATTGATGGTCCCTGATACACAGAGTGCTTGGTGCAAATCAAATAAGTGCAGAGGACATGGAAGACAAAAATTAACAAATTAGTAATTTTTTTAAAGAAAAATGTCTTGTCAAAATCAAAAAATCTAATTGATGAGTCAGCCTTCAAACTCAAAACATTGCTGTGTATATATAAGGTCACTGAGCAAACTGATGCTAAGAGATTAAGAATAGGAGATTCATTGCTGGGATAATAAACTATTAAAGCCCCCTTCCCTTTTATTAAGATGGCTGGCCACCTCAATTACACCAGCAAACGGTTTGAACCAAATGAGAGCTCAGAAGTCTAAAGTCATTTAATGCATCTCGCTTTGTCAGGCGTCATCCCTGATACCAATCCAAAAAATAATTTCCAGAAGCTGTCCTCTATATCATTCTCCATCTCCCCCGTCATACCTGATTAAAAACTGAAGGTTTGCTTTACTCCTAAAAGGCGACAGGAGTTCTTTGGCTTGAGAGACTGAGGTCAAGGTTGTAGAATCACATTTCCTTTCAAAACAAAAGCTTTTTCTTGCTTGTCATTTAAAAACCTTTGTAATATAAAAAGTACTTTTAACACTTTACTGTAATCACCTTTATGTATTAATGTATTTGTAAAAAAACTCCATATGATGCAACTGGTGCATAAACGAGAGATGCTTGATAATATAGCATGTAATCAGGGGTGTAGCACAAAATTCTGGGCCATGTAGAAAGGCGTTCTTTTATGGGCCCCTCCTCTCATCCACAGCTATTCACTCTAGCATAGTTTTGGGCAGTCCTCAAATGAGGGCCCTGGGTACTCTGACCCCTTTCTACACCCTGTCTGACACCCCTGCATGTAATTATATATATATATATATATATATATATATATGTGTGTGTGTGTGTGTGTATGTGTGTGTGTAGTATATATATATATGTATGTATGTATGTATGTGTATATATATGTATGTATGTGTGTGTGTCACTCTCTCAGTCCGTCTGTCCGTTTCTCTGTCTCTCTCTCTCTCTGTGTGTCTTGCTGTGAGAAGTCAAGACAGCCAATATCACCGTGAACCTGGCTGATTATTTTGAAATGTGTTTATTTTGGTAAGATACCCAGCTGCACTGTGGTCTTCCTGTATGAGATTACCTGCCTGGCTTGACACATACGCTTGCGTATGGAGTAAAAATTCGAGGAGAAGCCAGAACTACTGTACGTGGATGCTTCGCGTGGGCAAACGTGGACGCTAGTTGGATGCTACTCGCCCGTTGTGGCCGGACAGATTTGAAAGCGCCAAATAAAGACGCTTACGCCTGCGGTATGTTCCCGGTGGTAGTCTCGCTGTAGTTTTCTGTCTGTTTAGAATAAAGATATTAAAGATGACCAGATTAGATGAAGTCCAATGATCAACCACAAAAATATTAAAGCCATGATGTTAAAGCCAGCATCAACAGCAATTACATTTGATTACACTGACAGTCTTAGCCTCCTTCTGTTGAAATGTTTCAAATTCATGTAACATCAGCTTTAAACACTTCACTCCAGAGAGGATATTAATTTCATACATCCTTAAGTGAAAAAGGAATCTAATGAAAACATTTTTGGATGATTCTTGCTGTATAATTGGCTGCTTCTGGGAGCTGAGGCCACCTGCTGGATACTCCTAACACACTAATGTGATTTGACAAAATTAAATCAAAAGTTTATTTTGTGAGATTTTGTTACAGATACATGAATAATACATGTTTTCTTCCAGCTTGACATCAAGTGATCATCAGTAAGAGTCTGATGTTTGTGTCAGAGTATGGATTAAATACTTAATTTAATAATAATTAATTCAATTGTACTTCCTGCCAAGCACCTTGAAAGCTGCAGTTACAAACATAATGCATGTACAGTTGGTAGGTGAACACATGATCCAGCTAAATGTTATTTATACACTAATACCAGATTTTAAGGTGAAACTCTGCATGCAGGGCTGATGCAGTCTCTGGGCTCCTCATCTGCTCATCAGTAAACCAGAAAGGAGACATCTGGCATTAATGGAAATCTGACGCCAATGACAACGGCAGAGAGCAGCGACAGCCTCTCCTCCACAAATTCCACTTACAATTTACCAGTCAAACTATAGTTCTGTCAGGTCCATTAAGTCAAGAACAACGCAGACAATAAAAATGCTTTAAGAAATGTTATTGAATGAATTACAAATTCAATTTTGCGGTATGGCTTTGTTCAGAGGAGTCCTCTCAGCAGCAGCAGCAGCTTTAGGGCACGCTCACACAGTTTAAGACTGGGAGAGCTGGGGCGACCTTTAGCACACCCAGTAAGAGTGTGCGCCCCATGTAGGCTGAGTTCTTTGCAGCAGTCCGGGTTCGAGTCTGGCCTGTGGCACTGCTACTTGTCATCCCCCATCTCTCTCCCACCTTTCCCGTCTATCTTAAAAAAAGACTGGGAGAGTTGAACTATTTCCCCACATGAACAGAGCAGCAACCTTGACATAGAAGTGTATGCCACGTTATACACGACAAGGTGGAGCTGGGGAGGAGGTTGCATCGATGCAGTTAGGAGCAACTAAAGCAGCAGGCAGTTAGGAGCAAGCTAAAGCAGCTTTAGCAGCGAGGGGGAGTTGACCAGCTGGGGGAGCTGACCAGCTGATGCGCTGATGCTGATCAGCTGATGCAGCCCAGTTGTTGCGACCGAGTTGTTGGCCAATATCGGTTAGGAGCGTTTTGGCGCTCAATTTATTAGAGCCATAAGAGCTATACCGCTACTTTAAATGACTTGTCCTTTGAGTTGAGAGGACAGACACTGTGTGCTGGTTACACTAACTTTATGGCGGTTTTATGTGTTTTTAATGGTTTTTGGACAATATAAATCTGTGGAAGCAAGCTATATGACACTGTGGCTACAGCACCTTTTGTATTTGTGGATAGTGATTAAAAAGATTATTATCATTTGCATTGTCTTTAGAAACAGCTAGTGATAAGTTTCCTCTTTTCTTATGTTTCTTGTGTTTTCTTATATTCAATCTGTGATTGAGAGGAATGTGGGTGGAGGAGGAGGACCCAGTTGAACTACTGGATCAGAAAGGCCAGATGGGAAGCAGAGTACACAGCGAGCTCTTGTGGAATTTAAATGAGCGTTGGGGATTTGCTCCTTTTGTAAAATTCTAATCTTTTTCTCCTAGCTAAACATCGATGCAGACTTTACACAGATGGACGAGGCTCTGGAAACGCACTTAATTTGGGAAATGCACGCACGTACACACCCACCCACGCACGCGCGCACGGACACCCGCATGCACGGACACCCGCACGCACGCACACACACACACACACACGCACGGTTGTTGTGGTGCTCAAGCCCTTTGTATTGTTGTTTTTGCTCCAACATGAGAGGCAGCAAACCGTCAAAGCTGCTAGCTTGCCCTGTGGTTCTTCAGAGGATGTTTGATGGTGTGAGAAAGTGCTAACATAAAAAAAGGGCAGAGACAGCCTGAGAAGAGATTTAAGATTTCTTTATTGTCATTCCACAGTACACTGTAGTACGAAATGACGAGCAAAGTTCACAGCTTAAAAAATATAGCACAGAAACAAAGAGAAGCTTGCTTGGGTAAATTAGTCACAATGTCTTTGTCGGACATAAAACTGCAAAAAGTAGCCTAACTGTCATAGCACAATGCTTGTCTCTGTCTCCCTCTTGTCGTGGACGTAGTTAATTGTCTATCCTATTCACTGTTTATTTCTGAAAAGAGCAAGGGAAAGATGGAGGGAAGGAAAGAGAAAAATAGATCAATTTGACAATTTATATATTAGTGTGAATGTTCGTCTTGAGTGTATTCACAGGCCTGTTGGGATACCAGGTCTGGTGCATAAACACAGGCAACCTCTCTTCAATACCTTAAAACTACTAAAGCCCGGAATCTTCTCCCAAGTGGACGCAAGCATGAACGGCAAATAATCCATTTATAAAATTGCTGCTTTTCTGGAGCATTGATGTGCAATGTTGTGGATTGACACCAAGCGGCAACCTCTGGTATCGATCCCTATAGGTTGACACTCATGTTAAAATGCCCAATTGTTTTGGCTCTTCAGAAAGCTATGGTTGAGAGACTACATGCATATTTTTTTAACAGTCTATGGCTGATACACATCAAGATGCAACTGGTGTGTGGCTTACTCAGAAAATAGGTGCAGGTATTTTGATGCATGTCATATGCACCAGTGTGGTGCCCTTGACAGGTTTTCCCTTTGTAAGGGTACAAACAACAAAACATTATATTCCTTGTTTAGTTTTAATCCAATCTATTTCTAAAAGAAGAACGGATATTGGTGAATATGGATATATACAGTAATATAAATAATACAATGGATATACTACAATTAGTAGTACAACATATCAATAAAATCATTAAAGTTGCACTAATCATAGCATGACACATCTGTTTCATTGTGCCTGCATTTGTATATGATAAGGTGTCATACCAAGTTATTTATTTAGCTTGTGAAAAGGACATGGGTGGCTTTGACTTTCTCCTAGCTGCAGTTCACTATAACTCACTGCATATACACACACACACACACACCCCAAAGTCACTTTATCATATCCACTCTGTTGGGTCAGAAGGCTGAAAGTAGGCCTTCAGTGTGGTGAACAGGAACAAGACCGAGGCCTTGTCTTCAGTGTTTGTGAGTTCAAACAATGGCTATAGGCAATTACCCCCTTCTGATTCCAGCATCAGACAGTGTTGTCAGACACACACTCTCTCCAATTGAATTATACAGGCCTCTAAGGAAGTGCCACTATGCCACTGCTTATCTTTTAGCCACACACTGACACATGCTCTTTCATCCGTTCAACTATGTTTACATTTTGGGTCTATTTTTGTCACACTGTGTCGCATCTCTAAGATGTGAAATTCACTTGGCACTGTACAGTATATAAATACTTATATTTACTCACAATTGACGTAAATTGATCTTAAAGAACTGCCGGGCTCCTTAAGAGATCTTTAACTACCAAGTCCGAAGCCCAAAATGGGTCTTTATCATTCTGTTTGCGCTGATTGTCCATTAATACATCATCACGCTCCATCTCAATAGCAGCAAGGACACACAACACAGCCCCCACACACACCATACACAGCCAGGTAGCTTATTTTATTTTTTACGCTGCCAATCGTTGTAAAAGTTGCACAAAATCACAACACAAAATCTTGGACTTTATCGAAAGAAAACTTCTATTTGGTTCTTGTTCTGTCTCTCCTCTAGCCTGGGAATCCAGACCCAAATCCGAAAGATTAAGGGTCTGGCATAGAGAACTTGAAGTCGCATGCACCAAGCGTGCCTTTGAAAATCTCCCTGTACGCAATTACGACCAATCACAAGAATACATTTTTCAAAGCCATTTTTATTTCGGCAAGTAGGCCTAAATGGTAAATATAATCATGGTGCAAGAAATTATTACATTTTGTCTAAGGAAGGAAAACAATAAGGAATCCTCATCTTCTCTTGATCTTTAGGTTTGTGTGATTTGGTCCTTGTGTTAGAATTCTACTAAAGGCCCTGAATCATAAAGACCGGACCTGGCTGGAACTAGGGATGGGTGATAATACGGTATACGGGGTCTTAAAAATAGCAACGATATCAATTTCAATACCGTCATAAAAAAAAAATGCAATGCACTTATATAAGAGACAAGGATTAAATATAATTTATTTAATGTCTAAAAATGCTTATGGTTGTCATCACGTGACAGTGTGGAGGAGAGAGAGAGAGAGAGAGAGAGAGAGAGAGAGAGAAGCGGGGGGTGGGGGTGGGGGTAGTAAGTCACGTATCAAAATTTGGACACCGCCCAACTCTAGCTGGAACTGACTACTGTTGCCAAATATCAGACCCAAACCCATTGTTGCCAACTTTATTCCAATAAAGGTAGGTAGCACCAGCTCCAAAAGTCGCTAGATGATATCATACACTCATTGTAGCTAGATGATATCATACACTCATTTGTATATCTGCGATGTCATTACGCAATCATTTGCATAAAGCTTAGTGTTTGTGTCAGCAAGGTAGATAGAAAGAATTCCCTGGGTTTGTGTCGGGTGGCAGAACTATAGAGACTTGATTTGAGCAGGCAACTATTTGTCAGTGGCCATATTACCCCATATTCATTCACAACTCCATGACATGTTGTCTGGGTAACGTCCTGTCCAGCTCATAATAGCTTATATAAAAATGCTCGGGTGGCTTTGCTAGTTCTCTGCTGAACTGTGAAGATGCTGAAGTATAACCCTGACTTGCTCCCTGTATTGCTGCCAATGGCTAGGACAGACAGAAAACACAGTCTGACTACCAATGTGGTTCAGCGTTTGGTGAGGTGAAGTGCACTGCTGTCTACTGTAAAATTGATGGCTTATTTTGGTATCCATAAAACATTCAGTACATTCAGAATGCATTCAACATTAATTCGACATTCTTGCCTGTGTTTTTCAGCAGACCTTTACCATTCTTTATCAACTTTAACTCACTCTGTAACTTTATAAACTCAGGATTCAATTTCCCAGAAGCAACAATAGTATTGTGAACGCCCACATCCATCCCCTTAAAACATAAATATTATTATTATAATAGTATTTTTTTTTATTTTGCACATAACTAGTGATGGCCAAATGAAGCCTCATGAAGCTTTGTAGACCATTTTATTTATTTTTTAGATGGTGCTCTTGGTTTAAAGGAAAAGCCTCAATGAATGGCATTTCAGTGGGCTTTCAACCCTTTGTTGAACAGAGAGCTCCATCCAGTGGGCTCAGGAAATAAAGAGAAAATGGTTCACAAATCTTCATGAGGCTTCATTTGGCTTCGTCACTACACATAACTCACCTTGCTCTGTGTTCTTTGTATGCTGGGTAATTTCTGATCCATGTTTGTCACCTCATGGATAGGACTCGTGGAGCCAAGGACAGTTACAACGAAGCAAAAACTCATCGCTCGCAGGTGTAATTTAGGAATTTGCCTCGCGTTAGCTTTTTGTAAACAAACTTCAACCTGCTGTGTTACCGCTAGTTGGCATTACCATCCAACTCCATAGGTAAGCATAGGGTGTAGAAGTGTTATTCATTAGCATATCCAAGCTAATAGAGCCTATTGTGTTTAAATAAATAAGCACAAGCATTCAGAAGTCCAATGTTTGTGAATTAGCCACTGTGTGTCTTATTTAACTACTTCCTGTCCACATCTGTGAATAGTAAAGCCATGGCAAACATTTTATACACGTAAGTAATGACAAAGAGTTTCACTCTACTTCAGTCAGCCAAAGCCTTGGTATTTTACATACTGAGTCTCCAGAAAGGATTCATCATTAATAAGACTCCTGCTGTGCTTTTATTCTGTTTTCATGCAAAGTCAAAATGGCTGTCTTTGCTTTGCATGATTACTGTTACAAGGCACAGTTGTACCCCAGCGTACATGCTTGGAACATGACAACGTTTGTGATTACCAGGATTTACATTGAGTACCCCACTAATCCTTTCTGAATAGGACTTTAGATTGTTTGTAGGAGTGCAGGTTCTAATCATAATGCTTTTCTTTGACTAAGAAGACCAGGATAAAACCTCTCACTTCATCCAGTGTACTTTGAACGAAAACACTCACAGTGCCAGTGATTTGCATATTACTGTATAATCTGCTGCATGCTTTTTGATTTTCTTGTGAGCATACAAAAGCTCTTAATGATTTTCTTACAGATATGAAGAAATTCTGTGCAGTTTGAACAATTTCTTCACAAAAATGACAACTGCTAATTCTTGACTGTTTTCAATTAGATAAGATTTTCCAGTGTGCAAAATACTCCTTTTTATTGTACCACCGGCTTTATGATCATACAATGCTTAACATGACATTGACCACAACCTACAGTACACCTTAGAACTTGTTCTTCACAGTGTGACAGGAGTGCTCTGCAGTAAAACAAATATAATATCCACTAAGCTAATCAATACAGCTGACTACTTTGACATCCAGGATCACATTTCACTGAGAGAGTTAGTGTGGTGGAACCAGCCTGACATGGTATTATAGCCAAAGGGGACTGTTATTATTCTGTGTTCACAAACTTTAGTAAAAACATGCAACTTGATAGAAGCAGTGGCATTAAATATCAGGTCTGAAAAAAGAACCAGGCGGTGGCGTTACAATACATTTTGATTACGCATGCCTGAAGGCAGCATACAACGTTTTTGAAATAACAATGCTGTGTAGGGTAAGGGTCTTTAAAACTTTAGTGAGTAACTTTTTGATATTACATTAAAGCCATTGCCAAATGAGTTGCTACAAAGCTAATTAAGACCATCAGCTCCACACAACTCTCTGTAGTTCTCAGTATGGCTATGTACAGAAGATTGTGGCGTCTGGTGACATACATGCGCAGAAACTCAAGTGAAGATAATTACCTCTTCTGACTGGCAGCTCGCGGATAGTGAGGAGATGTTTGCTGTATGTGACAACAAATGTTCTAGCCTAAAAAACATGTGACATCGCTTAGAGCACCTTTAAGCTTTGTGAACCATTTTCTTTGTTTTTTTTAACCCACTAGATGGCGCTTTTGGGTTAAAGCAAAAAACAGTTTTCAGTTTGCCATCTAGTGGGCTTAGAAAAGCTAAATTTGTCCATCACTAGCTTTTTGTCTTCAGTCTCTCTTCTTTTTCTTTGTTTCCGAAGTAATGCTAGATTCATGAAGTTTATTCAAAGTGAAACATTTTTAACATGCACGGCTGCCTCTTTGCCACAGTTTGCGCCTCCCCTTGAGAGTTAATGCCCATTCAAGCTTGTGTCTGCCTTTGAACTTTGTATATAATCACGTCTGAAAGCCACATCAGGTTCTGTCTAAACCTACTTCAACAATACCAACATCATCAGTATGTGGATGATTGGGGCTGCAGACCTTTAGACATAATGATTTTTAATGAATCGACTGCAACACAGTACAATAGGCCACAACGTCGTCCCCCCCCTTCCCTTATTGCTGTGTTGTTTTCCATTCTCTCACCTCAGACACCTCACCTCAGGCAGCTCAGATGGGAAATAAACAGTGTTATTTCACCTTCAAATGTGTCTCTTATGCTCTAGTCTGTAACAATCAAGGTTTTTGTCAAACAATTGTTTAGTGCTGCACAATTTATGTAATTGCGATGTACTCTGTGCGATTACATAACCGCATGTATTGTGCGGTTTAAGTAAACTAAAAAAGTGTGCTGTGTAAATGACACTGTGTGCAGTCTCCACGTTGTATCACCCTTCACTTTGCCAACAGCATTAACAACAGATGAAGCCACCGTGTCTGAAGAAGCTTGGTGTTTTTGTTCACTGTTAACATCTCTTTTTCCTGTCGCGTCCACAAAAGATATGACCTGATGTCTGTTTAAGTAGTAGCGCATGTCACATATGGTCACGTGAATATCAGGTGTACAGGGTTTCAGAGCATGCAAACTTTAAGAAGAGGATGCACAAAGTACATTTTGTAACCTAAAGGTGCAGTAAGCAATACTGTGCAAAGATTGTCGATATTTGAACTCAACTGCCAAACAAATAGAAACCTCCCTCAGAAGCTCCTCCCCCCCCCAGATTTACTGTTGTTGATTCGCTGGAATAGTGTTCTGTGACTCGCATACTCCTTTCTCTTTGTTTTCCATTTAGACAGTCAGGGTTGTGAATCAACACCAGATTTTTTCAGTGCACACAAAAATAGAGAGCTAGGTGACCATGAGAAGATATTCACTGAATTAAAAAAAAAAATTGGATTGCTTACCGTACCTTTTAATCACTAGTTATTATATTACACCCATTTTAATGTCATTGTTAAAAAGGGCATACAAAATGTTATTTTAACAAAAATTTGTTTTTTGTATTTCTTTTTATGCTTGTTTGACTTTGTATGTTTTAAGTTGAAAAATACACATTTCGAAATGTTTTTATCTTGTGCATTTTCCTTGATAATCAACACAGTAACTCATGATACTATTATATCGCAATCACAGTATTGTAAATTGCAATCCAAATATAACTTTCTTCAAATCGTGCAGCCCTACAACAGTTACATACACTTGTCTCTCTCAGGCCTCCTTATAAACCCTGTGGTTATCTCTCTACTTGGATTTGGTTTGCTATCACGGCTCCTACTGGTCTTTGCATCTCTGCAGCAGCCTGCGGAGTGCAAATTGTAATCATCACCTCGCAGTCCAGAAATACCCACACAAGCCCTGTGGCATAGAACATTTGAGGCTTCAGAGGGTTTTTCCAGACAAGTGTGTGTGTGAACACACTTCTGAGAGCTTGCTAAGATGATCATAAATACGTCTGTGTTCCAGTGTGCATTCCTGTACAAATGGTGCCTTGTCTGCTACATATAGACAATAAAAACTTGGGAGAAATAATGCATCTTGAAAAATGTCTTTACCAGGGCCATATTTCTTATATCATTTTTTATTTTTATTTTTTTTGCCATATCTTATCAAAGTTCACCACAACTCTCAACATAATGGATTATGTTTGAAGACATATAACACCAGAGGCAGCAGTGTCTCTCACCCATCCTGTATGCTGAATTGTTTGGGGATGTGTTATGTAAAGCTGTACTTTCAGGCTACATACTGTATCTAGTTTAGAGTTACTCATTTAGAGTTATTTGGGTATAGCAAAAAGTTGCTGCTAGGTCACTATATCCCATTGTTGAACTTAAGCCAAGTCAATAAATGTCCATACCAAGTGAAAAGTGAAGCCAATGCAGAAGTGCCTTTAATTTGCATTCTATCTCATTTCCAGTAGGGGCAACTCCACTCACTCTAAAAAGATCTGATTGCATTCTAAGAGAAAATGACCTTATACTTCCATGTGATTTATTACCTTAGTAAACATTTTCCTAACAAGTTTAGGGTCTCAATTGCTAGTTTCAAGTCTTCTTCAATATAGCATATTGTTCATTTTGTAAATTGTGGTGATTAAATTAGATTAAAAAGCAGGGTATGCTTTAGGGTGTGGCTACACTTCGACCTGTCAGTCATAGTGTCCATGGCCATTAGTTTTTGGTGAGTTTGTCCCACTATTATGGAGCCAGAAGAGCAAACATTTGTGACTCTGTAAAGCAGTAGTCGGGCCCCCTTCGTAGTAAGGCAGTAGCAATCCGATTGCCGGTAGCAGAGCATAATGGACGGGCTGGGGTGTGTGGTTTGACTGTGTCTTGGATGTAGGATCATAAATGCTTTTTTTACATCATAACACAGGAGACCTGACAAGAAATCCTTGAGGAAATGTTCAAGTAGAACAGTGTTTGCATTAAAGATGCAACCTTAAATGGAAATGAAAGGTTAGAGTGTACAGTAACATCAGTAGTAATAATTCACAACACTGTACAGCATCAGTTCATTCAGTAGGATGGGGTGCAGGGGCCATGTTGGAGTAGTGGGGGCAACTGGGCCCCTTGTGAATCTTTCATGCCACTAATATCCCTTTCACAGTGTAGACGCACATGCACAGATGAAGGAAATTACATTAAACATTCAATATTCATACTCATTTCACCTTCCACCTCTCTCTCTTGCTGTATCTTTCATTTTCTCTGTTTCACCTCCTCCCCCTCTGTACTTCACAAGGGTGGAATATGGTGTTGTGCCCCTACATGCCATTTTGATGTAGTGTGAAGTAACTGCTGGTTGGGCTTAGGCGCAATTGTCGATAAATACAAATTGAGGTGGGAAGCGATGGGCGGCTTGAGGTCACCTGGGAGGATGATTTCACAATGTGGTTTCATTTTTGATCCAGTAATGAGAGAAGGGGCCTGGATTACAGAACTGAATGAATACCCCCCCCACCTGTCCAATGTTCACAGCTCAATCATCGCTCTGGCTTTATGCTCTGAACCTCTGCTGCTCGGGACCTCTCATCACTCACTTTTATCACACATGTGCTCACACTGTGTTTAATGCCAGGTTATGTCTGTAAAATTAAAAACTCTTTTCCGGTACACAACCTTCTGTATATCCATGAAACTGGTGTGCATTTCCAGTTTGATTTTAGCACATGTCTAAGGGCTAGGGCTTGAAGCCAAAGATTAATGAGTAGATTATCCATGATCTGATAAAGGGTGGTCATTAACACCTTAACCAGAACTATATACATTAGGGTGGTCATACACTGGAATAATGTATCATCTTTATCATGAAAGCCCAATATAAAATTACTTTTAAAAGGAATAGTTCAGCATTAAAATGATGTTCCTTCTTGTTGAGAGTTAGATGAGAAGATGTATTCCACTCATGTCTGTTCAGTAAATATAGCAGCTGGTTAATGCTTGGCCAACAACAGTATACGTGCTGTATGTATCGTAGTCATTACTACTGAAAGTTTTCACATTAATGAAGTAACGCTTGCCAACATGCATTTAAAAAAGACTAAAGAGAATAGGTTGATTAATGTCTCTTTGAAGCTGTTGCAGGGCTGAGGAGGTAAGGTGCACAACACAAAAAAAAATCCAGCAATAGAAGAAGATATCAATGAAAAGCCTATTACGACATTAGGCTGCAATCTTATCTCTAATGTGCAACCATCTGTATTACAGATCTATCCTTCTATTGGGATACATTTAAAGATTATAAAGCATCCGAAAAATATGTCAACATGATACATATTTCTATGTTCTATTCATAGTAAAGCCCACTGATCAATTCTGTTTTACTGAACAGCTGCTCTAAATGATTTCATAATAAAGGGCCATAAAGGTGTTACCAGCATTACAAAGCTGGCATCACCATTGTCACACAAGTTACACATCACATGTAATTATGTTCTGAAAAGTTGGCAAACCACACCTGCTTAAAAATGAAGTTAGTTAGTTCTAACCAACATGGTAATCAATAATTTAAATATAATAGTATTTGATTGTAAAACCCCCTAAGCCCTTTCCCAATTCCCAGTTTGTGTATCTAAAATTTCCTTCTGGATGAATAAAGTGTCTGTCTGTCTGTCTGTCGGTCTGTCTGTCTGTCTGTCTGTGATTCCCTTTTGAGTTTTGAGGGAGCGTGCAGTTTGCATGCTGCCTGCAGAAATGTCCAGAGCTGTTGCCCGTGAATTGAATGTTCATTTCTCTACCATAAGCCGTCTCCAAAGGCGTTTCAGAGAATTTAGCGGTACATCCAACCGGCCTCACAATCACAGACCACATGTAATTCCACCAGCCCAGGATCTCCACATCTAGCATCACCACATCTTCACCTGCAAGAACGTCTGAGTCCAGCCACCCGGACAGCTGCTGCAACAATCGGTTTGCATAACCAAAGAATTTCTGCAGAAACTGTCTCAGGGAAGCTCATCTGCATGCTCGTCGTCCTCACGTCGAGGTGTTCTATTCACAAATGAATCCTGGTTTACACTGTAGAGGCCAGATGGCAGACAGCGTGTATGGTGTTGTGTGGGTGAGCGGTTTGCTGATGTCAACGTTGTGGATTGAGTAGCCCATTGTGGTGGTGGAGTTATGGTACGGGCAGGCGTATGTTATGAACAACGAACATAGGTGGGTTTTATTGATGGCATTTTGAATGCACAAAGATACCGTGACAAGATCCTGAGGCCAGTTGTGATAATGCACAGCCCCATGTTGCAAGGATCTGCACCCAATTCCCTGAAGCTGAAAACATCCCAGTTCTTGCATGTCCAACATACTCACCGGACATGTCACCCATTGAGCATGTTTGGGATACTCTGGATCGGTGTATACGTCAGTGTGTTCCAGGTCCCACCTTTATCCAGCAACTTCACACAGCCATTGAAGAGGAGTAGACTGATATTCCACAAGCCACAATCAACAACCTGATCAAATCTATGCGAAGTAAATGTGTTGCACTGTGTGAGGTAAATGTGTGTGCGTGAGGCAAAATGGTCACCCCCGTTAAAATGCTCATTTTAGAGTGGCCAGCCTAAGGCACATCTGTGCAGCAATCATGTTGTCTTATCAGCATCTTGATATGCCACACCTGTGAGGTGGATGGATTTTCTCTGCAAAGAAGTGCTCACTAACACAGATTTAGACAGATTTGTGAACAATATTTGAGAGGAATAAGCCTTTTGTGTACATAGAAAAGGTCTTGGGGGCAAAAACAAAAGTGTTGTGTTTATGATTTTTGGTCATTATATGTTCCGGTCGGGCCAAACAAGTCTTCTAATTTTGATACATTTTCTTGTCTTTGTGACAAGGAAATCACGTCAAACCCTTTATTTGCAATCTATGGCGTGGTCCCCAGGTGTTGGCGGTATCTGTTATGGTTCCACTGACTACAAATGGCAATTTTTAAAAGTTGGAGCACGTTGAAACAACCTAAGGTTACTCAGATTAGAAATGCATCATATTGTCACATAATTAATCATATAACCGAAGCTGATAAATCATAAAAGCCCTGATGGACCCTCATATTGATCCTGTAGATTGGCTCAGGACATCTTCACTCAATATCCTTTAGACTACCTGTCATCAAGCTTTAATCAGTCATCAGTATGTAAATATGCCTTTAATACTGGACCTCTATATTTCACTCTCATTCCTCCTCCCACCAGTTAGTCTATCTTTTCATAATTAATTTAATTAAACTCACAAGTATATAATCTATGTCGCCCACACTACATCTCTGCCAGATCTTTACTTACAAAGCAGACCTGATAAAGGTACTAAGTACTGCTTGCATGAAAACAAACAAAAAACTACAAAAATGCATGAAGGAAGAAGCACAAGTGGTATCAGGGACCAGGTCAAAACACAACAAATTTACCAAATACAGTGCAAAGGCACGCAACCAGCCACACACACACACGCGCACATACACACACTCACAAACACACACACACACACACAAACACACACACACAAATACTGCGCTGACTGCATAGACAAGGACAGTAAACAAGATATGTGTGAAAGGTAGAAAACATTGTGTGTCATTGTGGCTACCTGCTACAGGAAGAGAGAAAGCGTGAAGTACAATGACCAAAATATAGTTTTTTCAAAGCAGAATCAAGCAAAGATTGAAGACTTAATTACCCCGCAAGCAAGTTTATTGACCTGGCAGGATCTTCACACCAGTTTGAACCATTACATGTAGTGAAAGATTTCACTTGACACAGAACTTTTGCTGTCTGGGGAATAAGTAAGGGTACATTTTTGTGGCAAGGTTTGGTTATGTGACAGCTCTAATTTAGCTGGTAATGATTTATCATTCTAATTTACTGGCTTCACTACCTCCTCAAGCTAAAAATACAAGAAATTTCTTAACTGAATGAATTAAAGTTTGATTGTACCTAATCCCTACTATGTCTCCTTAATTCCCTGCTGGCTCCAGGAATTATGGGATGGCAGGTACGCCGCAGCGAGCCAGCTACACCTTACAGTTTCTCAAAAGACACTTCTGAGGCTGGCTCATCAAGCTGTGTGTGTGCTGGCTTATCGATCTTTCCCAGGCTTTGATGAAGAAAGAGAAAAGGAGAGGAAGTGGAAGATTCAAGCTGTGCTGCCACAATGGTAGCACAAGCAGCCGTGAAAGAAGACAGGAGGACCAAAAGGTAAAGACAGACACAGGAAGAGTGAAAAGAGGCAAACACACATTCACTCACACAAATGCATGCCTGTCTTTTTATCACTTTCTGCTGTGTTGTGCCCCCCCTGTCTACCTAGTAAGTTTGAGGGTACAGTGATACCTTGGATTGACCGGAAACTCTCAATAAACAGCCCTCAAGTCTTCTGTTTGAATTTCTGTGTAAGACACAACAATGAGCTTGTTGTGATATACTAGCCCTATTTTTCACCAGGCGCTTCTGCGCAGTGTTCCGGAGGCGCCGCGAGCATTCATGGCCATTCATGTCAATGCTTGATATTCCACCAGCTGCGCCATGCCTCTCCGCTCCGCTAAAGAGACACGCCAGGTCAATTTTCAAGCGAGCTGCGGGGCGTTTGGACAGCCGGGCAGGAAGTGAAACAGCGAGAGCATTCAGGCAGTTTACCGTAAGACACACCCAATATCATTTACGTCTCCTCCACAACACAATGGATGACGAAAGTTATCTTGGAGGTGGAAAAACATAAACATCACAAATCCCTTTTATCAGGATAACGCCAGAAAAGAGAAGGCATGGACGAATTTTTTTTTGTAGAGGCAAAATAATCTGCGGGTCAGGCAGGCAAGACGCTCCGCTTCCGAGACTCCCGGTGTGATATGGCGGTAGGGTGCGCGGCGGAGGACGGAACAAAACCGGAATGCAGCACAGACGTGCCCAGTGATAAATAGTGGGTAAGAGTGAAGACTACTTATCAACACCCAGTAAATAAAATCCACAAAAATAGATAACCTAATAGACACCATTCTACTACTTCTGCAAGTTAACTAGTTTGGTGTCCCCCCCATCATAAAGGACAAAAACAAACAAACAAACAACCCACCTCAATACTTTACAGAGAGTTTCAGTCAGTTCCTAGATCAGGATCCCAAGGGCTTGTTTTTATTTGAGATGGAACTGGGATCTTCAAAGTGTCCTTTTCCATGGAAGAATCTGCAGGAGCTGCATGAGTCAGCATGTTCCAAGGCCTTTTGTTTTCAACCTCTTGCTGAATTTGCGAACCTTAGAAAAAAGGAAGCTCAGAGTGCAGTCAGACAGATATATTCTGTATTCTATCAAAAATGATGGCCAAGAATGTTGCTTTCTATCTAGTTTTATTGACTATTTCTCTTGGAAACATCCATACAAAAAGAAGGATGAACTACAAAAAAGTGAAACAAAACAACACTATAGCTGTTAACTCTGTCTGCCAAAAAGTAGATTTGGTTAATTATGGAAAAAGTCAATGCTGACTCATTGACTTATTCCATATTTAACCAAAACCACAATTTTTCCATAACTTGTTATTGAACTAAACAGTTCAATATCTTAGGACATTAAAACAACAGTTTCTGATAGTTGATATCTGACTGCTTTGTATTGTTTGCCTAACCATCCACACTGACTTTGTGCAGCAGAACTGCAAATGTACACAGCATACGGCTGTGCAGCGCTCCAGCTGTCAACAACAAACATTTCAGAAGTGTAATGTCTGTATTGTTAAAGAGTTAGGTAAAATGTTTTTTTATCTTTCACAAGCATAAATTACCTTATTTAGATGTGGTAACCGATGCTTTTTGGCTGTTCTTAAACATGACAACCTTTGCACTTTTACAATATCAAGCCAATCACACACACATCTGCTTTATTTAACCTGAAGTTGTGTTAATTTGGTCTGACAATGTTATGTCGACCATAAAATAAGAATTTGTATCTGCAGCTCACCATCATCTTCGGTCCATGCTCCCTAGAACGCCCCTATGAGCAGGATGACATCATTTGTCTGTGCCTGTCAAGGCCGTTTCATGCTTCTGCGGAGGCTCCACGCAGAGCTTCGGGGGGGAGTGAGAGAGTGACGGCGATTAGCCAATTAACAGATGGTTAAATGTAGACAAACAAGTGGTAGAGGGAGAAGTGAGTGACGGCGATTAGCGTCACTGCTTGAGTCATAGTGAGAGAAACAAAGTGTCTCCTTTGTGACCACGCTGGAAAATATTTAGCAGGAAAAGTTAACCCTCTCCTTGATTTCATGTTGTTTATGGAGAAGGAGAACCAGGAAATAAGTATGGGGGAAATGCAACGCTACCAAGCCACAGCCGAGAGACGTGCGTCACCGCGAGGTGCACGTCAAGCTACGGCGTAGGGTCCACCGTAGACACACAGGGGTCTGTGGGGGTACTCTGTTGATTTGACGCAGAAGCATAAAACGGCCTTTACACATCACTGTTTATGATGTGATAACGCTTGGTAAAATCTATGGAAATATCATAGTTTGGGGTAAAATAAATACTTTAAGCAGGTTAGGGGACTTTTGTCATTGTGGTTACAATAATTAACACGTGGTTGAGGTTAGGGAACGATCGCAGCCATGGTTTAAAAAAAAACAACGTTGACTGTTGATTGGAAACGGGAAATGACTTGTGGTCTCCCATCGTCATCTGACTTCCTCCTTTTCACACTTGTTTTGTGCAAATTGGCTCAGAGACTATGATGAATCTTATAGACACTTATTGGACCGTAATCCAGGCAGTATTTACACTTCCTATTTCCTATATTCTGTATTTTTGAAGGCTACAGAGTTGGTAGCACATTGGTTGCACCAGTGTTGGCAGTGACACATTACTTAGTAGCATGTTACAATAACATAATTACTTTTGCAATAATGAGTAGTGTAAGGGATTACATTTTGAAATTCAGTAATTATGTTACAGTGACTAATCCCAGTAATGCTCTGGTACTTCAACCTAATGGGGACGGGTTTGTTTGTGGTCTTACCACGAGTAGGATGGCAGGTATGATGTCAGATCTGTGGAGGATGGGTCAGTATGGTTGTGTTATGCAGCATGGAAACACTAAAACAACATGATGATGAGGTCAGGGTGTTAAAACAGTAAACATATATACAAATATTTAGGAAGTTGCTCAAGACATGTCATATCCAATGGTTACCAGGAGAAACTGTGAAAACTAAGTTGCAGGTGAATTATTATCACCTGCAATTATTATTTGCTAGCAAATACCAAATGCTGATAGGGGCTGATTGGTTTCTTCACGTGTCAAAAAGAATGCACAAGAATGCACACAACCAGACACGCTAGCACATGTTAAATTAACAGATGGTTAAATGTAGACAAACAAGTGGAGACACACACACACACACACACACACACACACACACTCTCACACACACTCACATGCTATGTAATATTGCATGTCCATAGATGTGCACACCTGTTCTAGGACCTTTGCATTTATATTAACACAATCTTAAGAGACCAATTCTTAGAGCAGCAAATGCTTTAACAGATTGAGCTGTAACTGACATTTAGTACTCTTAAAGAGTCCGCCATGTCATAAGTACCACTTCACTGACTGGGACAGGGGAAATGGCACCTACCCTCCACCACAGCTGTCTGGGTTCAAAAGGGCAGCTGGCGACACCATATGGGTGGTGCACACGTCTGTCTACAGACTCCTCAGGCCACAAAATAAGAGCTAGCAGTATAAGGTCTGCAGTGCATTCCCAATTTGTGTGAAAATGGGAAAAATAAACAATACAATACATAGGAATCCTGGTTTTCTGAATAAATGAATTGGGGAGCAGCAAGCAGCAGATATAACAACATTAAACATCTACAGTCATGCAACTTGTTTACAATGACAGTGTTACCATGTTAAGGAGATTTAACATTTACCAACATTTACCATTTTAGCAGCTTAGTGTTTTTGCTAAAATCTGCAATGTTGCAAAACACAAGTACAGCTATTGATGAGGAAAATTATATTAGTTTGGTCCAAATAGTAAGGCCATTTCTAGAATTTGAGCACATTGGGGGCTTAGCCTTAACCTCTCTCAAAATCCTCCCCTTGTTATACACATTTTAATTTGCAAATAACGTTATCTCACTGTTCAGGTCGCTACTTCAGGCTGCGGCCGACAGTGCACATGGCGGATCATTTGTTCGTTAAAATCGTTATATTGTTTTGGGGACATTGATATGGCTAGACAGCTAGCGTGTCTTGATGTTGAACATACAGTCACATTGTATTTACTGATTGCAAACTGTACACAATATTATTGACTTTCTGTTCTATGAGTTGAACGGACTATAAGTATCTCCCGTTGCTAAGTGTGGAAAGTCGTATATAAGGTTTTAAGGAATCACTATTTAGAACAACTTTAGATTTCGATTGTAAGGTTAAAAAAAAATGATTTGGTAAGTGACCATAGTATAAGAGGGAAATGCCCTTTGAGGTGTCTACTGTCAGGTATTAATGGACTTCGGACAGTTCACGCCTCTCCGTTGTCAATTAATACCTGAGAATGGACACCTCGTCGGGCATTATGCCTTACATACTGTAGTGTAGGTGGTTTTCCTTTCAGAATATTGTCATTATGTTCTGTTTCCAAGGTTACATGCTGCCATTCACTTTACCTTTGCTATCATTACACCCAATTAACTCTGGAATGAATATGATGTTGACTGGCAACCCTAATATACTCTACCTTACATTTCCATATCATACACAACAATTGCAAATACCTAAAAGAGCCACATAATGTTGCATTGGGTGACATTTTTCTTCATTACAATGCACAGGGCCACGTTACTTTGCAACAAGTGACAACACCTCTGATCTGGTAGTTTAGCTAGTTTGCCAACTGAGAGCAATATACTATAATGTAATGAAGGAACCCAGTGCAACAGCATTCTTTTTTGTGTTTAATGAATTTGAATGATAATATATTCCTATGACACAAAAACAATATTTGTTAGCGGGATAAACTCAATGCGAGCAGTGTTTGTCATGGGATTTGTTTATCATGATAGAAACTATAAAATTACACAAACCTTATTCTTTAAAACTTCTTTATATGTGCACACAAGAAAAAGTGTACACAGCGTTTGGGAAATTACAGTGATACATATACTGTACATTTCACATAAAACGTCAAATAATAGTGCTTTTTGCAGTGTGAAAAGGCTGCCTTTCTCCCTTTTCACTAGGCCCTGTTCCCAACAGTAGTTGTGTATTGTGTCTGCTTAATCCCTAATTTGAGTGTAATGTTTCAGTTTATCCGATACGTTAACATTTGGTGTGTATAAATGACACAATTCTGTATTTTTGTTGTGTTTCTGCCTATGATGTGGGGGTAAAACAGCAGCTCACCAGCTCAATCAAGGAGAGTGCATATGTTTGCCTAATTAGGTCCTTTCAACAGGGAGGAGCTGGGCACTCTTAAGGTGTAGGAGAATGGGTAAGATAATTCTGCAGTAAATGACAATATTTGGTGTTATTTGTTGTTATGGGTGCCCATATATATACAGCACATGGTAATGTCAGCAGCAACTGATCTATGTAAATCAAATGTTTTATTCCCAGATCTAGTGTGTTAAATGTAGCTTTTTCAGTTCAGCTCACCCTACACTTACCTGTGCAGGTGGTAGGTTCCAGTTAGATGAGGCTGAGATGTGAAAGTCCCTTCAGATGAACGAG
Organism: Percina caprodes; assembly: GCA_013375575.1. Classification (NCBI taxonomy): domain Eukaryota; kingdom Metazoa; phylum Chordata; class Actinopteri; order Perciformes; family Percidae; genus Percina; species Percina caprodes. Next base: position 93,546 of record JABXJD010000334.1, on the reverse strand, counting down.
GACAAGAAAAACAGAGTTGGCAGCCTTCTGTGAGGTTGCCATTTTTTGCCATTTTTTTACTGCTGCTGCTGTAATAAGGGAATTTTCCCCACTGTGGGATGAATAAAGTATTATCTAATCTATCTAATGTAATCTAATCTAATCTATTCACAGGGCGTTTTTGATAAAAGCGTCTGCCAAATAGTTCAATATGGACACAGTGAAAAAAAGGAATGCTTAAGCAGAGAAACAATATGTAGGGGCCCATAGGCATCATATAATAAAGGAATAACATTTTACACTCCAAATGCATATTCAGCATTTTTTTTTAAATATCATCATCCAGTATAATGCAATCAAAGTGCAAATCATTACCTTTAAAAAGTGTTGAGGGTGTTCACTTGTCGGCGCAAACGGGTTTTTATTTAAGGGCAACATATAGTATCCATGATGGATGGGTCTGTGGGAGCCCTGAAGCTGCAGCTACCCTGTCTTTCACTGCAACTTTACCAAAGAAATTGAAGGAAAAGTTTGCAGCAATTATTTGTCCCCGTCGTACTGTAGCGGCTGATCTCATCTCCGCCTCCAGTTATAGACAGAGCTAACTGAAGCACCAACTGCTGCTGGCCGCTGAAACGTCTGATATAGATGTTAAGAACGAGAGGAGACACAGGGTAAGGATGGGTAAGAGAAAGACAAAATGGACCAAACAAAGTAAAAGAGCAGGAAAAAAGATGCCTTGAGGAATTACTCTCCCCTCTAAATGTTGTGAAAAAGATAATGCAAATGAAAAAGTGGTCTGCTGAATGATGATAGAAGCTTAAAACCGTTTTGTGGCGTATCTGGTCTACACTGACAGCACTGTTTCTGCTTCGTTTGTGAAATTAGGGAGGAGTTCTCATAATCTGGCTATTCAACACCTTCGTGTTTTAATAAGCTTAGAGTTGCCTTTATCCCTTTCCTTCCTAAACCCCCTTACTGTCAGCTCAACACTGTGATCATACGCAGGAAGACGAGAGCACATGCTTTTTCTTCATTGCTTGATGCATTTCTATTTCAATCAGTTGGAAACCTCATTCCTGCGTGCTGCTGTAACAGATGCTGGCACGGTTATTTATTCAAATTTAATTTTACTACAATTTTCTGCTCTGTTGTTGCAAAGTGGAGAGCGATTGTTAGAAATCAGGGGGCGGATTATGTGACTGATCTTTATGTGATCCGTTATGAAGAAAGACCACATCAATAACAATCACAATATGAGTGTCTGTGAGGGAGTTATCGGTGTGATAATTTAACCCTTTTTTACCAGTTCAATACACCAAACACCAACAGCAGCAAAGTATTAAATTACCAAACAAGTTAATTTAAGACATCTTGGGCATATGTTATTTGCCGAAAGGATTTAGATTAGTTTAATGGGCCTGTAGTGTGTAGTCTTCGACCTTACAGTACTGCAGGCTGCCACTACAGAATTAAACTGTTGACTTGTCTGCCCAGCAAATACTACAAAGATTTACAAAGATTTAGTGGGGGTGGAATTACCAATGGCTCAAGTGGTAAATTCAGAATATTGTACTTCCACAGCATTAATCCCATTTGTACAGCATGCCATACTCTTATACTCTGCTCTGAGAATCACCTTTTCATGCTAACAGAAATACTGTTAATATGCAATTTAATACGGTGTTAAACTACTAACAATACAACTCAACAGTTCATAAAGATTTTCACTCCAAAAAGCTTTCAAGAAAGGTAGGGATTATACAAATTAAGCCACTAAAAGGCTTTTACTTGCGGTTTTTGTAAAGTAGTTCAAGAGCAAATTTTAAAACAGCAGCAAGTGAAACAGGAAGTTATAATGTATTTATTATTTAACATGATTAAGAGTCTACAGCCATGTGAAGCTTGCTCGGAGAGCCGCTTTGTGAGCGGTGCTTACCTAAATGCTAACATTAGCATGCTATCATGTACTGGACAAAATATTTTGGCCTAATGACAATAGATGGGAAGTCAAGAGATTACCAAGGTATTGCAATTCATCCATCAAGGGGAACATGAATGTGTGTATCATATACGGTAATGCATTTAATAGTTGTTGAGACATGTCACCTAAAACCACAAATACAAAAACCTCACAGTGGCGCTAGATGAAATGTCAGGGGAATGGCCAAAACCATTAGGGTTAGTTCTCTGGAGACCATCCGTAGAGTGACATGGCTTTAGGTGATTGATTATACCTCTAATATTGATTATCATCCTCTAGTTTAAACCACAACTCTTTAAAAACAGTTTAAGATTCTGATTTATAATGTACAGTTCATCAGAAACGTTTCAATAATTTGACAAAAACTCTCGCTAACATTTGGCACAGAAAATCATCAATAAATATATTCAGATATGCATGATAAACACAATGAGGAACGTGGATGGATTATCACACATTAACAACAAAAACACACTGTTCAGAGTGCGAGATGATCAGTGTGTTTACATCAGATCACAGTCAACAGGACAGTAAGTATTTAAATCTGTACTTAATTGTTTGATTTGTGTTATTTAATGCCACGTGTGTACTTTCTAATACCTCTGCCAGTCACAGGAAAGATGTTTTGAAATCAATGACGGTTACTTTTCTGTGACTGCAAGCTCCACCCATCTGGCTCTCCCAAGGAAGGTATGAATGTGTGTTTCAAATTCCATGGCAACCCATCAGATGGTTACATATTCAGGACCAAAGTGGTGGAACAACTGATGTTGCCATAGAGCCATGTTGCTAGCATGGTTAAAAAGAGAAACTCAGAGCAACAAAGTGTTGAGTAGGATATGACTATGTTGTACTGACTGGCTTGAGTGATGTGAAACGTACATCCTGATTTTATCAATACAACAAGGAAGAGTCTGCTGCATTTTAAAATCATTAAATGCAAACAGATGAGAAAACAGGGCCTGTCTTGCTAAAATATGATACACTCCTACAAAAACAGGGGAGAATAAAGAATAAATGCCTATCTATAGTTAAAGCATGTTTTGCTGGTCTGGTTCTCTCTGTATTTGAGGTAAATAAAGGCCCCTGCCAGCATTGAAGTGTCTAGCAGCAGCCATGGGACCCAGTAGATGGTGGCTATAGTTCCCTATGAATCTTATTTACATATTAAATTAAATTTGTGTTTCTGTCTCCTTCAGGTTATGTGAGGAAAACCGATTCTACGACCAGCATTTTCATTTTGCAAACCTGGAAAGGCCAACTCAGGCATAGTTTTGCACAGATAACATTGTCAGCAGGTGAGACTGTGAGAAAATTAACTTCAGCCTGGGAATTTCTGGGGATTTAAATGTCCTTTGAGGCTGGAAATAGCCTTTTACAGTGTCGGGTATTTGGAATACAAAAGGTCCAACCTCTTGTAAAATCTTTTAATCGAAGAAAAGGCCACTCAGAGGGGAGGACGACTACAGACAGTGAGAAAGAGAGCATTCATATGCTGCAAAATGACCTCAAATATATGTTGGTAACTTTTAGGAATACAGAGGGTTATAGCTATATAAGTTTGCCAAGGCATTGTTTAACAGGAAGAAAAGGGGTACTCTGAAAGGTACTAAGAGGGAGTAGCATGGAGAAAGCTTATTCCTAGGTCCTGGCAAAGGGCTGCAAGGCAAGGCAAGGCAGCTTAATTTGTATAGCACATTTCAGCAACAGGAAAATTCAAAGTGCTTTACATAAAAACAATTAAAACAATAAAAACAGAAGGAAGGATCTTTATTGCTAAGGAGAACAACAGTTTAGGCACGTCTGTATTCTCAATGTAGAAGGTAAGATTTTCTTCAGCAAAGTGGCACAGAGCTTGTCCGTTCTACATAATCTACTGTGGGAAGGAGAGTACCTTAAGGTAGTGATCGCCAAATGAAGCTTCATGAACCGTTAGTATTTGTTGACCCAACTAAATGGCACTCTTGGTTTAAATAAAAAAAAAACTCAAGAAACAGCAATTCAGTGTGCTTTCAGCCCTTTGTTGAACAGAAAGCATCATCACCATCTAGTGGGCTCCCAATATAAAGAAATGGTTCATGAAGCTTTATTTGGCCGTCACTACGGCGCATTCTGTCAGGGTGCAAAACAAACCTGTCCCTAGGGCGATTCACAAGGAAATATAACCAAGTGTCTAGCAGCAGCCATGGGACCCAGTAGATTTATGACAGCACAGCCTGACACCTGCTGCAGGGCCTAATGATTGGTCAAAACATACTGGGCTTGAATCCATTCCATTTTATTTGAGATAACTATCAAGTCGACACCTTTCACGTAGCCTATTAGACATGTTTTCTACCTTCTGAGTGTGATAAAACAGCGTTCTTTACAATAGCTTATTATGCCTTTGTTTATCTTTTCAACAGCTATTATGATTTGTCTTTCCCAAACATTTATTAAATAATATTGGGCATTCTGTGTATTGTGTGTTATAGATGCTGACTGAAAAAAACTATATTCCCATTTACCTCGTATTGGAATTACACCACTTAATATTCAATGTTTGTTTTTAGTCTGATGTTGAACACAGCTACAACTCCAACTAAGTCATCCAAATAATATCCCAAAGTAAACATTAGGTCATGCATACAACTTGGATTCTTGTAATACAATAACATTGTCTGGAATGACAATGATGTGTGTGTGGTAAAACCAACTGAAGAATGTATTTGAAGCTCCAGCTAATTTACACCAAAGGAACTGAGAATGAGCAATTGAAGCCACTTTATACTCAACTTATTTTTTTTTATACAGGTACATAATCTAGAGGGATTTTTTGTGTCTAAAGTAATGACAGATCTGTCTAGAATAATAAATATACAGTGGAAGAAAATGCAAGGAAACAGCATAATAATACATAATGTGCAAAAATAGATATTCCAACAGTTTGAACCTTTTAAAGAGGGAACATTCAATTGTCTTTGGCCAGTTTTGACAGCTCTTTGTGGATTGATGAGATGAAGATGAAAAATGAGAAGTGCCTTCTGTGTGTGCCTTCTCGACCTTTGCTTGTTTTCCCCGGTACCGTTTTTCTTCTTGTGGACTAATTTGCTTAAGCTGAACAGCCAATTAAATGGATCCCTCTTCACCGACGTCTCCAGCGCGATTCAACATGTTTACTCCATTCATTTTAGGACAGTGTATTTATCATAATAATAATAATAATCATAATCTATACTTTATTAATCCCACAAGGGGAAATTACAATTTAACACACAACACTATTGTCCTTTACCTTAGACTTTGACAGTGCCATACAAAGTGTAAGGGATATTTAAAGGTCACTGTGTGATGGGTAGTTGGATGCAAGCAGACATGTACAGTAACAGTAAGACCCCAAGTCCACTGACAGTCCTGCAGTATTTCTGTGTAACCTGGGACCAATTTACTCTCCGTTTGCTGGGGAGTTATTTTTTATATATTTTCTAAGCAATCCCACAAACAACAGAACTTTCATTTCCTCATCTCTCTCTCAGATACACATACAGTGCAGCCAACAGACCACTTGTATTTATGTCTGAGAGTGACCTTGACACGTCCAACAAGCCTTCCCTGTTCATTTTGATTAGCCTCTCCCGACATGCCACACGCTCTCACCCACAGCAACTCTCCTCCCCACCCATCGGCAATAAAGTATTTTGAAGACTTTCTGCCTTTTTTGTTCTCTCCACTCTGCTCTCAAGCCTTTTACATCACACCATTGTGTGTGTTCTACATTTATTAACTACTTTATGTATGTTTTTTTGTTTCTTTAACCATCACAAGTGATTCGAAAATGTGAGCACGTGATTCCAGACTTTAATGCAGACTTCAAGTGCTAGTTCTGTTGAGGTTAGTAATGGCCAAATGAAGCTTTATGAAGCTTCATGAACCATTTTCTTTGTTTTATGAGCCCACTAGATGGTGCTCTCAGTTTAACGAAGGCTTGAAAGCACACTGAAATGCCCTTGAGGTTTTCTTCTTTGAACCAGGAGCGCAATCTAGTTGGGTCAACAAATACAACTAATGGTTCATGAAGCTTCATTTGGGCATCACTAGTTTAAGTCCATTCCAACCAGTAAAAGAAAAAATGGATCTTATTATTTTCATGTATTTTATTTTTGGACTACAATAAAATAATATTATATAATATGTATTGTGTATATACATATATATATATATATATATATATATATATATATATATATATATATATATATATATATATATATATATATATATATATATATATAGTGCACAACTCAAGACATTCCAAGCACCTCCATTGAATTGGGGTGGCGGCCTTATCCCTTCAGTCGTCTTCACTCTAACCATTTTCTATCTCCATCAATTTATTTTTTTCTGTTTTTCATCATTCCTAAAACTCTCACCCACTCTTCTTGCATGCAGTGTGTATTACATTGTAACTGTTTGCTTTCCGAGATCACAGATTGTTTCGGCTATTTGCTCCTCTGGATGAGCTCAGTTTGGAGACCGGGGGCTTTGATAGGCGCACGGAAAGCAGTAGCCTCTCAGTGAGGATCTAGTTAACCCGCACAGCCCTGGCATCTGGTCTTGTTTCGCTTCAACCCGACCTTTGTCAGTCTCTACTCGTGCAGCTCGCACTCACTCAACTGTTTCTCAAAGACTCCACAAATGAGAAAATACCTATTGTCAGCAAATATCAATTTACTTTCCCCAGTCTGCACATGTCTCAGAGGAAATTTACACCAGAATTATTGACTGTGGTTTATGGGTGTCTGAGCAGAGAAGCAGAGCTGCGGAGAATATTGACTGAAACTATGACAATAAGACCCAGACTGCAAGAAAATGAAGAGACTTCCTGTTTTTCTGACATTTAACTAACATAGAGACCTTAAGATATTTAAAGCAATAATAGCCAACAAAGAGCTTTAGCAGCAGGTGGAAGTGACTCATCTCAGACGTTGTTGGCTCCTGTTACTCATCTCTCCTCTCTTCTATATCCCTTCCTTCCTTATTAAGCTGAATGTTATAAAGTGCAGCTTCTGAAAATCAAATTCCATGTACTGTCACCACTTTTATATTTATATTTTATATTTATCCTGCTCTCTGAAAGAGTGATCTTGTAAAATGTTTGCTTTCAGTTGGCCTTTTACGTCAGCACTGAAGAACAGTTCATCAACCATTAATATCTATGTCTACCTCCAGTGGAGTGTTTGATTTTACGTTGTTTCTTGTATATGCGAGGCGTTTGTCACTGGGTATGTCAAAGTGACCTTTCAAGCTGTAGGTCTGAAGAAATACCAGTGTTTGCTCTTTGAAAAACTGACAGAATCTTTCATTTCAAAAGGCCTAGTCTTTCTTTACATCTTTTGATGTTGGATTTATCTTTCTGTCCAGACTTACTCTGTTTGACCTTCAGACTATGACTGGGCAAAGATGGAACCAATATTGAATAAACTGCTGATCCACTGTAAGAGCTGCAGGTCTCAAAAGAAATAAGGCTCAGTTGAAAATTGAGATTGGGGAAGCGAATATGTGGCGTGGTCATAGCACAATACTCTTCATAATCTCCCCCAACACATTTTCAATCCCAGCGTGTCAAAAAGTGACGCTTGGGACAGGTGTTTGGGTGTTGGCGTTTGTTTCTGACGCACATGCGTCTAGCCCTTCATTTTTCGACAGGGCTTGGTTGGGACTCTTGGTGTCAGAAAAATATTGTGGGTGGGGTTGTAAAATGTACGTTATAGTGACAAGCGGGACAAGAATAGGAAACAAACCCCGGTCTTCTGGGTAAAAGTGTTGTTTGACCCATCCACCACCCAACCTGCCTTCTTATGGGGATTGTTGGTCTTTTATGCTACAACTATATCTGTACCAAATTCAAATCCAAAACCTCTGTTATGTCTTACTGTTTATGTGTCTGTGTATTCTGTTACACTTATGTCTGTCTAGTTTGTCACCTTACACTATGTGTTATTGCTCTAATAAAAGTTTACTGGCTTTGATGTGAGGAGGAAGACTTGAGTTTTGGTTCCAGTTGGAACAAAGGAAACTTCCTTCAAGCCCCCAGTGCTATAACCCCACACAGAGTGACCTTGTGTCTAGCATTTACAATTCTAAAAGTTGTCAAAAATGGAGAAGGTATCTGACTCCAAGGAATTGAACAAAAAAAAAGAGAGGGTTAAAAATACCAACCCAGAACGTGAATTTGACGCCTTGACAAGAGCTGAGGAACACACTTTCTGCTCCTAGAGACCACAATACATCCCATCAATGTTTATCCACGGGGAACAGTCTAGTACACTCAGCCAACACATCAGAGGTGTGTGTGTGTGTGTGTGTGTGTGTGTGTGTGTGTGTGTGTGTGTGTGTGCGCGTGCATGTGTACACAAAAGGCAAATGCACTGGGTCCTATGTTGACACATTTAAAAATATTCATGGCAAGTTATTCAGGAGATGTGCAGTGCATTTCAAGAACATCTGCACATACACTAACAGCAACAAATCTAGACACACAGAAAAGTACATATATATATATACGTATATAACCTAATGCACCTCAGGGTTTTCCCCAGAGCGCATACATCCATACAGACTGTGGTAGACAAATGTGTAAAATGCCTGGGGCCTTTTCATGAATGGAGCAATAGGTCAATATCATGCATGATGGCTATGAGTTCTCGCCCAAACAGAATCCAGGCTGTCAGATTTCACACTTTTCTCTCGTCTGTCTGTTGTCCCAGCAGGGATTTGCAATCCAATGGACGTGGGATTTTCTTTGCAAGGCTGTATATTTGCATCTTGTGAAATCCATATGGGGTTTTGACATGCATAGGAGTCTCTTTTGAAGTGTTTTGTGCAGTCGTCATGGTTTACCCAACCTCTCTTCCTAAAACTTGTGGTCAAATACAACTAACTTGCATTAGCAGGTATGTTTTGTTGGAGGCATAATGCTGTTGGCATTACATTTTTTATCAATATACCAATGTGCTGTGTAAATTGAACAAAAAGAGTTCACTGCCAAAGCATATAAAGCATATAAATAAAATGCATTATTTTTATTAATATTATTATTCTATTCAGTGTCAATGTATTTAATGTTGACCTGTATTTGATTCAGGTGAGGTCTCATATTTTTAAAAGATGTTTGATTTCATGAGAAATGCTACAATAGGAATCATGCTTTGTTGATGTCCCATTGCATGACCTATTCCTTTACTTTCTTTTATATGTTTGAAAGAACAGCCATTCATCTGAGTTTACCTTGGATAAGAAAAGACAGAGGTGTGCCACAGGTGTCAGTATTTTTGGAATATAGATATTTGAAGAGCAGAGCGGCAGTACGCGACACCTCCGGTGTTTCGGAACGGGGACCTAAGGGCCGACACGTTGTGTTTTGATATGGTGGGCTGATGAACTGGTGAAGAGGCCTTTGATGTCACAGAAGTGTGTGTGTGTGTGTGTGTGTGTGTGTGTGTGTGTGTGTGTGTGTGTGTGTGTGTGTGTGTGTGTGTGTCAGGAATCAGTGCAGTAAAGAAGTGTACAGTGGAACTACTTGGCTGGGACACACAGGATCAAAGGACAGACATAAGTAGTGAACTCATCTTTTTGTAGAGATGTACACGATCACATACAGCAGGTTCAAAGTTGACATATTGATGTGTCCCTAACGACACTCCAAAAGAAACATTCTAGAGATGTTTCTGCTGAAAAGCACTGTCAGGGAGACATAAAGAACATGATGTTAGTTGAAACACTCTAGAAATAATTCCAATGCTATGTGTCATATATTGTTGCTTTTTTGAGTTGAACTATCTGGCTCAATGGATGAATGGTTCATCGGAAGAGCAGAGAAAAGTTGTAAGGTTGAATTAAACAATGCAGAAAGTGTGTGTGTGTGTGTGTGTGTGTGTTTTGAGATTGTGCTATTTTGATGATTTAATAATAGTAAGGAATCTATTACTCTCATCTGCGTGTATCAAATGGACCGTGCACTAGCAGTTGCTTAGAGCATTTTTACACAATTATGAAAGAAATATTACAATTTAAGGATTTTTTTTTCTGTTAGTGAACTAATAATGTACTGCTCTGTTAATCTTATCAATGCCTGTTGCTTCCATCACACCTTTTCTGTCCATATTTCTGGCACTGGTATAGGAAGATAATGTCCTCATTCTAAATCCCGCTTACAAAGCTGCGTTCGGCACTGTTATTTTCTCCAAGCTAGGGACACAACTGTCAGTGAGCCGACCCATAATTTAATCATTGAAGAAATTAGAGATGTGGGCAGTGATTCAAAATTCTGGAACCAAAATAGCTGTAAGCATGGGGATGACATGATACAAGCAAATTGGTACCTCTAACTGCTGCTTATTTCACCTGTGACTGCTGCTGCTGGGTGTAGAGTATGTAGCTGTTTATTGTAGTTTAGTGCCATCTGAACACTGAGTATGTCCCCCAAGTAGACTTTCTGAAATGTTTTTAAAGGCAGTGGGCAGTACACACACATTTTCTATTCTGATCTATTTGCACAGTTGGAAGTACTGTAGATTGTGAAAAAGAATAGGGGAGACCTTAGAGTGAAAACAATGGTGGGATTTGATCTCGAGTCAGCGGGGAGACTCCCGAGCCAGTCAGCTATTTCAGTGAACTCAAGCCGACATGTTAAATATTGTCTCCAACAGAAAGAGAGGGATTGTGTTTGGGCATGAGCCATCGCATTATAATTGCTAACAACCACATGGTAAAATCAGCTTGAGCGCATGCACTTTGAACCCTTGGTTTATATCAGTGCAATTACTAAATGCTTCACACTCATCTGTCTTACCCAAATGCTTCTAAGTGTAGCATAGCACATTATGGTCTGCCAGGTTAAATACAGAGAAATAATAACTAAAATAATAAAAATTACATTTTTCACACTGCAGGTTATCCACTTTTCACAACTCAAAACAGCATCAGATAGAACCCAGTAGATGTTTTTTTCATGAAAATATTGTTTTTTTTGCTAGAGTTGCTCCCAGAAACCGGTTTGTGTTGGCTGAATTAAACTACACAGTGCAAATGACCGGACTATTGCTGCATAGGGTGGCTGCGTGACTTATATCATATTAAAATAGCACATTTTACACCACTAAACTGGTAAGAGTACATCCGTTTTGTGAGGGTTCAAGCTGTTAGATAAGTTGTCTGGCTGTCTATGGTTAGTGGGGGTTGTGATGTGTGGCTATGCTGCTAAAGAGATGGAGAATGATGATACCTTGATGGAAAAACAGCATTGTGCCCCTTCATATGTTTGTTGACAAGTCTGCCTGCTCTGCATACCTCATTTGCATTTAGAAATCCATTCTCAATAGGGCTGAACTGAGATAATGACAACGCTTATCAAAATCATGTATAAATTGAAAGTAAATCACATATTAATACATGATGTAAAGAGTTTTTGCCTTAGTCTTACGTTGAAGAAATCTTCCAAGCATTAAATATAAAATAATTAATTAATTAGTCAATTAATATTTAAATGACACATTTCACAACCAAAGTGCTAATGTAGCTAAGATATTACGAAGATTGATGAGATGAGAGAGTACAACAAAGTAATATAAAAACCTAAAGTACAACATAACAAAAAAGCCACAATGACACTGCAGACATGCAGTCTCCTCTAATCATTACACAAAAGCTCTTAAAGGTCAGGTTGGAAACAGTCAACTCCAATTTAGAAAAAAGTCACTCAAAATAGTTATTATACTATAATTCTTTTTATATTCAAATATTAGCTTGGGTCTCTGCATGAACGAGTGTGTTTAATATTGTGAAGATGCTTTGAAACTGACAAAACTCAACTCAATTTCAACCCTGCCTCTGCTGCTCCTGCTGACAAGTGGCACCAAAAGTGGATTGCATTTCCAGACCCTGGACTTAAATCAGAGAGCACACTGCCAAAAGAGCCAAGGCTGGCCAATTGACCAACAGGCAGTGGCCTTTTTCATCATCCATTTAAAGATCAATAGGAGGGACCTCAAGCTCATCAGCTTAACTTTACTGAAGACAGGATGAAATAAAATTGAATAGCTGTGGCTTCAGAAGAATGAAACAGTAGCAAAGGTTAAAAAACCCATGGGAATAATAAAGTTTTTTTCTCTCTCCTGGGTCAGGTACAAGAAGAGAATAGATTGGAGTGTTTCCAGTGAGCAGGGAAGACGCTATTATGAATCTCAGCAGAGTGAAAAGAAGAAGAAAGTTCAGACCTTGGAGAACAAAACAAAAACAGGGTAGAATGGGAAAGAAAAAATCAACATGATAAAGGACATTTCTACTTTGGTTGGATTTAGGTGTCGATATGATGACCATCAGCAACTCATTTAGGCCTCCTGCAAATAAAGTGTAAACATCCACATCACAGCCAAGTATTGCCAAATGGGACCATACCATGGTCATATTAGTGGCCAAATGAAACTTTATGAAGCTTCATGAATCACTTTATATTCTGAGCTCACTGGATGGCACTTTCTGTTCAAAGGGTTGAAAGCACAATGAATTGCCTTGAGCCTTTTTCTTTAAAACAAGAGCACTAATCTATTGGGGTCAACAAATACAACGGTTCATGAAGCTTCATTTGGAAATCCCTACATAGTAACAAAAAGGTGTAAATTAGCCATAAACTGTTACTTTCATAATTTTTTGAAACTGGAATCTAAATATATAGTTGGAGATTTGTTCAAAATATTTAGCTAAAAGTCCAATGACATCAACATGGCCAACATTATTTGCAGTTTTTAGCCATGCTAGTGGCTGTTGGGAGTTAGTCGGTTAGTCGGCTGGACCATCATTTTCATTCATGAAACTGATTTTCTTTTAAAAGAGTGGATCCATATCATAAAAGATGGTCAATGTTGTTTGTTTGAGTAAAAGTCATAGTTGGACATTTGGGAAATGTGCTTTCCTTTCTTGCAGAGAATTTTATAGTTAGTCTTTTTGTGTCAGCTAGAGCCAGGAGGTGATTAGCTTAGTAGAATAACAAAAAGGCTAGATACCACTCAAGGCAAGTCAGGAAATATGTTTTTGTAATTTTGGAGAACAAACCCTCTAAACTCTTGTCCCCTCTATCAAAATGCCTGCTCTGAAACAAGGGTTATAAAAGGAAAGTCTTATGGCCCTGAGACACTAACCCAACAGCTGACCGTTGGCAGAAAAGTCAAGTTGACCAAAAAAAGACCTCAGAGCACACCGAAGTGATGCCGACTGCCGACGGCAGCTGATTGGAAGAACACGCGACGTGGGTCTGGTTTCTACGGAAATTCAAAGCCAGACTGTCATGGTGGTTTGTTCAGAATACAATCTCTAATATTTTGAACCCCAAAACATTGACAAAGGTACCGACCTTTCATGGATGATAGAAAAGTATGCTGTGTGGATAGATTCATGAGGAGGAAAAACTGCTCTCCTTTTTGCTCTATCCCTCAGTCTACATAAAGAATAATTTCAACTCCATATTAGGTACTGAACTCATTCCATCTTCTCATTATTGTGTTGATACAGACACACTTTCTCCCACTTTGTCAGGATTAAAACATTTTCACATGAAAGACAAGTATGACTATAATACACCTTCGGACTTGGATGATGAATACCAGAGAGTCTCTGCAGGGGTGTTTGTGTTTGTATGTTGAGGTGATTCTGAAAAGACATCTGAGCTGTATTCAGGCTCTGCTTCTGACATGTTCGTTCACTTTTACTCCCCCGATGAAACGCTTTATCTTCTGGCATGACTGCGGGAAGCGCTACTCTCTTCAAACAACCACAGATATGAAGGGGAAGTCAATGAAATTAGGAAAAAAAGTCATGCAAAGTTGTAACCTGAGAAGCCGTCATTGGAAACTGTTTGGAAAAGGGCAGGCATGTGATTGGAGGAACACTCTCTACGTCCACCATTGTTGTCTAAACCACACCCATAGCCATCAGTAGCTCCTCACCGGACGCTGATTGGCTGCTACATCCACAATGTTCCTCTTCCGTGATTGCTCTGGTGATGCCGGAAATTGCGCCGGACATCCTTATTTTTGGCCGGATGTCCGTTACCTTCTGCTTTCTTTGTGTTGGAATTTTAAACTCTGTTGGCTTTCTGAGGACTATGGCTAACTGCTCCTCAGATCTCTGCAGGGTAAATCCAGACTGCTAGCTAGACTATCTGTCCAATCTGAGTTTTCTGTTGCACGACTAAAACAACTTAAGAGCGTACACATGTTCCACCAAAACAAGTTCCTTCCAAAGGCTATTTTGCAGCGGCACCGGGGCTCCATCTAGCACCGCCCATGACGATTGTGATTGGTTAAAAGACATGCCAATAAACCAAAGCACGTTTTTCTCCCATCCAGAAATACTGTGTGGACTAGCCAGACCCTCCTCTGCACCTCTGTGGAGGAAGTTCTGGCAATGTAAGACTAATTAAAGCCTGTCATGATGAATTTTCATGTGATATGGGATCCCGCATTTCTCGCGTGATATTGTGAGAATCTAGTTATCAAGTTATCTCTCTGAAGTTTTATTTTCAATTAAACCGTATGAAGTAATTTTGAAGAACTTAGCAAACAGTTGCCTGTTGACACATCCAGCAGACACAGATCAACATTACTATTCATTTGGAATCGGGTCTCTAGCCACCCAACAAATGTAAGCCCAACATAGCTCTGGTTTAATCTCCACCAAGCCATACACCCGCTGTCTAGCAGCTACAGTAAATGCTTTGTACACCAGCTAGCCAGTAGCATTGACTGTATGCTGTTTGCATTATTTAAAGACTGTCAAATCTCTGTTCCCAAATCATGTCTGGATATGGTTGCATTTGTTTGTGGATTTTCTATTCACTGTGGCACATAATCATCTGTAGATTCAGCAAGACACAGCCGGATGTGTGTCATCTATTTACTTTTTTATTTGCATACATAATTTAATTATTGAGTAAACTTTCAACAACGCATCTATGCTTGTGCTCATCTTTAGATTATGGCACGAGATATTATGTTCTGTTCACTGGGATGCAAAATGTACCTAATGTTCGTTTTAATGTTTGTACCATTTCCGAGTGTTTTATACTCATTAGCATGTAAAGCCATGTCCAGAGGAGTCATCATCAGATTGATATCAATCTGGGGAAAAAACTCCATTACCAGTACCTGCACCAGAAACTAAAGTATTTCCATTGCATTAATTCTAAAAGCACAAACACATAATGTTTAACCAATCTAATGCTCTGACTTTTAACAGAAGTCTCTTCCTTAGACACTGGTCATACATTCTGATGAATTGACTTTGCTGCTTCTTCAATGTTAACTGGAAGCCTTTTAATGTGAAATATGGAGGGAGTGTTGTTTAAATGACAGGGACACTTGTTTTGTAAAATTATGTAATATATTAATATAAAGCAGATCAAATTAAAAGTAAAAACCTGTATATCAGCTATGATCTGCATTTTGCTTTGTTAATTGTTTGCTACTTTGTGTCTAATCAGTAGACTTTTGACATTTGTCTGTGCACATACTCACTGATTTAGCAGTATGTGCCAAAGGCAAGCCGCAAGAAGCAAGTTCATACTTCACAAAAGATAGCTCAAAGTTTAGTTCACACAGATTCAATTAACTAGTTCATGTTCATAGTTTACAATTTTGAAAGCTGAATTAGATTCCAAGTCCCAAAAAAATGAATTAGTTCACATTCATTTCTTCAGTGTTTTTTATGTTTAATGTTTAAAGTTTCTGGCCACATAACACATGTAAATCAAGTATTAACTTTCCTTTTATCTCCGTTCTGTAGTGATGTCCAAAGGAGGCTTCATAAACCATTAGTTGTTTGTTCAGCCCACTAGATGGTGCTCTTCGTTTAAAGAAAAAGGCTCAAGGAATGCACTGCAAAAAAGGGGTGTCTAAAATAAACAAGATAAAAACACGAAATCTGAGGGAAAAGGTACTCAAAACAAGTGAAATTATCTGTCCATGTAGCAATTTAATTTCACATGACAAGCTTGATTGTGTAAGAAATAACTCTTAAAACAAGATAAATGATAAAACACTTCTAAGTCTTTTCTAAGTTTTTATTTATCTTGGTAAGAACCAAATAATTTGCAGTGTGGCAATTTCTGTGTGCTTTCAACCCTTTGTTGAACAGAGTGTGGGCTCAGAAAATAAAGAAAATGGTTCATGAAGCTTCATTTGGCCATCACTGCTGTTCAGAATGAGTGATGTCCTACATCTGAGTCCCATATGAGTAAACAAAATCAGATTTGGGCCACTTTTGTGTGCAGTATAAACATAGCCATAACCAGCCAAGAAATGTTTTCCTTTAAATTTAGTCTTAACTCTCAAATCAGTAATAATTGAGCATTAATTTAATGAAAATAACAATATAGAGCACATACAAGACAGACATTCATTTGACAGAAACTACTTCCAAACCATTGCAAGCATGATAGATGGGTAAAAAAAAAAGAGACTCATTTTTCATTTTAAAGTCAAAGTGAAAATCAGATTGACAGAACAGAAGCAGCCTGTTTTGCACCATGTATATGAAGAGAAAGAAATGGAATTAACTGCAAATCTTGACATTGTCAGTTAGGTGAGTGTGTTGGCAGCAGTTTTGTCCATTCAGCCGTGCTATCTGGCTATCTGTTAGCACCGGGTTTAACTCCAATCTCCAAGGCCTTATACATTTGTCAGCTGCATACCTGCCACCAGCTCTTCACTCTTCAATCAATCAGCATTTGGCCCTCAATAGAGCGGAGCACTATGGCCTTTTTCTCTCCAGCGTTAGACATTCTACAGATGAAGAAACAGGCTGGAAAGATTGAGAGGTTGGAGAGAAGCAGATTGAAAAATAGAGAGAGTGAGTGGAAAAAGGATCCTAGTTATTTGAACGGTGTTGTGTATCACAAGGCGACGTATTGAGCAGAAATATCTTTCATACAGATGTCAATGAATGTGAATACATTATTGGCATTACTGGACAGGAAACGCACTCTAAACAAATCTGAATTAAAAAATTCTTTCAGTATAATTTGTTTGTCAGTTAGCCACAAACTTCAGATTACTATCCCCAGAGTCATAACTCGGACATCAACACACACACACACACACACACACGCACACACACACACACACACACACACACACACACACACTGTATAGCAAAAGAAGAAAAAAAAATCTCAAAACTTTCATTCATCTTGACCTCTCTCCATTATGTTAACAAACCTCCAGGTTTTTAAAGAAATATCCACTGAAATCCGGACTTGTATCTGCCCAATGCTAAAGGGCAGATACAAGTATTATGATATTTTGATGTTTTGGAAAGTATGCTTCTTCATTGACAGTAATGGAGATTTAGATAAAAAAAAGATAAATATCATTCTCATGACTGTAAGTTAAATACGACTTTACCACTAGCCACCTGTTAAGGCGGGGACACATTACTACTGTTGAGCCGAAATGAATATGATTCAATATTGCTGACTAGACCGGGTCTGTTCCAGCCTGGCTCGTGCCAGTCGTTCTCATAAAGAACATTTTTAATTATTATTATTCGTATTCCGTAAATGAACAGCATTATCCGCCGTTCATTTTACAAAGGTCCCTAACCTTTAATTTCCTCACGAAAACCTTTTGCAAAAAAACTTTTTCCATCTAAAAAAGCCTTCAGTGCCATTTCTTTGGTCTTCTTTAAATGAAGAAGTACTTGTAATTGTTGTTTCTATAATAATATAATAATTATTGTTGTTGTTAATATTTCTTAGAATATGAGTCTCTATCTGTGAGAGTTCTATCATGAGTACAACTGCACTCCATTGCCATGCAGGCATTTTGTTTCACGCTTGGAGGCAAGATTAATTTAAAGAAGGAGCGTGAGGGTAGAAGAGGGGAGATAAACAGAAATATACAACTCCTCAATCTGCATGGATTAAGATGTGGCTATTTACTACAGTGGCAACGGGGATTCTGTGTGTGTGTGTGTGTGTGTGTGTGTTTGTGTTTGTATGTGTGTAATGAAACATTTCATTCAAATGAGTTGTCTTCCACACAGGGTTGAGTGTGGCCACTTCAGCTCCAAATGAATAATAGCATAATAGCACCTTTCTCCATCCTCCATTTCCATATGTATTTAATTTAATCAGATTCATATTAAAAATGTGCAGTAGGCAGAGATGAAAAGTAACAAAATACATTTACTCACATTACAGTTAGTTTTGTTGTATATTATGAATTTTTCAAGTAGTTTTTAAAATTGGTAATTATAAATGTATTTGATTACTTTTTGAGTGAAGTATTGTATTTCGCTACATTACAAATCCCATCCGTTACTGAGTAAAAAAAAAAAAAAACTGAAAGGAAGAAAAACGAATCACTCCTGGAACCACTACAGTGACGAATCAGCATCTAGGCCACCTTCCAGGCGCCAAATCTTTGTGTAGGAGATTGATAACGAGATGGCGGTGGCCTGTTTCAGTAGAAATGCTAGCTGACCCCTTGTCCTATTTTCATTACATGGGCGAGATCCCCCCCCCCCGCCCCCCGCCCCATTTTACAGTTGTTTTTTTAATGCAACTAAGTAATTTTCAGTTAAAAGTACATTTTATTTGAACTGCTTAATACTTTTACTTGAGTCATTTTTCAGATAGGTAATTTCACTTGTACTTGAGTAATATTTCATCAAACTATTGGTACCTTTACTTTTAAATATTTTAGTATTTTCTTTTTTTTCTTTTTCCACCTCTGGCAGTAGGATAAAGTATAAAACTTACCCTTGATATGTGTTATTCATCAACACCTCACCCAAGTTTTGCATTGTATCATTATGAACTCCTTTAATATGATGATTATGATAATTAACATAACTTAAGTCATGTAACTAACCCCGAGCTGATTGAGAGCAGAAAAAAAAACATATACTTGCTTGGATAAATATTGTATCACATGCGCTGGTATGTATCAAGGAAGTTGGGCTTCCTCCTTGAGGCATTTTTAAAATCCATTTCATCCATCAAGTTAATTAATAAAGAACATTTTCTGCAAAATTTAGGGTGTTGCCATAATTTACTGTATGATGTGAATGTGATCAGGGCCTGACTGGGATATTAATTGCGTGTACTACACACAAAAACTTCTTCAAAAAGCACCCAAATTAGTTAAGTTTCAAGACTTCTTTAACTACAAGTCATGTACTTTTTTTTTTGCTGATCATTATTAACTATGTATTACTTCCACCATCCCAGGCAGGAATGAAAAAATGATTTAGCATCGTATGAAACTTACTTTTTTTGTTTGCTAGTGACAGAGAAATGTGAAAACATGGCCTACCTTCTTTTGTCCCTGACCTATATCTTGGTCCTGGGTGCTGCAAGTTTGATGTCCCTGTCTGTCCCTTGTCAGTGAATTCTGTTTCATTGGCCTGGAGAGAACAGGTTTGATTCACAGAAAGCTGCAGAACCGGACTCTTCATCACCAACGTGAGGCAGTGTTTTCCTGCGAGGCTGTTAGGGACAGGGCCCCGTTTCACAGAAACTATTTGCAACCACTGCTCACACACTGATCGCAAAGGGTTGAGGCATTGTCTTTCTCAAATGATTGTTGCTCACAAATTGCAGAAAAACAGCAGGACTACTGGGACCGGCATGTTCATGTATGGTTTGCAAATGTTTTTTTTCAATCAATGAAGTTGTTCACTGTAATGGATTAGCCAACTCAAGGAAGCTTCAAGAGTCTAATCTAACTGATTTTTGTACCATATGAAAATTAATGGAAACCAATGGCTGCCTACAATGGTAAAAAAAAAGAACATTGACATTTGTAAAACAAAAGAGCATGGTTTGAAAAATGATAAGCTGTGATTTTAAGTAAGTGCTGTTTAATCTGCAGTTACCAGACACATTCAGAGTTGTATCAGCACCCTCTTCCTGTTCTGAACAGTAAAACTGTGCAATAGATTTGCCTTTAAATCCAACCTGGTTGCACGCATCTAAAATGCAACGCTGATGGCCTTGCTTGTTTATGGTAAATATACACTAATGCCTCTGAATTAATGTAGTAATAAATGAAAGATTCTACAATACTACGTGTTGCACTATTTAGATGGAAATGATCTTAAAGTAGCTGCAGAAGCCAGCATCTTCTTTGACTTTTTTTGTTGTTTTTACATTAAATTCAACCAATGTCTGACAGAATGTTCCACCACTGAAATGAGTCACTGGAAGCAGACTACTAGCAGGTTGTGTTTTGTGTCAGAATCTTGTGTTCATTAGCCTGGAAAGCTGTTAGGATTCCAGATTTCTCACAGGAGGCACCACTATGTGGATTTTTCAGCAGAGATCGTGACCTCTGACAGTGCACGTGTAAATATTCTTCCCCTCCAAAAAACTAAAAGGGAATAGTTTCGTAAGAGTGCAAGTACATCACAAGATTGCTCTCCTGTGCCAGGCCTTTGTTTTTTTTTTGTCAGCCTGTGCTTTCTTCTCCATGCAATACGATATAAAAACTGCTGTGTGCGGTGCAGAGATCTGGGAAAAAAATTGCTCTGCGGTACCCAGCCTTGCTTGTTCTTTTTTTTCTTTTCTTCCATACAATTTCACACAGCATGAAAGTACATTTGAGACTGAGGGATTTAATATGCTTATCAGACTATAATTGTCAAGTTCAAAACAGAGAACACATGAGAGACATAAAGCAGAGCTAGGGCTTCAGAGATGCAACAGAGGAGTCTTACATTCTTGCTCTCCTTTTCTTTCCGTCTGACACAAGCTCAAAGTCCGCCCTAAAAAGACAGCAATCATCATTTAAAAGAGATGATTATTTGTGCACTGATAAAAGCTGTCTAAATAATGTTGCTTTACAAAGTCTTTATTAACCATTAACAAGGTATTATAATCATCAGTTTCCACTTTCGTTTTCGTTTACAGAAGTCTTGTGTCATGTGACATGACACAAGACTCATGTGGACACACTGACATAATTGTTGTCATTGTACTTAGAATTCCTCAGCGGGGAGACAGAAACTACGCACTATAGCTTTAAATGAAATGGAAATGCTAATGAGGCTTATTTATTGTTTTTATTATTGTATTTCACTTTTTATCTTTATGTCTGCACCAGAAATGCATGCTCGCACTGCGAATACTGCTACGAAACAACATTCAGATCATGTAGAGAGCTACATTAAAATGTTAAATGAATGTGTCATGTATCATGCTAGTGGAGCTTCTCTGGAACTACAGTACACACAATAATGACAGGACACGCCCCTGAAACATATCTTCTCCCACCCCCAACAAGATTTTTAATCATAACATTCAATATGATTTGCAAACCATTAGTTTCTTACTTTTCATAGTCTCCTTCTTGGTAAGGCTAAAGCGTGATTTATGGTTGTGCGGATGCTCCTCGCAGAGCTTTTGTCGTAGCCTAGGTAAGTGGCCTCAAGTTTATACTTGTGCGTTGGTGTGTGCGTCGATCTCTTTAAGAAAATAGGGCCGGCATTTGTTTATGTATGGAGAGCGTGTGGTAGAGCAAGTGAGAGAGTGACAGGGATTAGCTTCGGAGTGAGTACCGACTCTAGGGCCATAGTGAGAGAAACAAAGTGTCTCCCCTGTGCTTTCTGACCATGGTGGGAAATCTGTAGCAGGAAAAGTTAACATGGACAGGGAGCAACAGGAAAGGAATCGGGGGAAATGCAACGCTACTAAGTCATGGCTGAGCTGCTTGCGTCGCCGTGAAGTGTAGTTGCATTTTTTCAGAGGTGCACGTCAGGCTACGGCATAGGATCCGAAGCTATGCCGTGGGTTCAATAGAGAAGCATAAATCACGCTTAAGAGACAGTGGTTACTTTACTGCATTGTAGTGACTTGCTAATACATCTTCATCCGCTGTCTGTTAAAACATCCCTTCTCACTGTGAAATATTAGGTTCTAATTGTGTAACATACCTGCGGATAACTTATTCTGTAGCCACGCGTAGCTCATTTGCTGCCACAGGCTCAGTGCTGCTAGAAGTTGGCCGATAAAGCATTTCCAAATGAAGTCACACAAACGGCCTCAAAAGTAGACTCCTCACTTGCAAGATATGACAAATCAAGTGCTTCTCATGTTTTTATTCATCAAGTATGAGGATTTAACTGGTCTGTTGCCCTGATTCAGCTTTTCTCTTAATACAGGGACTTGGGGCCAGTTTCATCCACTTAATATAGCCAGTAGCTTCTGATAACAATGACTTCGGAATAATTTGATGCCTTGTTTTAATCTTCCCACCTTTGGGTCCTGACCCATGCTTTGAAAAACAGCAGTACACGTGCATAATAGTGTGCCTGGGGCGCAGTTGTGACCCAGATACCCCCCGCTAAGTCAAGCTGAGTGGGTAATTAAAGTACTTGTGTGCTGCTCAGCCACTGTGTCTGCCCACTGGGGGATGGATGTCGCTGTAATTGAGGTATTACAAATTGTTTAGTTCGCAATGAATCCCCTGGTCAAAATAGGCAATTTAGAAATGCTTTAAATGAAGATCAACTCAATGAACAATTGACGACTCAGTATTTTTGACTTTTTGTAAGCCCTCAGACAAATAAGTATACGATGCAAAGGCTGGAGAGGAGTGAAATGAGTTTGTGTCCTGCTTTGAAAAAGTACTGAAAATAATTCTCCCTCAGGGTTTTAAAAAAATCTATTTAATGGCGTGAACGATTAAAGATAGCTTTAACAGGATGTGGCACATTATTCAGTCCCATCAAATCATTTGAGAGGTTAGGGTAATGCGACCAACTCAAAAAGCTCTGGGCTCTTACAAATCACTTTAGCATTCACAACAATATCCCACATTCTTTTTTAATACAAACCTTTATGCAATTTAAAGGATACTTTAAATTTAGAATATAAAAACGGATCTTCAATTTAGCCTGAGCAACTCCGCAGCATGGCACATGTATTTGATGCTTCTTATAGCGTTGTATTTCTAAAAGCTACTTTGTATTACTATCAGTCTTCCCTGCAGGGAGCAGGCAACAGAAGGCAAATGCAATTACCAAAATGTGCATACTCACCCTGCCTAACCGCAGTGGCATATATTCCACAGACACACAGTGGAGAAGGAGCACCCCTGTGCCGTGTGTGTGAGCTGCATGCATCATGTATGCCTTGCGTAGGTTTATGTACTTTTATCATTGTTATTCAGAAACTGTTGCTGCGTGCCAACATGGTTCCCCTGTGGTTTGGTATAGATCCGCAGTGCTCTGGTCATTTGTCTCCCATGGCGACTTTATAGCATGACCTCAAAATGACACGTATTCTGTGTAAACCTGCAAAGACTGTGGTTATTCCTAAAGATCACATCAAACATGCTTCACTCACAGCCATATAGCTGGCTGTGGACACAGTGATACAGTACGTGAACATGCATACACACTTAGCTTTACATTGTTATATAAGGAAATACCTATCACCCTCCAGGGAGAGAGGAAGTAGAGAACACAATCTCTTGACTGAAACAGAGCAAATAAGCACCTGTTTTTAACAGGAGAGAGCAGTCGGACAGCCCACGTGAGCAGTGCGGCTCGGCTGTGGCACATCTAGCGATTCGGCGTGCTGTTCTTAACAAATACGTTTTTTTAAGCTTTATTTATTGAGATTTTTCACATTCGTCTGACAGGAAATTAACATTATCCATCATCTCAAGATACAGACACAAAAAGAGCAAACAACATTCAAAACAGACATGCAGATCAGAGAAAAAAAAGAATGAAATGCTTGCATCATAGTGTATTTAAGCATAGATAGATAGGACGGACCACCTGTAGAGTTATAAGTTCATATATTTCCAGGTCAGGTAGACTCTTCACATAGTTAATTAATAGGTCCCAGGTTTTGTAAACTGCATCATACCTGTGATCCATTGGTTGTGTGATGGAGGCGTTACATCCTTCAATTTAAATAGAATTGAGCAACTAGATAATGAAGAAGAAAAGGCAATGACCTTCTGTAAGTGAGCAGAGAGAATAGAAATCATTCGGAAATGAGAATATGCCAAAAATAGCAATTGTAGGAGGAATAGGCGTAATACTACAGCCATAAGTCTTGGAAATGGTGTCAAAAAATGATGAACAGAAAGGGACCAGTTTTGGCCAAGACCACAAAATATGACAGATGGTTGGAATAAATTAACTTGTACCTGTCATATTGATTTCAAACAACATTACCCATTCCACAACAGTTTTAATGTCCATAACTGTAGAATATGTCAAAGAAAAATAATTTACATATATTGTTTTGTTTTCCCGTTTCATATTAAAAGCCCTCCAGCATTTCCTTCTAAAATAACTATAACTTACATTTATGATGAAATGAAATAAAATATTCTATTATTGATGGCCGTGATCAATGGTGAACTTGAGGCTCAGGATCATATCATGAATTGAAACTTTCCCAAATGACCAAGAATGTTTTGACACACGCACACACCAACACAGTGGTAGAGTGGTCGCCTGCCAATCGGAAGGTTGGTGGTTTGATCCCTGGCCCTGCTGTCCCGTGTTGAAGTGTCCTTGGGCAAGACACTGAACCCTGAGTTGCCCTAGATGCTGCACCATCGGAATGTGTGTGAGTGTTTATCTGATGAGCAGGTGGCACCTTGTGCGGCCACAGTATATGAATGTGTGTGAATGGTAAATGGTTCCTGGACTATGTAAAAGTGCTTTTGAGCAGTTGTTGAGACTAGAAAAGTGCTATATAAGAACAGTCCATTTACATTCACACTGATGAAAGGTAACAGTAGGTAAGAATCAAGCTCCTTTATTTTTATGATGAAAAGAGAGAGAGAGAGAGAGAGAAAGAGATGGAGATAGAAAAGGTACAAGGGGAATTGTTAGAGAGTGACAATATAAAGGGGAACAGAGGAATCAAAAGAAACAAACCTGAAAATTAGATTGCAAGCAAGCAAGGAATAACAAAGAGAATGTGACAGTGAGAACATAAAAAGTGTGTGGTGGAAAAGGCAAGAACACAAGAAAATAAAGGATGAGAATGCCATTTAAAAAATAGAGATTGTGTGTTACAGCAAAATGGCTGAAAGAGCAAGCCAGATATGGATAGTGAAAGAAAGTGAGGTTGGTAGCACTTCGAGGTAAAGGAAGGGAGAAATATATTTTAATACCCAGAATGTGAGATAATAAAGGAACTGGGGAGAAAAAAAAAACACAAAGCGCAAAGGAGCAATGATTAGAGAGGGGAAGGTTGAGAGAGCAACCTTTATATGGCAGGAAAGGAACAAAGAAAGAGGATGCAGAGTGGAAGAAGAGTAAAACTAATGAGCAAAAGGTCTCAGGACCGCACTGTGAAATCTCTTAATAAACTGAATGTGATTAACTGATGTTTTATCTCTAGAGAAGAGTTTGTCGGTTTCATCGTAAAGGGTAACTACCATTTTTTTCAGCCTGGACACTATTTTCTTCTGTTTTTGTGTCTAAGTGACTAATGGACACAACAATCTTTGACTTTGGTTCAGTATAATCTAAGCCTGTCAGGGGCAAAATTAAGCACTTTTCGTGGACCAAATTACGAATTACAATATACATTTGCCCCATAGGGTTACATTACGACCCCGTCTGTGGCTACTGGTTACAGCGCTCACACCTGACACTGGACCAATTTCAAACATTGTTTTTCTGTCACTTACACACAAAAACGTAGGACAATAGGGGAAAATCCAGGTTGAAAAACAAAAATTTAAGCCTAACTCTTTAAGGCTATGTTCCCACTTGGCATTTTTGACAAGAAAAAGCGCTTTTTCCAAAAAGCATCCAAGAGCGTCTTTTGTTGCTATGACGACAGCTACCATTACAGGATCCGAGAGTGCTATGTGGAGCAGTGCTAGGTAGATAAAACAAAGCAGTAGGGCAAGTTAGAGAAAGAACAGAGAGAGAGAGAGAGAGAGAGTGTTGATAATATTAGCGTTAGATAAAACAAATCGAGTTCCCTGAAAAGGGAGAACCCGGTCATATCATATAACTTGCTGTGCTCCGACTCCATTTTTTCTTGTTATTATGAAAACAACAGGTCTGGCTTCTCCGCTTGTCATTGGTCAACTGTCAAAAAAGTGCTTGACGTAAGACACCCAAAGGTGCAGAAAAGAAGTCGATGGTGGCGTTTCAAAATGCGCTGACAATTGGAAAACACGGTTTAATCCTTTAGAGTAAAACAGACGCTGTCAGCTTAAAAAAAGACGCCAAGTGTGAACATAGCCTCTGGCTACTGGCAGAGCAGAGCAAAAAAAAAGCTGAGAACGACACAGCGCTTGTATACCCCCATACTGTATACCAGTGGCTGAAGACCCAACGCAGCCACAAAGGAGATGGAACAATTAGGCGACCACTATAAATTTAGCATGTCATTAAAACTGTAACTTTAGTAGCAAATCAATGTGTAATTAAAATGCAGAAAAACATTAAAAGCAGATTGCTGCTGCCGGTCATCAATAATGAATAGGAATAGTGATGCTGGAGAGCAATTATGGAAAAGCTCTTTCAGTCTCTAAGCCTCTGAGTGAGGAGGCAGTTTATGTGTTCTCCAGCTTGATGAATACCACCTGTTCATTAGGAGGTGTGCGCTCATGAGATTTGATAATTAGCATAATCAATGCCACTAAAAACCTGTTCTGCTCTGTTTGTGGACCAGTTACATTGCACTTCAAGTCCTGCTGTCAGAAACATGTTTAGCAGTATCATTAGGGGTATTAGAGGACCTCTAGCCAAAAGATATTAAGACGTTTCATCAAAGCAGTGCTTTACTGTGACAGAAATAAAGCGGAAATAATTTTACATCAAGTTGGATGCCAAAAAACATCTTTCTGAAACAAACGGCACAAAACACAAGATTGGTTGGTTTTTGTCACATTAGAAATACTTTCATAATACTAATGTTTATTTATGTGTTCAAACTTAAATGACCAAAACCCTATGCACTATATAGTGTAGCCCCAAAAAGTCACGCCATGCCTCTAAAGACACACCTTTAAGCAGCCCCGTTGTAAAAATGCAAATCCCTGCCGTGCTGGGCTGATGCACATGAGTCAAACCAAGTCAAGTCAAGCCAGCACGTACTGTATGTAATAAATAAATCTACTAGTGTTGGTCCTCTTTAGCTTAGTCAAAGTTATTGGTCATTATATTTTATGTGGAAAAGAGCAGGACAAGAACTTTCCAATTTTTACTTGGTATGGCACCTCACTGTGTTGTCACAGAATCCGCCGGAACTCCGCAAAATGTACGTATGTATGTATCATCTGCTTTCTTTCTGTTGGAATTTTAAACTCTGGTTGATATGAGGACTGTGGTTAACTGCTCCTCAGATCTCTGGTGTCGGCACCATCAACAAATCTAAAATATACTTTTCTTACAGAACTATTTTCTTTAAAGTGACCATATGATATGTATTGCACAGTATGCTTTTGTATAAACTTCCAGTGAGGTGTTTGTTCAGACTGTAGTACATTGAACTTTGTAGTAAGGTAACAGGAATCATGACATTTTATGAAATCAGGCAATGAATGTAATTTTGAAGTCCTCCCTGCAGTGGAGCAGCAGCGTCCCAGTAGTTTTATTTCACAAACAATAGCATAGAAGTAACTGCTTTTTGTAGATCTCAGTGTGAATGCTAGATGGAACGCTTTATATGTGGTTTCCATGTTATATCATGTGAGGAGACGGTATCAATGAAGTAGTGGGAAGCTGAGGGAGATGGGTTTTATTGCGTTGGGTGAAGGGATGGGAGGGCAAGGTAATGATTATTTGATATTCCTTCTCTGGCTCTATCTACCACACACACACACACACACACACACACACACACACACATGCACAAACATGCACACGCATGCTCACACACACACCATCTTCCCTTTCCATCTTTCTCGTCACTATCATTTCTCTCCATGGGGATCTTGTTGTCAATTCCTCCCAAGACTCATAATTGCTTTGCCGGCCTCTCCATGTAATAGCCCCATACTGAGTAATCCTGAGCACTCAGCCTGTTCTCTGCCTATGACTAAAGATTACTTTATTGATCCCTCCTTCTCTCCCGTTTCTTCTCTCTGTCTCTCGGTCTCATTTCCACACTTTTTCATGCCTAGCAATAATTTCCTCACTATTTTCCTCTGCTGTTTCCTGCCACTAGGTTCACATGACCCCATGCAGTGCAAAGCAGGGCTCCTGTGGGTAATTTGCTCCCGCCCAGTGGTCGATGCTTCACTTTTTCTTCAGCATGGCTGACTCAATCCGCTGAAGATTCCTCTTTTTGTAAAGCAGTGCCACAGTATTACTACATAATCTCTACATGATTCAATGTAGGTGGGAAGCAGATAACAAAAAGGTTGAGATAATGAGAACACAGTTGTTAAGATATTGGAGGCTCTTACAGCACTTAAAAGGGAGAAAGAAACAAAGAGTAAGAGTGAGGTGCTCCACACTTGGCATAAAGTAGTGCTGGATTGACTACTAGATTGCGGCAAAGCTAAGGACCCTTGACACATGGGGTTGGTGTTAAGATTGTAGGTGGCTTTTAGATGCGCTGCCCACTCCCGCTTTTCACACAGAATCCGCTGGACGCTGCCTTGTTCAGAAACCCATTTCACAGTCAGTTTAACAACCCACTCTAGCAGGAAATATTCATACACTCGTCCCTTCACACCACAATCTCTTCGGGGGAAATTGAAGCTCAGATTCTCCGGGAATGAAGTTCATATTTCTTTTGTTTATTGTAGAGAGACAGAGTGGAAAGTCATAAAAATGACAATATCATGTTCTCAGAGTGAGTGTGCGTGGAACAATATCTGTTTTCTGTTCTGGGCCAGCAGTAATCCATCCTCCGATTCGTTCATTTTCCATTTTACTGTGCAGTCATAAACAGCACAGTATATTACATGCAATGCTGAACAGAGGTCCACAAATGACACAAGTTATGAATCTGAAAATGTGAAAACCAAAAAGATCCTCACAGGGGTAATAATATACACACAGACAGCTTATGTACAGTATTAGAAATCGGAGTCAACTGGGACAGTTAACTATAATAAAAGGGAAATTTATCAAAATGAAAGAGGGATATGGAGGCTGATAAACACAAGTGTTTCTTTCATTTGGGCCTTTTTTGACTGGCTTGTGCAGTGATTTGTACAGTTGTAATTTAGATTCATCAAATATGAACTGAAGGTGATCGTTAAGCAGAAGTTTTCCTGCTCTTTTTCTCTATGAGTAAAATAAATCTATCTCAAATAATAATATCTCATCCTCATTTTATGGTATTGTGTGGGCTGACTTCTAACTTACCATCTTTTCCTTATTTTCTCTATAAAATCTTGACTTTATAGGATAGATGCTTTATGTTTTTATCAACAGAACAGGGTTAGATTGCCTTGGTTTAATTTTTGAGCCATTAAAAGAGACGTGCAAAAGTTATTTCTAATTTAGTTTTTAATGTTGTTGTCTGCTGTGAGAGGACCTGCAATTAAAAACAACAAGTTCAACCTTTTCGCATACACAATAAAACAATGTGTGCTGGAATAGGCTTTGCCCCATTTAACAGAATAAGTGGGAAGAGATGATGGATGGATAGATTGATGCAACAGAACATAAAAATAATGGTGGTGGTTGACATTTTCTGTATTGTGTTAATTAATATGTATAAAGTGCTCAAGCAACCAACCAGTGAAGCACATAAAGGAGAAAAATTTAGTGAAAATGTAGCTTAAGCATAATGAAACTTTTTCTTTATTTTCTGAGCCCACTAGATGGCGCTCACTGTTGTAAGCACACTGAATTGCCATTTCTTGAGCTTTTTTCTTTAAACCAAGTGCCAGATACTAATGGTTCATGAAGGTTAATTTCAACATCATAACTTAATTCCTGATAATACATTTGTACTTTTAGAATATAGGATAATGAATACGAGACTTGAAATAAAGTAGTTTTACATTGGTGCACTGGTAATTTCACATAAAGCAATGGAAGTCTCTTGAGTACTTCTTCCACTACTGTAGCTAAAGCTAATGTACTTAAACTGTGTGGGGCTGAGAAAAATCCAGCTAGTGCTTTTTCACATCAAAGCACTCTATCCACAAAAAAATAAGCAACCTTGAAAATGGTATGTTTCAGGCCCATTATATTACAGACTCAAACACACAAATAGATTTTCAAGGTGGACCAGTCGAGGCAGCTGTGAAGCTCTAATGCTAAAACACGCAGATGGAGTCATTTTCCTTCTAGTCACCTGCTGTACTAAATGTCTCCTTATATGTAATACAACAACCGACTGATATTTCTGCGTGGCTTTTAAATCGCATTCAAACAAATAGAAAAAGCAGATTTTCTTTTACTTTCAAGAAAGTAAATCAGTACAGATCTCTGCATTTTGATTTTTTTCAAATTCTTATTGTATTCTGAGCGGTGGTGATGTCCCAGTGAATGTGACACATGCCTTTGGTATGGGAGATCTGGGTTTGATTCCCACTGCGATACATCAACCAATGTGTCCTTGAGCAAGACACTTAACCCCTAGGTGCTCCAGAGGTGTGCGACCTCTGACATGTATAGCAATTGTAAGTTGCTTTGGATAAAAGCATCAGCTACATGCACATTCAAACCATTATACAGATGGGGAAATAATTCTTGAACACTATGATCGGCTCAATCATAATAATCTCTTTTTCAGTCACAAACATCTTGCAAAGCCACCTCTACTGCAAACCTGCTCACCACGATCACTGTTCTCTATTACAATGAAGAAAGCAATTAGTGATAGCCAAATCAGGCTTCATGAACCATTTTCTTTATATTCTCAGCCTACTAGATGAAATTCTTTGGTCAACAAAGGCTTGAGTATTTTTCTTTAAACAAGTCATGAGACTTACAAGCTATTTTTTTTAAAGTCTGATTCTCTTCAACTACACTATGTTTTCACTGATCCTTGACGTTCTGTAGCATTTTGCTGTCCATCATGAATTAGTTTTCATAAAATCATGTGTAATGAACTTTTTTAGAATTTTACAAAGAACATATTAATAACAGGACACTGTTAAGAAAAAGTTTGAGAAAAGGTAATAACTCTTTATACATCTGTTGATATCTATAACTATCTAAACTATCTAAGGTTATCTTTAGTTGTAATCTATACGTCTATCTAGGGCTAATATATATGCAAAATACATGTCAAACCTTGACATAATTCATAAGTTTTATCTTTGTATCTTTACCCAAAGCCAAAGATAAGTTGTAGAAGTTGCAGTATCAGGTATCATTCTTGGTGCATACCTTTGATCGGCTCAAGGTAGAAGACACATCTTTGGAAAAATGTCAAACATTTTGTTTAACTGTGTTCTTTTTATCTGAGTAGTGTCATGTGGTACAGCTCTGCTCTTTAGAATTGTATTTTATATTTGCTTGATTATATTTGATTCTAAACTGAACAGATTTTTATGTAAATAAAGCGGACTAGACAGATAATGCACTTACAATATGGAAAGACTCAGCATCATCTCGGCTCACAACTTGCTGCCACTGTTTCCCAGCAGCAACAGCAAGCTTGGACATTGATGCCACACATGAAAAAGACGGCTCATCAGACAAAACCTTACTAAGGGCAACTTGCTCCAGCTGAAAGCACTCTCCCTTCAGGAGGCTCCACTCAATCATGGTTACTTCTGTCTGTTAACAGAATCTCAATTGTCTTGTACTTCTGTTATTTTGTTTTACAAATAAGTTTTCTTTCCATTTATTCACTGTTGCATAGTGACACACAAATGTACAGAACCAATTTGTGGGCAAAGGACAGCAACGAGCCAGTTGGGGATTGATTTACTGAGGCAAACTGCAGTCTGGGTACACATTAAACTTGAGAATAAATTGGTACAAAGTAATCATTTTAACTATTTAATAGCAGCTTGCCAAAAGTGTTGACTCATTGAAAAACATACACAGGTATCATGGTGTAATTGGTGCTCACAGGTACCCTGAACATGACAGTTGGCTGCACAACTACCCAAATTTCTCCAATTTAACACTTTGTTAATTGTTATCATGTTGTCTTCGGGGTTTTATTTGAAGACAATGCAAGCCTGTTTAGAAAATGGTAGAAAAACACATTCTCTAAATTATTGAGCCATTTTTATTCTTATCAAGGTTAATTTTATTCTTTTGGCCACTAGGGAGCACAACATGGGGGTGTAAACACAACACCTTATGGCCTCTTGAAGTATCTGTGGTGAATGAGGCAGCAAACACTTGTCTATTTACAAATCCTACAGATACAGAGTGACCACCGCCCCCCCCGCGTTGCATTTCCCCCTACTCCTTTCCTGGTTCTGCTTCTCCATAAACAACATGAAATCAAGGTAAGGGTTAACTTTTCCTGCTCTTAACAGCTCGATGCACACACCAACGCACAGGTATAAACCTCAGGCCATTCATGTAGGATACAGCTTTAGACTCAACCAACATTGCATTGAAATGTGGATATATATATATATATATATATATATATATATATATATATATATATATATACACACACACTCTGTATATATGAACAAATACCTGAAAAACTAATGACAATTCCATCAGCCTCAGCTGTTTATAGTAATTAACGTTATTTAGCAAATGCATTTTACAGTAAAAATAAGATGGTGAACATGACCATTGTCTCTCAGTAGTATGATGGTGTTATTAGCGCCACGGAACCTCATGGTTGATAAACTTTTCAACAAAGTGTGTGAAATGTTATGCTGGCAATAGTAGAAAGCAGTAGCCAGATCTGAAAATGCATTATGGGTCATTTTAGATATTGAAGGCTAAACCTTTTTTATGAGCCAGATGATGGCTGTACTTGTGTTTGATTGAATCAGACAGTGGGGCTTTAATATACAGATGCCATCTCCCTCTTTTCTCACATGATTTTGAGCTGCAGGATTATAAAATTCATAAATTCTCTCCCAAAACAGTAGATCAATATGGCTCTCCTGATCTTAAGCAGTTCAATATCTGTTGAGCACACACAAGCCTCTCCCAAAGACGGAAACTGGAGATTCAAAAATCTCACGGTAACAGCACAAGTAAACAAACCCTAGAGCTGCTTCACTTGAAATTAATCAGGGACAGGCTTTGTGGATTGATGGAGATTTATTGTTTTTAGTTCTAATCTGTAGAAAGAAAGTTGTTCACTTGCACAGAAATTGGTTCGAGATCAAACAGGAATGGCATTATGCGGCATAGACAATGTAATGCAGTATTTGATCGACACAGTCTTATAGTTTAAGTATTTTATAGTACAGTTTATAACTAAGATGTGGGCAGCTATAATTCTCTTTGCCTCTTTAAGTGCTAGAAATTGTGCAGCTAATAACTGCAGAAACAATACTTTGTAATTGAGTCTTCTCGATTATGTCAGAGTTAAACCATATTAAAGGAAATCACATTTGTCCCATGCTGAGCTATCACGTTGACGAATTTTAGAACATCACATTGTAGCTATCCCCAGGAGAATACAGTTAAAGCCCATACCTGCTGGGATTTTGTTCATTTAGTCCATTTTAAGTATTATAAGTCCAAATAAAAGGTTATCACTGAAGTATTTCTGTTCTACCTTTAGGCTTTTAATGGCTGATCAAAGACACCACATGCTGGGCTGCACGCACGCACGCACGCACGCATGCACGCATGCATGCACGCACACAAGTACGCAGTATTAACAAATTAGGTAAGATTGCCATGGTTTAGTTAGCTTATGCATGCCTTCAAATCCTCAAATTAATGAAGTTATTATTTGTCCATGCTCTCTAGGCAATTTTGGGGAATCCAGTAAACTCACACACACACACACACACACACACACACACACACACACACACACACACACACACACATTTCATTTTAATGTATTGAAACAATCAGTGTGTAGTGTTTGTTGCTGTCAGTCAAGACAAGATAAATATTACACAGAGAATGCATTTCAGTGCTTGTCATTCTGCCGTTTTGTATCAGATTTAATGCTTCACTAAAAGCAATGAATTAAATCAACCACCTTCACTAGGAAGTATTCCATTTTTTGGTGCTGGTTTACTTAATTGCATCTGTCATGGCTGATATCACTGACAATAATATTTTCTCAATGTACCTTTTTTATTGCAAACAAGCTGTGGTTCCTGCCACAAGATCATTTCTGTGCAGCAGAGGAGTTTTTATTAAGAATGGAAGGGTGGTGATGGCGCAGTGAATATGACCCTTGTGGGAGACCCGGGTTTGATTCCCACTGTAATACAGCAACCAATGTGTCCCTGAGAAAAACACATAACCCATGCTAAATTACATGTAATGTAATGGAAGAACTCAGCATTGTTTCAAACAACATATGTAAAAGCTCCTTCCACTTTACTAGACCCAGGTCCAAATTTGTAGGTCCTGCTAGCAGTACTTTTATAAAACTGGCAGTGTTTGTGGGTGGGCAGCCAGTGATGTTGTGTCTGCACTAGCCCGTACTATTGGTGGGTCAAGATAACCGCATGGATATGGATGGAGGGGAGAAGCATTTCCAGGAAGTAATGACATGTGTGCACCATCCTCCTCTTGGCATAATATTAGAATAAATGACATGGTCCACTTTCACCATATGATGTGTAATATATGTAATTTGTATTGCAGTGTCTTTTTTTCATTCTCCACCTGTCTTTCTAGATTATTTGTTGCATTTTCCTTTCTGTGTCTGTCTCTGTGTGTCTGTATTCTCTCCCACTGACTTGTTCCCTGTCTCTGTTCTGCTTCTCAATGAGATCTGTTGCCCTTGTGTTTAACATAATATTGTTTCTTATGTGTCTATTTTTTGGGTTTTTTGACATTCAGGAGACAACACCACCCCAAAACATTATTTGTAGCAAAATGAAGTTTTCAGTAATTTTTCAAAGACACAAAAGGTGACAATGTCAGGTTTTGTAGTGTGTTTTGGCACTGAAAAAGTAGCACATTTTCAAGCTGTCAGTAACTGCAAGAGACTGCTACCATTTTACTATGAAGCGATCTACAAAGGAATGAGAGTAAGAATTGACATGGTGGTGAAACAGTTTATAGTGACAATAACAACAGGCTCCGTGTACACTGACAACCACTGCCACTGACGGATGCAATGCTTTTTTGTTCAATTTCCTTAGTAATGACTTTTGTTTAAAGCAGAGTAAAACTTCAAACCATGTAAGGCTGAAAAATAAATACATTCAAACTGTGGTTTTTTACAGTGTCAAAAGTTGCACAGAGGGAGTGCCTTGGTAGTGGAATGGTTACAGCCATACCAAATAACCACAATGTCGCCAGCCAGGGGTCTTTGTTGCATGTCATTCCCCCCTCCTTTATTGTGTGCATCACCACTGCTGTTTGTCCAATAAAGGCCAAAATGACAACAACAAATATTAAAGAAAAAAAAAAACTGCACTGACATCCAACTGTACCAAAACAGATTATCTTCTGTTTCACCTTTATTGTTGTTTCCTTCTACACGTCCCCTGCTTTTATCATGGGAGAGCTTGACAATCACAAGCAACCCAGCTTTCTATTTTTCCTCCTCCGGATCTGCCACCATTTGCCAACTGCATCCCTCTAGTCGCCCAGTGGGTCAGGGATCAGGTTATTTGCTAGGTGCTTCTCCACTTTTGGACAGTAATCCAGTTACATGATGAAGAAATTCAGTGGGGAAGTGAGAAGAATAAGGACATAACAAGGAGGGGGACAGGGGTGTCTGTCAGCGTGTATGTGTGTGTGTGTGTGTGTGTGTGTGTGTGTGTGTGTGTGTAAACCATATCAATCAAATGTGAGAATACTGCATGAGAAATAACAATTTAAAGTGCTCATATTATGCTTTTTGGCTTTTTTTCCGCTCTCTTATTTTTTTATGAATGTTTTTTGTGCATGTAATAGGTTTACAAAATGAAAAAGCCCAAAGTTGACCCCGAAAGGACTTACCATCTCCACTTCCAACACTTTTCACGAACTGCTTGAAACAGCTTGATTGTAGCCCAGCCTTTACTTCTGTGATGAAGGCGTGTCATTTTGCGTCACTTTGTAACACATGTTATAATGCTCACCTACCTGCTAGTGTGTCAACCCTCAAACCAAGCTAGTTAGAGCGGAGGCCCAAAGAGTTGCGATAGTTGTATCGCCATGTCCAGGAGACAGTTCAGAATTAAAATGCTCTGTATGTGAGATTAATTTGTCAAGATTGAAATAACTTACCACTCTAAAATGGGGTCACACTTGGGTTTGAACATGTACGGCTGAGCGAAAGCCATGGTTACCGGCTGGTTTGGTTTAGATCACACTAGCATGCTTGTCAGGGCCCGCCTTACTCTGTTACTGACTGGCTAGTAGTTCCTACTGCACATGTGTGACTCCCAACAAAGATGGGATCGAAGTGAGATGCCTCACTCAGTAGCTAAAACAGAGAGCTCAACACACAGGGTGAAAAGAGGAGCTGCAGCAATGTGCAGTACAAAAAAAATATGGTGTTTTTTGAAAATTAAACCAAATCTGGTACAACCTCTAAATACAATTATGAACCTAAAAAATGAGCATAATATGAGGTCTTTAAAAGAGAGAAATGTATTTTTTGGCCAATGAGATGCCTGTTTGAGAATAAGAATGAATAACAACAATGTCTAGGAGTCACCAGAAATAGTACTAGGTAGAGATATCCTGCTCCTTCTTTTCATAACGCCAGAAAACTGATTCTGTGTGTGGGAGTGGGAGCTAAGAAGCCACTGTATCTTACCTTGCAAAAACACCAACTGACAGACTTAGTGTACTGTATAGTTTTGTCTCTATCTCTCCCCTTTCTCTTTCTTTGACCTTTTCCTTCATTGACAGGTATTTTCCTCTTCCTGTCACCACTCTTTATTTGGGAAACGCTGATATATGAATATGTGCTGTAGGTATTTGGGTAAACAAGCTTTGAATGCCATCAGAGAGGCAACGGATTTTAAA
Organism: Percina caprodes; assembly: GCA_013375575.1. Classification (NCBI taxonomy): domain Eukaryota; kingdom Metazoa; phylum Chordata; class Actinopteri; order Perciformes; family Percidae; genus Percina; species Percina caprodes. The sequence goes on along the minus strand of JABXJD010000334.1, from coordinate 56,552 downwards.
GCAGGCTTCAAATGGTGAAGTTTTTCAAGACAGCCGTCAGTTTTTGACAAAGATTTTTTTTTGCCAGTGCACAATATTGACATCAGTCTCTGCCAGCATTTGTTTTCAGTGGCAGTGTAAATCTGCACGAAGCACAGGAAGCCTTTTAGAAGTGAAAGCCATTTCACTTATTTTCATAAGCTGCAGCAAGAGAAGGAACAAGTCATTTAATAGCACTTATGGAAGTTGTTTTTGACAGTAAAAACTATTTAAAAAGAGACAACAAACTGTAATTATGAAACGTGGGTATTTCTACCTTATGTTTCATTTACACGTTGTTAGGATTCTTCGAGAGTGTTTTTGTAGGACAGCTGCCAAACCTGAAGCAGCTGGCAGCCCGGGATTGAAGCCAGCCAGCTCCCAGTGTCTGGGATAATCATTTTCAACGTGGGGGAATAGAGATCTGCATTTACCGAGTGTGTGTGTGTGTGCTGTACATCTAATTAAGAGTAGCTTTTTTTTATCAAAATGGTTCACAAAGCTTGAGGCTTCATTTGGTCATCAATAGATGGCGGTGTTGGCCAGTTGGCCCACGCTGAAACATCTTAACAGCTATTTGATGGATTGCCGTGAAATTTGCTACAGACATTCATGTTCCCTCAGTATTAAGTCTGGTGATCTAGCTCCACGAATTTGTCATATACTGCCAATGTTATGAACATGCTAGCATTTAGCTCAAAGCACTGTTAGAACAACTGCACAGAACCGGCTCAAGCATCTGGCTGTAGATACTTTTTTTTTTACATTTAGGCCCACCACCATAAAAACGTAGTGATTTTACACATATATTCCCCCCACAATAATACATTCTTTTTTTAAAGATTATTTTTTGGGCATTTTTGGCCTTTATTTTTGATAGGACAGATTAAGACATGAAAGGGGAGAGAGAGGAGGAATGACATGCAGCAAAGGGCTGCAGATTGGAGTCAAACCACGGCCCAATGCGTCGAGGAGCAAACCTCTATTTATGGGCACCCGCTCTACCAACCAAGCTATCTGGATGCCCAGTAATACATTGTTAAAGGGGAACTTTACTGATTTTACACATCAGTGCCAGTTTCCAGATTTTGGGGAGTAGGTTGCTAGGCTCCTGCATTTGTGAAAACATGTTATTTACCACTTTTCTGGCTACAGAGGACAATCTGTCTGACAAACGGAAATAAGTGATGTTACTTGAGTCAGCATCGGTTGGGCCTGAAGACTACAAGTGTCAAAACCGGTACACATGACCACTTTGTCCATGCAGTAATCTGTGTATGCCTGGGACAAGGTCGTCAATGGGCTATTGTGAGCCAAGCTCAATAGATTTGAGATTGAGCGCTGGTCTGGGGAGTCTGTTCTGTATTGGCGTGACCAACGGGCATAATTCAAATGACTCTGTACGCAATTGGATAGTCCTTCAACCAATCACAACAACGACATCAAAGGTTTGCTGTGCTTCGGTGGCCTCCGTTATGTTGAATGTAAACAAGAAGCTGCTTGGTCGCTTCCCTATGGTCATCGTGTTAAACCCGCCAATAGCGTGCCAGGTAGATAAGCCAGGTTGTGATTGGTTCCCGCAAAATTGTGAACTGAAGGAGAATTAAACATGCAGGTTTCCAGACCGAGCTGCAGGGTGAAATCAAATCGCCGGCACAGTGGGCGGGGTGTACCCAGTCTAGGCTATTTATGCAAGGACCCATGTATCCTTGTGCGATGTGCACTTCTCCTTACAATTTTTAAACAAGTCATCTGAATTCTCAAGTAATGTAGTTCTTAAAAGCCATTGCCCATAAACCACAAAGGGACTTACAACATGAGAAAAAGAATGAAGGCTCATAAAATGTGCAATTAATTAATTAATTCATAAAAGGGCTGTAACATCAGTATGGGTAATCCAGAGAGTAAAATGTAAGAAATAAAACAGGATCAGGCAGATGAAGGAGATGAAGAGAAGCCGTCAAGCTGGCATTGTATTGAATAGTTTGACAAGCAGCAGTGTGACAAGTAGCAGCATGATGGGAGACCTTTGTGTCTGTAAAAAAATAAAGCAGTGAACTGTGTCGAGCACACTGAGGGGGGGTCAGAGGGTGAAACAGGCACAAAAAGGTCATACCAAGCACCATTCTCCCACCTCAGATCTCTGAGTTGTCAGCATATCAAAAAGGAATGACGTTTATATTTCTCTTTCCAGATGTCTTTTATTCCCTTTTTTTTCTCCCCCTGAACCTTTTACTGTCTGACACAACAGTTATTCTTTTATGAAGAGAGTTTGACTTAATGAGAGACAAAAACCGGAAGTTCATGACAATTTGGATGATTTGGAGTTTAATTTCACTGAAACATTCATTAATACTCTTTTATCAAAGTATTAATGATATATGGATGAAAATGGTCTTCAAGGTGTAACACACCCTCTCTCCTTAGATAGATATATTTAGTTCAAATCCAAATGACTGGTATGTAACTTATATAATAACTCCTTTTCAATTCACCCTCAAGCCACTTTCATCGCTTTTGTGTTTGCTGAACCCTTTGTGGACTAACCCTTTGTATCATTAATGACATCTGAGTACAAATCGACAAATTTCCCTCGGCACACTGATTTAACCAGTAGGTGCGTCTCAAAATGCAGATTCAAGGAGGCATCAAAGTGCAATAGAAGTGTTGCCTGGCAGCAGTCAAACACTGCACCATTCAAAGATGCGTTAGACCTCTTCATGAATGACAGGAATGATATAATATTTTGTTCTTTATTGAGACTGAGCTGGTATTGTCTGCACAGACACACTGACAATATATTGCATCCAAGTGTGCGTACATCCCAGGTGCATATTTTGTCAGTGGTCTATGTATTTACCTGATTTATGATGGTTACCAGAAGAATGCAACTTCTTCACATTATTGCGGCTGATGGTCTTTCAAAGAGGGGAAGCACATTTTCGGCCTACATCATAAAAATTGTCCATTTATTTATACATAATTTCTATTTCTAAATCAGAAATTTGGGTTTCCTTCAACCAAATTGTAAAAAAATAATGCGGATGGTTCCATACGACGCTCCTCACAAGTTAAATAACTGATCAATTCACTATTTTCATTGAATTTGAGTGTTTTATTTAATTTCGTAGCATTTTAAAGAAATCGCCTCTGCAGTATAAACAAGCAGAAAGATATTTGTTTCTTTAGCTACCAAAGATTTACTTTATCTTTTTTTCTGTTAAGTCAAAAAATAATATATAAAATGAGCCAGATAAGATCAGTGTATTTGACTGTTCCACATCACAGACAGTCTCTGTCATTTTTCTACTGAGGTGCAGGTGCTCATATTATCGGTATGACACTTTCACTTCTGGATATCCTGACCTCATTTGCGATCCAATATTTTTTTAATTCTATTTTGAATCATTATTTTCCTCTACATTATACAACTTATAGAGTACACTTGAGGCCTGTATTGAAATTAGTAAAGCAACTTAGAAAACAATACAGCCAACAAGAAATCAGCTAACATGAAGAGAAAAACAACAAATCAGCCTAAAGGACACCATAGCTCTGGAGCAATACTTTCTTTTGTTTTCTTTTAAATATGTTTTGGAATTTGTTGTCTTTTATTGTAGTCCAGCACATTTCCATCTATGCCTGTGCTTTTGCCTTTTTTGTATGTGTTTCAATATTTGCAGCATATACTTTTGTAAGTGTTTTGTCTTTACACACACACACACACACACACACACACACACACACACACACACACACACACACAAGTGTCAAAGGCAAGTGGCAGTACAAAGAACCCTGTGAAACATCAAGTGGTGACTTCCATGCTAGCTCAAGGGTTATATTTCTGACCTTGGAGGAGTTCTCGGATCCTTTCTTTGCTTCCAGAAAATCACTCAGACCCTCTGCCCTTCTCTTCTCTCTTCTTCCCTCTGCTGTCTCCTCACTCTTTGAATCACAAAGCACAGCCTTGATTGTGGAATATGATTTCACACATCAGTGATTTCTCTTCAGTCTAAGCTCTGTCACAGTTCTTTATGGCTCTCTTTTTTTTTGTCTCTCAGTCACCAGTCTCACTTTCCTCTGTGCATCTCGTGGTTGCTGAGAACACGGATGGATTTTGAAGAAAGGCAGCTTCGGATCAAAAGAGACGAGAAAGAAATGCACAATAAATACATTTTAGGTCTGTGAGTCAGGTAGTAATTATCTTTCACACAGTAGTACAAGAGAGAACAGAACACTGTCCCACTCCCTTTAACACGGTTTCCCATTCTGGGATAAAGTGAAAAGTAAATCCTTCACACTACACTTTACTGATCTTTCAAAACTGCTTTTGTAGATAGATAGATAGATAGATAGATAGATAGATAGATAGATAGATAGATAGATAGATAGATAGATAGATAGATAGATAGATAGATAGATAGATAGATAGATAGATAGATAGATAGATAGATAGATAGATAGATAGATAGATAGATAGATAGATAGATAGATAGATAGATAGATAGATAGTTTATTTATGAAAGGTAACTGTCAATTCTTCATCTTCATCATCTGTCCGCTGCCCTCAATGTTAAAAATGCTTTTTAAAATACAAAGAAACAAAAAAGACACAAAAACACAAGGAAAAACAAAATTTGGCACAAAACGTCACAAAAGGAGGAAGATTAACAACAAAAATAGCACAACGCAGAACTTAGCACAAGACAAGACACAACGCAGAATAGATAGATTCTGCGAAGCCTCTTGCCAGAGGGCAGCAGAGAAGACAGTCCGTGATGGGGATGGGTGAGTTGTGTTGTGATATTTTGGCCCGGGTCAGACAGCGTCTGTGTGCAAAGCAATACTTCTTGTTGTAGAGTTTTCCGCCTGTGTGATTTCCTTTTCCCGCCCTAGGTGTTGCACCTGTGTCTCATTATCTCCCGTCTTGTGTATTTAAGTTCAATCTTCCCCTAACCCCAGTGCAAGATCATCTGTTCCATTGTGTCAGCATTTGAGCGTTTCCCTGTATTCCTTGTGTTCCTGTTTTTTCTGATTCCCTGTGTTTTTGACCATTGCCTGTTTTTGGACTTCTCCTTCTGCCTGACGTTTTGGACACATTGCCTGTTTTCCTGGATTTCCCTTTGCATGCTACACTATTACTTGTGTGTATCAGCTTGCAAATAAAACCATTGATCTTTTCTACTTGAGTCGTGCATTGTGGGTCCATCTCTCTGTGAGCTTGACACTAGCTTGCAGTACATCTCTCTGTAGCCTGTCTGTCTTGCTAACTTAGCTGGCCAGTACATCTCTTGGTCTGTCTGTGTTTTTCCTGCTTGCAGCCACCTCCATGGCTGTGTTCTGTGACTTTGTGCCTGACGAAAATGAAAATGAAATACATCTATTTATTATGTTTGACAAACAGTGACGGGCGATGGCGTTGATAAACTGAAGCTTTTGTCTTTGTGTTATTTAGCGGACTGATGTAACATTTTTTTGGGGTTTCTGGTAACTGTATATGAACTGCATTTAAGCCAACAGCCATCTTACATGAAGTTTTGAATACACAGTATGTGATCCGCATTTACTTGTAGGGTTAATGAGTGAGAGCTATCAAATGATCACTCCTGTGTCATCAGGTATTCTCCTGTTCTCCTGAGGAGTCAAGCCAAGACATAATGGAGTATAGCTAAGTGAAAATTCTCATCTTTTGTGTATGTTCTCTATGTGCATGACTGAACCTCAGTTAGTTTACTGGCTGGATGGACTAATATTTAGTTAATGCCGCCTCTTTTTGTGTTAGGAAGTTAAAAAAGATTGAAACATTAGGATGTGACTGACTACCACAGCAACCGAAGCAGAGTACTGATGACACGCTCAAGCCACCAAGCTTTTTTAATGTATTTTTTACCATCTCATTTGAAATGTAACTATGCCCTTATCTCTTTATGACAAAAAAGAAGCTACATGACCTTGTGATTCTGTATACTTTCATACTCAACCACAAAATGTATTTGACTGTTGACTGTTGTCAACCATATTATTATATGTGATTTTGTATTCACAATACATTTCAGAATGGGAAAAGTAGTACCTTGTGACTATTACCTCCCTCTCCCCTGACTTCTACTGAGGACCTCCATTGACACCGATGTCACAACGGAGAAATGTACCGCCTACAAAGACAGGTTGATAAAGCTATTTGAACTTGCTGCATATGCATTGGGAGTTTTTCCATCAACAGCATGACTTTGGCCACACTGCTGATTGCTGACCAGAAGTGTCTGTGGTGAACCAGCCAGCCATATGCCAGCCAATTCCCTGCTGGTAACCTTCAGCATGCAGCCAATGTGCTGTTCACTGGGTTGTCTTTTTATAAGGTCTCCAAGGTACACTATGTTTTATTGCTGATGAATCCTTTTATATATAGTGTATAGTGGTAAATGTATTCATTTTAATTAATGTATAATTTTACTTTTTATTAATGTAAAAACAGAACAGGGACATTGGGTCGTGCTCAGGGAATACAGAGAATCTGATACTTGAATTTTTTATTTGTACATATCCTGCGCTGTCTTTTTTCCTCACACAATTTGGTGATAATAACCCTAACATGACCACCAAGTTACCCCAGTAACATACGTTTTTTTGTGACAATACCGAGTTTGTAATACTGCAAATACAAGAGCTTTCATTAGTTGGCCATAAGCTCAATCACCATTCTGCAAAGGCATAGGTTTTGGCAAAGAAAGCAATACAGAATGCCTGAGAGCTTTACTGCATTATATTTATATATAAACATTTGGATATATATTATATATACATACAGATATTTCCACCATGAATTGGTTCTCAAAAATGTTGAAATGAAACTTCTGTTTTGGAAGAAAACATTGATGCCATACTGCCGTCAAGTCAGAAAAGGCTTTTACAGTTACAGACGGCATATTTTATATTTTATATTTTCCCAAACTAACCAGTCACACGTATTGTGCTGTCTCTGTGGGTGACATCTAGTTATATTTGCAAAGAAGGACATTTCAATCAGGAGAGACTTGTTGGAGATATGCAAAGGTTTATTGTACATAAGCATAATAAAATGTACAGTCTTTGGAGCTTTAGACTCCATTGTTTTAAGTTTTAAGGGGGGTAAGGAATCCCCCCCTGATCTGTGTGTGTGTGTGTGTGTGTGTGTGTGTGTGTGTGTGTGTGTGTGTGTGTGTGTGTGTGTGTGTATGTATGTGCCATTGCGTTGCATTCCATTGCCAGGCTTTTATTAAGACCTTCCACCCCCCAACCTGGCACCATCAAACATCCCGTTAAGAGTACAAACTCTACATCTCCTACATCTTTGAAATTACTCAGGGACACCTCAAAGATTTCAGGAAGATTTGTCTTTAAACTTAGCCATACCCATTAAGAGATGCCTTGCACTGGTCCTCTCTACTCCATTTGTAATAGCCTGAAGCAGATTGTAGAGACTTTCATTTTATTTAATTATTTTCAAGAAAGCTAGTGCAAGCCTCGTCTCTACTCCATGTCCTCAGGATATGGTGTTGGAGAGACAACCTCTCCCTGTGCATTCCAATTTTCGGCTCGCTCTTTTGTTTTTGACACTAGTAGCTCTCAGTGTTGCAGTTTACAGTCTTGGTTTCTCCTGGCTAATTCTTCCTTTTAATTTGATAAGTTCCTTCTGCAACTTTTTTTTTCTTCCCCTCCCTTACAATTTTCTTCCCTCACTCCATCTTTCTCTTCCGTAACTTCTGTTTCAGTTGAAACACTATCCTTCCACTTTTCTTTGTCTCTTTCTTCTAAGTTTTGATGGTCCCTTATTACATATTGGTATAGAGAATAGGCCTGTCGCAATTATTACATAATCACCTGATTGCATTTTGAGGCGACCGGGATCACCAAGGGAATTTCAAGCCAATGTTAAAAATGTGGCATTAAACTACTAGTAGTAGTAGTAGTAGTGAGCATCAACTTCAGCTCTGGAGGCAAAACAAATGCTGTGTCTTATGTGTACTTCACGTACTTCTGTACTCACACTTGCTATAATGAGTGCATAAGTGCGTTCATACTGAGAACTATGGCAAAACGCAATGGACAGTGCAGTCATAGAGTTAGTAAATGCAGAATGCTGGACACTACACACCCTCAACGGTCACCATCTTTACTACGTAGTGGAAGCTATGGGACCACCAACGTAATTTCAAACTCGTGAAAAGGGCAGGATGCTTTAGCGGTTGCTATTTAAATGGCAAACAACTTACTATACAAATGTAAGTTATATATATGTGTATTTTGTATACCATAGCCAGAAAACAAGCCAGCAGATATTTTGGCAGGCAACAAGTGGTGTCGGTAATGCTCCGCCTGTTTGCAGTTCACCATTAAGAAGAAGCGGCCCATGTTGCGCTCTTCATTTCCACTAAGTGGCTAAAAGCCGTGCACGATTTGAAACAACACTGCCCTGACAAACTATACGCACTACGCAACTACATAATGTATACAGTGTACCACATGGATGTAGTGATGGCTAAATAAAGCTTCATGAACCATTTTTTTAAATTTGATGAGCCCTCTAGATGGCGCTCTCTGGTCAACAAAAGGTTAAAAGCACACTGAATTTCCATCCCTTGAGAAAATGGTTTGCAAAACTTCACAAGGCTTCATTGACTGCATAAAAGTGTACGGAACGGAACTCGGAGATCTCCTGTTCCTCCCAACCGTCCTCTGGAGGCTGAAGCAGGAATGGTTATCCCTGGCTTTGTGTTGTCCTGTTGCAAATTAACTTTTGATAATTGAATCAAGCATCCTTCTACATTAATTAAATGTCTTTAACCCCATTTTCGATACTTTACGTCAAACTACACAACCATTTTAGATCTTTTAAGTCAACTTGAATGAGAGATGATGAATATGCTCAGAAAAGATGGAAACAGTCCATGACAGCTGGCCAAACTCCATCTGCTGATGAAGATCCTGTAATATGATCAAAAGTTCCACAACAGCTGCTAAATGGTCTTTGGGGTCCTATTATTTTGTCAAAAGTAACGTCTCAATTGGGCAGCTTATACTCACGTCACTCAATGTATGAAAAAAGAAAAACATTTTTTAAAAACTCTAGTTTTATAAACATTATGTGGATTCTGTGTTTGAGCAGTCTTGAGCCATTGCAGATATTTGAATACAGTTGTCCTGTCCCAGTGGACAGGCATCCACCGGGACAGGTATGTGCTGACAAGCGTGACGCTCTAGAAGGCTGCAGTAATGACTGTGGTGAATATTCCCTCCACATACTGGGCGCGTCCACTTGATGAACAATTATCATTCATTACCGCTAGCTGTCAGCCTCTCTCTCTCTTCTACCTTTGCTAACACTCTGTTTCTTTACATCTTCCTCTTTCTCTCTCTCTCTCCAACTCTCTCGCTTTTCCTAGATGTCCTTCAACGATCGGCATGGAGCTATCATTCTGTCAGCCCTCCGTCAGCCTATCGATTCACCTATCTTTGCCCGACCATGGACAAATGCTTGCATGCCAATTTCTCTGTTTTCTCCCGCACTTTCCTTCTTCCCAGCCCCTTCACTCTTTGCCTCTCTCTGACTTCTTCTTTAGCTCTAAGTAATTTTGGCAGGGGGGTAAATAATCCATTCTAAACTTTATTTCAATGTGACAAGAAATATTGCTCTTTTAGACTGAGTTAAAAGTGGTGTGCCAGTGGCGTTTAGAAAGACTGATAAGGGTGGGCAGTGTGGTGTTGCAAATACTCAGAAGTGATCTTCTCATGGCTCAGGGAAAACACAGCCTGATATTCAGACTGAAAGGCTATTTTGTTTTCACTCATTATTCACTCTGACATTGACTTTATGTTTGCCATTTTCCGCGGGCGAGGATCTGATTTTGCCCAAACCAAACACTAACATGCTCTGAAATTTTGCCTTTGACACTAAGGGTGTTAGCTAACTTACAGTTAAGAGTGAGTGGCAACCAATATAAAAAGGAATTTCATTGATTCAAAAAGAAGACTTCACTCCACCGATAAAATCCTCTATCGCCATGTATTGAGACAGAGAGCAGCAATGTGTTATGGCTAAGAGTCTACAGCTATGACAGCAGCTCTGAGACTAAATGCTAATGTCAGCTCAGAATGATGAGGTCAAATATTTACCATGTTCACCATCTTATCTCAGCATGTTGGCACAGTAACATTTGCTAAACACAAAGTACTGTTGAGGTTAATAGGAATGTCATATACCACTGTAAATTTGAACTAATGATGACGCTAGATGAAAAGTCAGAGGATCAAGTTGAAATTTGGAGCTAAGTCATTACAGTCATAAATGACTTTTGTCTCAATGATTGCAAGGTAAACAGTAGGATAAACCTGCTCACATGGCAAAGAAATCAATCCGAAATGTGCACTGTATTTGGTTGGCCAGTGTAGTGCATTGCGTCGGCACATAAGGCACACTGGGACTTAAACTTTTAATGTTGTGGTATTAATTTACCCCATTTGGTTTGATACTGCATTTTAATTGATGTTGTCGTCTTTGTTGTCATGTACTGCGTGTCAATTTCTTGCTACTGCAGCAAAATGAATCGCCCCTCGGGGACAAATAAAGGTCTTGAACTTTGAATTGCCAGATGACACTGCAAAACAACCCTCTGATTTTGGCAGAGCGCTAAAAACATTTTTTTCTATTTTTAACATAGTGCTATTGTTGGTATGAGCATTGTCTTAGCAGTAGGGTAGAGGTAAAACAGCATGTAAAGGGAAAAAACATGACAAGGAGTTATCGTGCAGTGAACTGCATGATCTGCTAAAGTGGAAATGGAAATGTTTAATATCAAGACGGAAACATCCCTTTCAGCTCAAAGTACATAGTTATATAGATTACATAGTGATCTGGTCAAAGCCAGGGATTTTAATAACATGCTGGATGTTGTTTCATAGAAACTGGAGAGTAAATACAGTATCTTTATTTATAATTGTGTTTCTGTGTATTGCTGAGCTACCTTCTGAAATGCACTGTGATCAATGCTTTGCTAATTAATATTTATGGGTTTTGTGTGTGTGTGTGTGTGTGTGTGTGTGTGTGTGTGTGTGTGTGGCAGCTGCTTATTCGTGGTTAATAGAAATGATGGACTGATGTCTTTGGATGGATTGCAAGCTAAAAATACAGCATTATTTTTGTATCATCAACCATTTCAGTGAGACTAAGCTTCAATGCTTTTATTTTATTTTTAAAATTATGAGGCGCTCACATTTGGCAAGCAAATAGAAAGCTGATTCAGTTACATGGACACAGTATAATATACTGTATAAAACACATTATCATGTTTCAACCTTTGCAAAATATTATTGAAACAGGCCCTCTCTGTGAGATAACACATTGTCTGTCTGTGTCTAGTGGACCCGAACAGGATTGCTGCTTTTTTACAAACAAGAGCAATATCAAAGTCTAAATCTATTGACAACATTTGGGATATAGGCACTGATTTGGAGGCTATGAAAAAATGACATCACTGGAAAGAGAATGACAAAGCAATCACTCCCCCAATACACCAGGCTCAGCACAGCTGGGGAACGTAGACCTGCAGGTGGACGTGGAGATTTTGAAATGCTGTATGAACAGCAGCAGCAGGTGTTAGCACAGCTCACACTTTCAGGTGAGTGATGTGACAACGGGCATGCAACAAAAGAGTGAGAAGAGCATTGTACGCTGCTTTGATTAAACAGTGAGAAAGAAAAGTATGCTACCTTCATAAAGGCAGGACACATTTTTTATCTCAGTGACATGGAGACACTTATTACATGGAGCTTAGTCATATGGGGATCTGACATAAACTGGACTGTCTAAAAACCATAGAGTGTCTTCTATAATTTTTTGCATGCTGGTTGCCTTTCAGATTCCATGCACCAAATTGGGGAATGGAAAATGTAAGAACTGTCTTAGTTTTGAATGGTAGACTGCACATTATGAGCCTTTGTGCAATTTATTACAAATAGACCAAAATAAAATAACAGAAACAAAGATGTTGTTCTGTCTAATATTTGGGATGGTAGCATATTTTTATGTGTATTTAAGATGGTTTCCCACATTATCAAACAGTAGCATCTTTTGCATCCACATGTTGGAATTTTAGAAATCTGGGATGCAACCAAGGGATGCAACATCTTTTCAATATTGATTAATCTGTAGATGTAGAGATGCAAAATGGGAAGACTTATTTTGGGTACCTAAGGATCCAAAATTAAAAATAAAAACAAATGATGTTTTGCCATCAGAATATAATGCAGATTTTAGCCAAATATAAAAGAAAACAGCAAAAGAAAGTGTGAAATGATGCATGTTTGCCTCCACTGCTGTTGAGTTGTGGGCATCAACATGAAGCGTTGGTGGGGTTAATTCTCCAACTGGGTACCTTTTAAACCATTGCAGAAGAGGTTGCAACAAGATGACATAATCAAAGGATCACCAGTCAAACCAGTTAAATCATGTAAAACCTTGTTTGTTTTGAGTATTAATGTGAGGGGGGTTACAGTCTCCTCATCCCTCCACAAAGCTGATCATTTTCTTCTCTTAAGTAACTCCTTCACAAATCTCATCAATTCGTCACCAAATCAATTTTTTTTTGGATTTTGTCTTATTTGATTTTCATATAAAAAAAAAATGGAAATGCTTAATAAAACGGGACTAGCCATTTGACTGTTACCAGCAGTTGGATCAGGAAGAAAGTCTCCATGTTGAATCATATCTAGTTCTTTGATAAAACATTTAAGGTACGAGCCTGTACACATACAAATGGAAGTGGAGGTACAACTCCCAAGGTGGATTTTGATTAGAAACATCTAAATAGGGAGCTTAATATTCCGGTACGTCTATCATTGATAAAAGGTGGTTTAAAATTATCCCTTAAGAAAACTCATATTACAAAGTGCTGTTTAAATCATTTCACCTGCAAAGTCTGGGTCAATTTTAGATTAAATTGGCAACTATAGTGACTTGGTTTTGTTCTCATCTGTAACAACGCTTTCTGAATTCCAAAATGACTGGCTTCTTTTACAGCAACAGCACGCAAGGCTCATGGGTATCATACTATTTAGAGCCATCTGCCGAGACAAATTAACTGGAAAAACATGAAGATGTCATGGAGGAGAAATAACATTTTATATTCAGGCTTTGAGTGGCTGCCATCACTTGGCACCTCCGAGGTGGTGGCGGCAGCCTGAGCCCCTGGGAGCTGCCCACTTTGAGCTTTATTTGGGCTTTTCATGAACCTATGGGTACGACACATAGACTACATCCATATTTTATATAGTCTATGATAAAAACGTTAAAAAAAACAAAGAAATTCAATTTCCAATCATATCAGAAAATAACCACATCTTCACATTTTAAAGCTAAGCAGTGAATCAGGGGCAAAGACTCGGCCCTGGCCATTCCATCCCTTATCTGCCCAATTTCAGACGGGAACATCATTTGCTTTATAATTGCAAAAACTAGGCTCATGAGATGCACTTGCAGGTTTTCACAATGAAATAATACACACACTGGAGCAATTCATAAAACCTTCAAATAAACTACCATGGCACCATTTTAGAATAAAATGGAAATGTTCGCATATTTAAAACATATTATTACATACTTAAACACCAAAAACACCAAAGTATAAAGACATAGCGAGAAAGACGCAAGCTTTTTTTTCCCCGACAGCACCGGACTGGAGGCTCCATTCTTGCATATTTTTTTGTCAAAGTAGTGTGATGCACATGTGAACTGCCAGATTGCCAGTCTGCCTATGCAGTGAACATTGGTATTTTCTGTCTATTTAGATGACATGAACAAATAATCCAAAACCAAAACTGTTAATTGGTTTAGTGTTTGCTGATTAATTGTCCATAATCATCATGGGATTTCATATATTTTCCCAAAAAGGAGTGCAACATTTTCTCAAAGCGATAATTGGTCGATAAATGAAAGGAGCTAGATAACAGATGCTTATGTATATTCTCCCTCCCTGTGCCTGGATCTGTTTGCGTCAGCAGTCCCCTTGCTCTGCCCAACAGGATAAACTGTCCTGTTCCGTTGTATGCCGGCTGCTTCTGTTCAGGCCCTCGCTCAAATGACAGGATCACTATCACAAGGGACAGCTACTTCCGCTGGGGAATATTTGCATGTCAGCCAGCCTGTCTTCCTCTTTCCCTGTCTCAATTTGTCATCCTTTCATTGTCTTGTTTCCCTGTTTTCTCGTTCCCTCTTTCATTCTACCCAACACACTCTTTCTGTCAATCATCCTCTCTCTGTATGGGGGACGAAAAAAACAATGCATAGGCTGTGAGGAACAATGCAGGCCATCTGAGTGAAAAAGGGAAAGTCTTGAAGGAAAGCAGAGAAACGTTTTCACGATGGATTACAAACTTAATTCATGTGGCTGTGTATATTGATGTTCATAGGTTCCCTGAACAGAGTGCTGCCCAATCCTCTACACTGGTCCAATAGCACTTTCAAAGAACCTGCCAAGCCTTCCGTACACAGGGAGCATCTTCTCAGTAAAGGTGCTTTCAGACAGCAAGCAGTTTCCGCTGAGCAATTTAAAAGTTCTTTCAAAGTATTTTAAACGGGCGGCAACAGGGTGCGACTCCCCTGCCAGCAGCCCCCGGCTTCTATTGACTCCACAGCTGCTCCTATCCACCTACTCTACCCTCATCAGGGTAAATAGTGCAGGTTTGTAGGCTAAAATAGAGAACATGTTCAGCTACGTGACAATCAAAATATCAAATTTTGTAACTAACTTTAACTTTAGCTTTATCATAACAGTGTACTCAAGGGAATGTTAAGATCTCAGAACATAGCGAATGAAGATGATGGAACCCAGAGGGTAGTCAGATGGGGAAGAAAAAAATGTCGTAAATAGTAAAATTACAACCAAAACTTAAATCTTGCTTCAAATTTGACGACCTAACCTGCGTTGTTGTGGAAATGGGAGAACATTGTTCAATCATACAGCTCTTCTAGACTTTCAAATATTATTGGACTGAATGGATCCAATTCTGATAACAGAAATAGTCATAACGGCGTGTCTGTGACGGTCAAAATAATGAATTCAATTTTTCAGACACTCCTTTTTCCAATGAGAAAATAGTCCCTAAATGTGTTATGTGTACCAAATATACTTCTGTAAAGCAGATGGCGACCTTGTTTTATTTTGATTTTAATTACATCTGGCATGAACAGATATTTTATAAATATTTTAAATAACACTAAACAATTAAATGGTGGTAGGTAATACATCTGATTTCATATACTGCTAGTAAAAAAAAATATTACCTGGCTGATGATGGGAGCAGCAGGACGCAGTGCTTTCACTTCGTTTCTGCGTTTGGAGAGGCATCTCAACAGTAGGTCAAACCTTGACTTCTAACTGTTACATTTTAGTTGAATTTAAGTGACGGGGCATTCCTCCACCGTCTGTATAATTGTGTTTCAAGACAGCCGTGCCGCAAATGCATTTCAAAAGGGCGAATTGTTACATTTTTACATTGTAATTTAAAATCTTCTTTAAAAATAAACATACATGTTAATAACATGTTATGTTTTTGCCCCCTCTGGCTCAAATGTTAAACTCCGCCTATGCCTCTAGAGGGCAGTAGCAAAGATTCTAGTGTATGGGATACCTATATGCTAAAATATACAATGACTGAGGAACCCTAGTGACGAGTCCATAGCAACCAGTTCATGTGTTTCATTTGTTATTACCCATAGTGCTTTGTTGAATTGTCTCAATGTTTTATTGTTTTAATTCATGTAAATACTAATTTACTAGAGTAACTTAGTATTTGAGGTAATGCAGGAAGTGTGCATTTGGTTTTCATGCTTATTCTGTTTCCACCACAATGTTAGGGAGTAAATCTACTTGAGTAGAAGTGCTCTTTAAGCACCACACTTATGTGGGAGTATTAAAGTATTCAAAATTGTGTATACTTAAGTGTTGCAAGTATTTAAACTACACTACTCTAGTACTGAAAGTAAAAGTTTAAGTATTGTGTTCTAGGTAGGACCAGTGGTGGTGTCCTTCCTCACCCTCACCGCCACGATCCCTCGAAGTTGAAGGTGTTGAAGGTGGTGTTTCTGGTTCTTCCATCAAAACAAACTAACAAAGCTCAAATGTTCTCAATGCAGGCAGGCAGCAGCACGAATACTCTAGTAGAGTACAGATACAGCATTTTAGTCCTTAAGTACAGTAGTGAAGTAGTTCTACTTCGTTACTCTACATCTCTGCGCTACTTAGACGGTCTCTTGACAGTTATCTGATTCAGAGCTTACATGTATGTCGTCTGAGCTAGCTTCATCACTCTCATGATCCAGTTCTGCTTTTAATTGATGTGATACTTACTTTTAAATAACTGCTTTAATTCTCTTATTGATGCACATATAACTATATTGTTTTAGTGCTGCTTTGGCACAGAACTGTAAAATTTGATCTATGATTGTACACATTTTCACTATCAGGAAAAGTAAGTAGTGGAAAAATCAAACAATGCATATCGTCACTGTCAGGCAGAAACCTTGTATCTCCATATTTCGTCATTTCAAAATAAAATTTCATAAATAAATGCAACTGGTCTTACTTCTGTCCGTGGGTTTAACAAGTATTTAAAAAGGCACAAGTCATTTTTGTCTGACTTTGTCTGAGATAAATAGCTCAATCAAGTGTTTTCAAATTAGCCTTTTTTCATTTTCTGAAAAAACAACGATTTAAGACATACAAGGTTTTCACCCAACAGCAACAATATGTTTTAATAGGCCTATTTATTGTGTGCAGTGAAAGTCTAGGTCTGGATTGTTTTAAAACACGTGGCAAAGGCTGGAAAATGTGTGTGGCATGCATAGTGTGGAGGCATTGTGTTTTCTGCAGAGTTCAAACAGCATCCCATCACTTGTGTTCATGAGCCAGCTAACGGCCATGCTGGGTCAAAGCCACTTGATCTGCGCTGACTGTTAAATATGAAAAAGAAATGTGCATGCGCTTGGTGTATAAGTGCATTAAAGCAGAACTGAAAGAAGCTACAAGTGGGTGCCTGGTTAGCTCACCTGGTAGAGTGTCAGCCCCATATACAGAGGCTCAGCCCTTGCCTCAGTGGCTGCTGGTTCGATTCTAACCGGGAGTCCTATGCTGCATGTCATTCCCATGTGTCCTATCTATTAAAGGCCTAGAAATGCCCCCCAAAAGAATTTTACTTGCCAGAATTTTTGAACAAGTCAGCGGCCAATAACACAAAGGTGGCCCGCTTTTAAGTTAGATAGGCAAGGGAAACCATTTATTGTGTCCCCGTTAAGTTGGGTGACGTTTTGTAATTTAATTTGAAAAGGTAATTAGTAATATTTCTAGTTACCGCTAAAAGTAATGGAATTACTTTGAAATGCGGGAACTACTTTATAACGCTTTATTCCCAACACTGGAGATCACAATGTGTGCCCTTCTACTATTAAACACCAGCCTACACCCGTCTTTAGTGTCCTGAAAGGAAGATTTAGTATCTGGGTACACAAACTACATTCCATGTCTCTAATATCCAAAGTCTGAGCAGCAGCTAACAGGTTTAGTGCTGGCAACACACTCATATTGGTTTTTTTTTCCACTATTAGCTTAAGAAGTCTTTCTCTCCTTCCAGTGCTCAGAGCAAACTTCAAATTGCTATTTTGCACAAATCAGAAATGTGCTGCAGTTTAATACTTAAAAGCCAATACGATTAAAATGTTATATATACATAAATTACCCGTAGCAATTGATGGTCTTT
Source organism: Percina caprodes (assembly GCA_013375575.1). Classification (NCBI taxonomy): domain Eukaryota; kingdom Metazoa; phylum Chordata; class Actinopteri; order Perciformes; family Percidae; genus Percina; species Percina caprodes. The sequence continues at coordinate 38,744 of JABXJD010000334.1, read as the reverse complement.
AAAACCAACAGGATATATGTATAAAACTGTTACACAACTTCATATCCATATATTTATTCCAGCACCCTTTGTGCTATGCTCCATAATTCATAATCATAATTATAATATACTGTACTCCTACATACTTTGCACTCTTCATTGCTCTATTGCCTCAACTTGTCTATATTGTTTCTGTTTATAGTGTGTATATAGTGTTTGTTTTGTTTGTTTTGTATGAGTAAGCACATTGTGAGCATTACGATCCAAAGCAAAATTTTCGTATGTGTCCTCATACCTGGCAAATAAAGCTGAATCTGATTCTGATTCAGATATAATAACATATAGATCCTGTTTAACCTTCCTGCACTGATCTCCTTATTTGCTGTCCTCACTAGGCCGTGTTGTTTTGCATTGAGTTCTTAACCCTCTAAGTATTGATTTAATCAAGCTGAATCCTCCTAACAGACAAGTTGGTGAATCTATTGTACACTTCCAGGCACTTTCTGCAATACTTTGATTTTGCTTGATTAGCAGTAAAAGCGCTTTCAATCTCCTGTAAGATCTGTAAGCACTCTTATTTCTGGTCTGCAGCATATACAGACAAAACATCAAATACTATCCATTATCTCTGCTTTAACACATGTCGCCTCTTTACCATCTACGCTTCTGACAAGTTATTTACTCTTAAACTGCAAATATATCCCTACAGTGACATTAGTACCATGGCTGAGAGAAGGATTTATGTCCCACTATAAGCCACTAAGCCATTAGTCCACATGCATCTAAATGTGTTTTATATAAAAAGTTACAACTGTGACCAAAGTTTTTCTTCAGTGTAAAAGAGAAAAAAGTAGTCTGGAGGTGCTGGAAACTGCAAGATTACCACATGAACTGAAGAGTGTTAATAAAAGGTCATTGGACATATATTTACAAGTTGAGTATGAGGTTTTCTTCAATCTTTGCTAATGAACCAGTACAGCATTTTTTTAAACCTCAAAATACAGGAGGTCACTTATCAGGAAAATGTCAACAGGTTACATTTCAACACAAAACCAGTGATATTTCTAGTTATTCTTAAATCCTGTATACAGAAAGGTGAGGAGGGACTCTTTAAAGGATGCAAAGCAGTTTAAATTAGCAGATGAGATTAGGTTCTGAAACTATAGAGCATAACATTTACTGCTCAGGGCCATTAATCACCATGTTTAATGTGTAGAGGAGGGGTGAAATATGTTGTGAAAAACACGCAAAAAATAAATCAGTAGGAAAAATGCCACTTGGAATTGCTTGAATGAAAGGGTTCTTTCAAAATCCACCACGGCTTCATTTTTAGAGTAAGATTATGACAGCTTTTCATTTCCAACTTGTTTCTCTCCAAATAACATAAATTCTGAGTTTATGTATTACTTCACCTAAAACTATGGCACCTGGAGTTGGATAGAAATAGGAAAGTGATGTTGTCAAAAGTCAACAGAGTTTGCCACTGCTGCTCACTATATTTTATTGTCAGTAAGCAAGCATTGCGTAGGAAGGCTTCACTAAATGTTCATATGTACAAATTATGGCTGCCTGTGGCCAGGAGAGAAAAATTAAACCCATACCAAGTATTGTTTTGTACTTAGCAGCTGTTGCATTCTAACACAATGAGTCCAGCCCTACCAAAACTCTTAATAGGATAAGTACTGTTGGATGGTTGGTTTGATGGATGGATGGATGGATGGATGACTGGTTGGTTGGTAGGATGGATGGTTGGTTGGATGACTGGTTGGTTGGTTGGATGGATGGTTGGTTGGATGACTGGTTGGTTGGTTGGTGGGTGGGTTGGTAGGATGGATGGATGGTTGGTTGGATGGATGGTTGTTTGGATGGATGATGGATGGATGGATGACTGCTTGGTTGGTGGGTTGATTGGTAGGATGGATGGATGGATGGATGGATGGATGGATGGATGGATGGATGGATGGATGGATGGATGGATGGATGGATGGATGGATAACTGGTTGGTTGGTAGGATGGATGGTTGGTTGGATGGATGATGGATGGATGTATGACTGCTTGGTTGGTGGGTTGATTGGTAGGATGGATGGATGGATGGAGGGTTGGTTGGTTGGATGGTAGGATGGATGGATGGATGGAGGGTTGGTTGGTTGGATGGAAGTGTGGATGACTGGATGGATGGATCATTGGTTGGTTGGATGGATGAATGGATGGATGGATGGATGGATGGGTATATGGATGGTTGGTTGGATGGTTGGTTGCCCTGTTACTGGACAAGCCATGTATGTGGTGGATATTATAAGAAAATCTTTCATATACAGTAGTTGTATTTTTTATAATCTATTCTTACTTTAATTATATATACCTCTTATCATTTATTTATTTTACTTGTATGAAAGAGCGGGGAGGGGCACATGTGGGAACCTAGAGTACATACTAAAATAACTAGTATAAGCCACTGTGCAGGCTTATTAATATTTGGTGGTTTTTCATGCACCCATATTCTGCCGAAGTGCACACACAGCTTGTGTGAGGATGTGATTATTTGTAAGGAGGCTTTGCATTTTGCTTAAGAAATCTGCCGTTTGTTTTGGTGACAGCTCTCACTCTTTCTGTGCTGTTGACATGTTGAATTGACTAGACTAATAGCATCTCATTTTGGTTTCAGAGCAGGAATTATCATAGTTATAAGAGAGGAATAGAAGCAATTTAGGCTTGTTTTTCCTGATGAGGGAAGGTGGGTCAGAGGGTGGTGCACTATTAAATGTAACGGATAGAAAAGGTCAACCTTTGCATTTTTATTTTATCCAATTAATGTAATCACCTTCAATCTGTGGTGTATCTATCTTTGCTGTGATGATAATAACATATGGTTATTTTTTTTTTTGGGGGTCATGCATTATCCCCCATTCACTCAAGGATAGTCAAGTGAAAAAAATTGTAGCTCCAGGTAAGGTCGAGAAGAAAACTAATAACAAAGTCACACATCAAAAACAGTTTTCACTGATGAAATGACAAGACAAACAACCTCTTAAAACATGCCATCATAGGGGTGTTGATATGATTTATTTGACCATGTTGTGTTTAATAGAAGGCAGGATGTTCAGACATGTAATAATGTCAGAGACAACAAGCAGTTTTTCACTGCAGTCTATAAAATTCTGACAAAGAAAGAAATGTGCCGCAACACAAGTGAATTTGTCATGTGACCTTGTCTCTTCTTGCTTGGTGGCAATGAATGAGTTTGCCGAGTGAGTCTTGGAAAGACATATGAGGAATAAATTATTTTGGGACTTTTTTTTTGCGCACTGTCGTGTGAAATTGACTAGGTGTGTAAGACCTGGATTTAAGATTTGTCAGCCATGATGCCGCTGTTGATACAGGTATAATCAGCCACCTCATATGAGGACAACTCAGTTTGCCTCTGCTTCTCAAACTTTGGATTTCAATGTCCGCCTCGCGGTCACACTGTCTCCAAACATGAATCATTTCTCTGAAGACATTTGTAATAATGTTATTTGAAAGTAATTTCAAACCCTCAAATGTACACTGTTATTGATGACTATGTCAAATGACCCACAGGTACACGCACACACACACACACACACACACACACACACACACACACACACACACACACACACACACGTGCCAGTCGATTTCACCAATTCTACCTCATTAATTCAAACAGTCTGACTACTTAAACATCATAAATCACTGCACGACTTGCAGCCCAACCCCTCTCACCTTTTCTCTTCCTTTCCACTTTCTCTCAACCTTATCTTCCCTCCATCTTTCCCTCTGTCATCCATCCCCTTTTCAATCACACTCTCATTTTCTCTCTCTTCCCCTCGCTTCTTTGGGAGGTCCAGAAAGTTTGTAGTGTGCAGTCTAAATAGCGTTCTGATGGATTGGCTGTCTTCCGCAGGCCTGAAGATTAGCCCAAGGGCAAACCCACTCCTGTTTCCTGGGTGCCAGGCTGAAGATGAATAACTGTTTATTAACCCAATGCAGAGTGACTCCTTTCGCACCTCATTATGGGGTCGAAAAAAAAAAAAAAGCAAGCTGCTCAAGTTGGCCAATGCGGGCCCTTGCCTCTGTCACTCTTCCTGTCTCTCTCTCCGTCCCCCTCTTGCTTTCTCCAGCAGATAAACCAGCAGCCTGATATAATGTGACATTGTGCATTTGGTTCATGTTTGCTCCCTGACAACCCAGGAAATTGGCTTTTCATCTTACAAAAAAAACACTGCACTCCGTATATTAGAGGACATTCATCTTATTATGAAGGGCCGGGGGTAATTGGAAATTTTTGCATCCATTTTATGGAAACGTACTCAGGCTTTTACCGTGTTCGTTCAGTCTCAGATTAAATGTATTCTTTCCCAGACTATTGCAACAAGCACACCTTTTATAGCAAGTGTTTGCACCCTATTGTAAATGCATTTAAGGGAGGATTGTGCACCTGTATGTTAACAGAGTTTTTTTAAGGTCAGTTTTGCTTTGAAAGTTTTCTGCTTTTTAAAAGACTAGACATACACACATACACTTTACACAAGAAATATGAATTTTACTTACATTACATTTTACTTAAATAAATGTCAGTTGGTTAATACAGAGTTTGGCGTGCATCTCCCTCCTTTGTTGTGGCCTGTCAGCCGGCCATTACAATTACGTACACTAAGGTTGCATCCGAAATCGCATGCTATGCACGAACACTCAATGTGTATTCTAAAGTTCAGCGTACTTTTGCGTAAATAAAAAGTCACTTCCTGAGACCCTCCTTGCCGTTGGAGACATGTAGCCATGGTAACTAATGCCTGCCTCCACTCTAGCAGCATCGCCAAATAATGCTTAAATTACTAAAAAAGGAAAGCAACTAGACCGGTGACATCACAGATGTCAAATCACAGATTTGTATATGTAGAAATGTAAATTAAAGCATTTTTGACGTTTGACAGTTGCCTTGGTTGCTTTCCGTTTTTCTGTTTCACGTGTTGTTGTTACTACCCCATTGCACTGTGGGATACTTATGCCAGCCCAACGTAGTGTCCGGTGTTTGCTGGAAATACTGTAATATTTAGTATGCAGTTCATATTGGTTTCATAATAAGATTTTGGACATACTAAAAAATCTCACATACTGTTTTAGCCTACTAAATAGCTACTAAATAATATGTTAGTATGGAATTTCGGACGCAACCAGAGCTAAATATAATACAGTCTAATACAACAGTCCTGCAATAAATCCTACCTTCATGGAGGCCTTAATGTTCCGATTTTTTTTGACGGTTGAAGACATGAAAGGGGAGAGAGAGAGGTGGAATGACATGCAGCAAAGGGGAGTTGAACCTGCGGCCGCTGTGTCAAGGAGTAAACCTCTATATACGGACGCCTGCTCTACCAGGCTGAGGTTTTTATTGAAACTGAAAATGTGTAAGAAAGTTGTTGATTTATTCTTTATGGTCTCTATAACACAATATAATTCAACAGCACCACAAACTACAGCCTGTCAACTGACTGCGTTCGTTTTAGCCTGGTCAACCTATGAACAGGCAAATGAGTTCAATCGGTACTGTCATGTTGACTTAGAAACGTTAGCGATGTGCTAGGATAAGGGAACAATGTAAGTTTTGTCTTTTGCTAAAATTAGTAGTTATATAACAAGACTCGATTTCTGCAGCCCTAAGAGCTGCGCTGAAGCCTTTTAGTTAGTCTGATTTGATGTTTTTTTTTATTGTGAACAAATACAATTATAGACCTATGAATATTAACTAATAAAGTAATGATTAGCAATGAGAAATGCATCTGATTACTTTGTAACAGCAAACCAATGGGACGCAGTTTTGGGTGGGGGGGGTGTGTTCATTTAACTTAAATGTGATTTTTAATGCACTGTGAAGTCACTTCATGCTAGAATCACTTCTTCCTGTTGGCGAGACTTATACAATGAGCATTTGGCTGCATTTCCCTTGGAATTCTAGTGTTGTATCAATGCTATCTTCCCCCGCCACCTGCGCACATTTGCACTGCAGTAAATCTGGCTCTGTGTTGTGGACTGGGTTCTAACATGGAGGAGGACAATGGTAACATAATCTAAAAATGACTTGTCAACAAATCAAACACACCCTGTTCTGTAATATATACAGTATATCAATAGGTTATTGTATGCTACACTTGTAAGCAAACAAAGAAAAAGGATCCCAAATAGATAAACCACTTTGTTTTTACTTAAGCAAGCTGAGCACAGAAGAACAGCTGAAAATGACATACAAGGTTTACTAACTTTCAGTGAGAAATTAGTGAAGTAAATGCAGAATCAAATCAAGTATCATCCCGGTAAGTTTGCGGCTTTCAAAAGTACCTTCAGTGCCCTGCAGAAACCTTGTAACTCCAGTCGCTGTGGTAACTGGCAGCTAACATTGGACCCACATGTTTCATTGACCTGAGACTAAACCAAACCATAATAAAATCCACCAGGTTTAATCCGTTACTGAGACTTTGTCTAATTGGAGATAGAAGGATTTTGCAGAACAATTACAGTATGCAAGTACTGGTGTGCACTGTGAATAGTGACTCAAAGTTTTACAACACCAAATCAAAACAAGTAATTGCAGAAAGTGTGACTGGCATTTACATGGAAAAGCTACATTATCACATATTCTGGAGAATGTGTCGGTTGTTCTGTCTTGGTAGAAATATTGAAATATAAAAAGCAATACAGCCTTTGCTGGAAAACCAAACACAGAAACGAAATGTGCTTCTTATCTTAACATTGACTCTCCATATAAGGCATGAGTTTGTTTTGTTATAAACATTTTTTTGGTCTTTGCACTCTGTTATCTAAAAAGCAATGTGCACTTGTCCACACCTGGGGTTAGATGGAGCGTTATTTACAGCGCTATATCCTCAGACCTTTTTGTTACCACATCAGAAGATTTTCAGCTCAAAAAAAAAACAAAAGAACTCAACATTGAAGATATTTCGCCATTCAGTTTGTGTTCACCTTCTTTTGGTATAGACACACCACCAAGGACAGAACATCACTAACAGACTTCTCATCCGGATGTTAAGCATATATACTTACAAGTTTTCAAATGCCAGATAAAATGGAAGGCAGGAAACAAAAAGAAATATTCAAAGACCGTTACATGGTTCAGGATTATCAAATTTTAAACGGTTAAGCATAACATAACAACTCATTCACCACATATATAATATTATCCCATTTTCCCTTCCCACAAGATTGTTCTGTAGCCAAAGAAAATAGGTTTAGAAAAGGGGAAGTCTTCTCTTCCATTTACTCATTTTTGAAGACCCCTTAAGAGTTCCTCTTTACATATGAAAATCACTGTCTTAGGTATACCTAATGACATCGGCTCTTTGAGGTTCCAAAATCACAAAGTTTTAAGATACTCTCTTTACTTCATCCCGTCTCTTAACTTCATCCACGTTTGCCAAAAGCACGGCAGTAATAGCAAAAGTAAGCCTCCAGGCTAGTACAATAGAGCCTCAGAAAGGGAGTCCAAGTATCAGCTGGTCTCCCAAAAGTCCACAACATGACTTCAATGTTCATCAAAGGGCTCTGGTAGCAATTTCTGATTAAAAAAAAAAAAACGTGACACCAGTAATCCAGCCAAGAGTGACCGTAAGAAACGCCCAGCAGTCAGCCTTTAGAGTTGGTTGTCCTAATTATCCCGATTTGGGTCCAAGAGACTAACTTAGCAGGAGCTCCCATGCTCAGTCTAGCAGCAACTGCTGCACTTTCTATTTGTGGCATCACGCCTGAACCTGACTTGTGTGCTAAGATAGCTAGCTGCACAGCGGGGCCAGCTCAGGTTCAGGAGAAGCGTTGGGAAGCTTGGAGTTGAACATCTGCAGAGAGTCCTTGATGCGTGTCACCTCTCCGGCTGACAGCTTGAGCCGGTGGCGCAACAGACAAGAAAACAGGTCCAGCGGCTGCGGCGCTGGTGGAGACAGTCGGTTAATCCGGTCCCTCATCTCCAACAACATCAGAAAGGCAGCGTCCTGCGTACCCTGCGTGTAGGGGTAGTCCAGCTGGAGAATCAGATCCTTGATGCCCTCAGGATCGAAGTGCATGCTGTATCCAAACACTTTGAGCGTGTTGATCTTCATGTACCCCAGGTTGGACGTCTGGTCATCCAGGTCCAGTGGTTCATAGAAGAGAGTTTCATTCGCTGTTGGATCATCTGTGAGTATGCGGCTTCGCAGGTAGATGTGCACTGTCTCAAAGAAGGACTTCCATTTGTTGCCCAGAGACAGTGTCCAGTTGTAACACTGTGCCGTGACGACGGCGTCCAGTCGAGTTCTCTCCCAGTCAGGGAAGTCAGGCTGGTTCACTGGCATGAACCAGCTCTCTGAGTGACTCCCCCCAAAAGGATTCACATAAATCGCAGGCACGGGCTCCAGTGTTGAATTCTTAGTCAAGCATATCTGGAAAGAAATGCCCATCAGCATGTGGATGAGATTGGACTTGTTTTTGTTACTCTTCAACGTCAGCAACATTCTCTTCCTCCAGGCAGGATTGAACCAGCTTCCCAGGCGGACGTCGTTGCTGATGTAAATGGCGTGGACCTCGATTCTGCTGTCCAATCGCTGGAGCAGGTACTTCACCTGAAGAGAGATTTAAGAACTGTGAGATCACATTCACTCTTAACAGGTAGACAGTTAACAGACATTCTCAAATATACATATACAGCACTATAAATGTGTCTTCCTGTTTGTAATAAAGGTTGTGTTAAGATTAAGGTTACTTTCTCAGATGTTACAAAGTTTTACTACTTTTTTCAATAACTGAGTAGTACTCCTTGTGAAACGTAAACTAACCTTTATATGTAAACTCTGTGGAGTGGCCTATCAATGTTATAGAAAAATACTCATATTTTTAAAGCAATATTTTAATAGCATTTTTTTCTGCCCAGCAATCAAAAGGGTGTTCATCATAAAAATGCACAAATAATCAGATCAATAGGAATCAATAATGGAATGGATTCAGTCTTCTACTGTAAATATTTATATTGTTTTACCTTTCTGAGAAGCTTCTATTCTCACACTGCTAAATTATATATTTATAGATTAATTATTTACTAAATAATAATTAAGTACAATACTAACATTTAGTTTGCCATTTAGTGATGGATTTTAATGCATTGCCATTTTTATTACTATTGGAGGTATGTTTCTGTCTAGGCACAAATAAACCAGTACCAATGTAGTCTTTGACTTCCTGATCTTCAGTGTAATCAGAGGTACTGTCTTATTTGGGGCACAGAGATTTGAGAATGAATGGAATACATATATGGGAAGCTTTGAGAAACCTCAGCATCAGGTATGTCCAGGTCAAAGTTCAGGTAGTGGTCCTGGGATGCAGCGATGCTTGGCCTACAGAAACCCAGATGGAGGACGTTGCCATGGTGACAGGCTCCACAGCGGGTTGCGTTGTCAGTGCCACAGGAGGAGCAGGAGGTGGAGGCGGTGCCCACAACGCAGGGAATGACTCCCTGGCAGGTGGGCTGATCCACAGGGCAGCTACAGCTCTTCACCTCCTCCGAGAAGGAGCCCAGCACCCCGTGCTCGTTGCAGTAGAGCAGAGACTGAGCCCTGTTCAACCAAAAGCTAACAGGCCTGGAGAGGGGAGAAAAAAAAACATGCTGTGTATCCAATCCCACTTCTGGGATTGACATCTATTTGTAAAGAGAGCAACGCCTGCACTTTGTCAACTGTACGATGTAATGCATGGCGCGGTTTTGCAGGATTGCCATTCTTATCTGGGGTGAGTGAAAAAAATTGCGGTTGCTATTGACGGTAGTTTAGCTATGTAAATAAAATGCAGGATGTCCCATGCCATGTTAGAGTGGATTTTCTTTGACCAATCAGTTGTCTGCAGTGTTTTAATTCCACCTTCTAGTGTCGGCTCAGCTCGCTTTGAACCTCCACTGAGGTGCTTCTTAAAAAAGAACAATTTATTATTCTATCTGCTCTTTCTTTTCTCTCATCCAGCCCGTGTTGTTCTCAGAGGCATAATATGAGTTAAAACCTAAAGTAGGGGCCTAAACGAGGTTCTCCCTAGATCACACTGCATAGGTGAAAATGTAATTCACAGTCCGCTCCAAATCGCAAAATAATTGTATTGTTTGTCTGCGGCAATTTGACACCTTTTTTTTATAGAAGTGTTGGTATTTGGTATGACTGCAGCAGAGATGGAAAAGCAGACATGAATAAATTACCATCCACTTTGGTGCGGTAACGACAAGTTGAGACTGAAAATTGGCTCTGCAGAGATTCTATCCCAAGGCTAAGTTCAAGAAATCACACACAGCATTGCCCAAACGCTCCAGCAATTCCTTACCCTCAGGCCTATGTAAATAGACAAAAAATGAATGATGATAAAACAAATGGATTTTTGCAGAAGAAAATAGGGAGCTTTTGCGGCTGAGCAGCCCCTGATAACTTGATGTTGTTGGTACAAACTGGGTTAAGACTCCGAGGGACAGAGGTGAGAGAGAGAGAGAGAGAGAGAGAGAGAGAGAGAGAGAGAGAATACAAAGGGGACTGAGGGAGAGAAATAAAGACAGAAAGTGAGGTAGGGTGCGAGAAGGGGGGATGAAGTAATGGGTATAGAGGGAAAGGACTGTCAGGGAAATGAAAGTCCTCTGTAAACAAGTGCCGAGCTGTCAGTCTGGGAGAGGACTTGATTACAGCATGCCACAATGCCACTTACCTATCTACACAGAGACTCTCACCATTGGTAACTAGACCCTTCATCTCTCTTACACTTTCCTTTTCTTTCTGTCTTAGTCTCCATCCCGCTATCACTTCTCTCTTCCATCTCCCACATTCTCTTACTTTCTTTCCTTACTCTGCGTTATTATTTCTGCTGGTTTTTTTTCTCTCTCTCTGTTCACTTCTCTCTGCTCAGCTTCCTTTCCCTCCCTTAATACATGCTTTTCTTAATTTTTCCCTTCGGCACGGCAACAAAACTGCCAGGTAATGACAGCTGAGTGAAGCTTGCAAGGGTACTTTGCTCAGTCTCAGGGAGTCAGTTAGCCTGTCAAATTATTAGTAGATAGTGGTTTCAATAACAGTGGTGCTCTTTTATTTATCTGCCCAGCTGCGGTGGCAGTGAGGTATGTTTCCCAAAACCTGCACATTTGTTTATTAAAAAAACTTTGCCCAGTATCCTTGGGAATTACATCAATATTGGATGATTCTGCTCCAAGCTATGCCCTGTTTTCTGGCTGTGCATAAAATGGCCACAAAACTTATAGCATGTGGTGATGTAGGATGGGAACCTTGTGAAGCATAATGTTTAGAATGAGGAATAGATGAATGAACATGCCTAGTAACAGACTCTCTATTGGGATCAATGCAGCAATGCTGCATTTACTGTCATTTTACTGTGTTCCCAAATGTCATTGTGTGCTCATTAACTTAAATTAGGATTCAACATGACAATTAACTTTAGTCTTTGTTATTTTTGATAAGCACTAATAAATAAAACAATCTGTACTGGGGAAAGTAAAAATTGACTTGGGCAAGTTCATTTCAGACTAGGTGATTGAAAAAACAAAACGTAAAAACCTTGATTGAAGTTTTGTGTCAACCAAAACTGAGAACATAGAGTCTGATTAAGTGTATTCACCAGCCAGAGCACCATGTTAACCTCAACCTGACCAGAGTGTTGTCTTCTCCCTATACCAGAATGATAAGTGGTGTAGCCTCTCCATACTCCAGCGCTTTGGTCTAGCTATGCGAGACAAGTTAGGCTACAACAAATGTAAAAGCTTTGACAGTGTAAAGAGATATTGCTTGTATAAAATGGTGATGATTATTCCTTTTGCATGAAGTTGTTTCTAGGCCATTCCACCTGGGAGTGTGGGAGTGAGTCATTCAGCTATCTACGTAATGTTGCTACTAGTCTGTCAAAATGCCCGAAGTTTTAAACAGATAGACATATTTACTATTGTACACTCTGTTGACAGCAGAGGCAGCCCAAAGCTTAAATCCCAATGCCAGAAACCAACAAATACATGTTTTGGATGAGAATCAGCTTAAAAGAATGCAATTGTCTACCCCAATGGCATGTTTCCCACCTTTATGTCTTTTGGGGTTTTGCTAAATTCAAAGCTGAGCTCTTTCTAGTCAGATAGTGCTTGGTTTTCCCACTTGGGGGGTGTTGTTAGAGAGCCTACAGCTGTAATGAATCGCCACAAAGCAGCAGGCAAAACTCCCAGTAATCACAAATGACGTCTTCTTATTTTGGTTTGGTTTCTGTCAATGTATCCCAGTGAGTTACCTCTCTCTGGGCAGACTGATGCGAGGATGTTTGGGGCAGCGTTTGCTCAGGGTGAACAGTTTCCTGACAATCTTCTGGGCTTTGTTCAGGACCAGGGCAGTGCTGGACTCCAGCTGGGCGTAGCGCTTCTGGAGGGACAAGTCAGCCGACCAGAACTTGGCGATCATGGACACGTTCAAAAAGCGGTCGGTGGGCAAGCGCTTCAGGAGGGCTTTGAATTCATCTGCAGAGCGGGGGAACAAAATCAGAGAGAAGGGAAGGTTGAAGACACAGGAAAAAAAAACCTATTCACCACAGTCTACTTTTTCCGCAGTTGCATGCAGAGATAATGAGTGTGTAAATGGGGGAGTTTCATGTGTCATTTGAATACAAAAAAAGCTATTATGTTCTAATGAATTGCCAATCCAAAGTAAACACCTGTGCTTCAATCTGCAGTAATACTCATTCAGCTCACCATTAGAAGCTCATCGTATTTATCACAGTAGTCATTGTCATTTAGAAACACTAGTTATCTTACGATTTACAGTATGGTGTCACATACAGATGGGCGTTTTCATTGACGTCGTAATTCTTTCTTTAAAAGCATCACATACTGAATAGACCAAGCATGCAGTAAAATGGTGAGAGGTTCTATCTCTGTGGTGTGCCACTCTGAAAACTGCTGGTCTAATGGTATAATTTATAGCAAGTTCTGCAGCTGTTGCAGCAAGTTTGTGTCAAAACCAAACAAAGCAAAAAACAAGGTTGTCATTTTACACAAACCTAAATCACCTCTGCCCCCTCCAATAATATGTCAGTCAAAAAAACCTGAATCCATGTTATTTGTAATGGAACTAAGCATGGACATGCAATGTAATATTCAATAAAATGTAAAAAATTGTATAGCCCTAAATGAGAGGTCCCACAGGTTTGACCCATACTACATGAATATGTTAAAGAGGCACACACTGTCTTTTAAACTAGATGCCCTCACTCAGTGCGTTTACATGCACACCAGTATTCCACTATTATTCAGAATATAAGACCTTTTTCCAAATATAGCATTTTCTGATTAAGACGTGGGATATTCTGGTATTGTTCGGGTTTTAGAGGCATTGTTTGGACATGTATACAACACATACAGCACCTGATGCTTTTTACCGCAGGCTTAGTGGTCAGCTCTTTGCGTTGCTATGGTTGCTGGACACAAACCAACCAGCCAACAATTTGCGAGGCTGCAGACCCGATAAGAAGAAACACAGCCACTTTTAAAACATCAAAGACTTGGATATCGACAGGTTTTTGGATATGCGCACACATTGCCACGCCGACCTTTTCAAGACGCTGGTTGAAGGAATGAAAGCTGCACGGTCAGCAATTCCTCTGCCGCTGGTACACTTTGAAAAAAATCCTATTTTGCACGGCTACAAATAAATGGGAATATTAGTGGAATGTTCACTTTCATTAGCGATGTAAACAGCTTAGTCGGAATATTATCTTTTTCTGATTTATGTAGTAGTAGTAGTCAATGTGTGATTCAGGTTTCTTTCAACCCATTCTGAGAAACCCCTACATCGTACACCATGGTTTTCCAAGAAGAGTAGAATTGTGATACTATACCATGAGACTTTATTTGTTGCCATTTAACCCTATAAGGCCCATAGTTGCAAAATTACACACATTACTTTTAGCTTCTAAAAAATATAATTTTTTTTTTTTAGGCAAACATTAACATAAACAAATCAATGGGTCCTATTAATTATCCTTGCAATGCCATTGGCTGGTAAATGTAAATGTACCATGAACTCACACAACCTGCAAACTATCCTTTAAGCTCATTTCTCTGTTTTATTGAACTGGATTTAAAGTAAGTAAAATGCCTTATCATTTTCTCTGTGATTATTACAATCTTTAGAACATGTAAACATTCAGTTATAGTCCAGTACATTAATCAAATCTGTCACTTGTTGAACATTTCTAATTTGTAACCAATACTGATTTTTCTGGTCTGGATATCATCAATTGTGCCGTTTCGGTCCACACGTTACTGGAGTAGTTCCAAAAGTGTGTTTCAGAAGAGATGACTCATTGCATTATTGCAAATTAACATGGCTGAATACCAGGACGAACACAAAATTCAGTTTTGTAAATACAAATTAATCCATTTTTTTTCATCAATACATGATTTATCAAAAATACGACTGCTGTGTGATTATTGCTCATGATGTATACTGTTATGGGACTAAATGGGCAATCAACCATGCAAATGAGCCCTTAGTTGTTCTGTATTTGTCCAGACAATACATAAATACTGCTTCTAAGTAGGGCCAACGTTTGAAATTTCCCTAAAAACTTACTATAAAAAGGCATCAGAATATTTCATCTGAAAGGCAAAACATTTCCTATATTGGGTCTTTAAAGGGTAATAATCAGCTTAAGTATGCAGCGCACAGATCATATTAAGCAGGGATAACTAAGGATGTTAAGTGTCTGTGTGGGAGAGGCAGGGTCATTTGAACTGTTCTGCCTGAAGCAGTGCATGTACTCATGGATGGTTTCTATCCTAGTTATAGTGTTTTAATAACGTCCTGTTAATGTTGGGTGGTCATTTATGTCATCTGGGTTTTAGTTTTGTACGGTTGATTTAGTGTTGATGTTTATTTATTGTTGTACGTTGACCGAGACCCGGGAGGGAACTGATGGTCTCTGGGTAGTCAGAGTGTGTTCAATGTTACATACACAGATCGGAAATCAGTAACTGTCTCCTAAAAGAAACTTTCCATGCAGTGCAATACATTGGAAAATGACAATGTTTTTTGTTGTATGTTTTTTTTTTAGAACAAATGTATTGAAATCATACTGTCATAAAAGGAAAAAAGGCAATATTTATACAAACAAAGGATTTCTTCTTCAGTGTTTTATATTTGTAATGTTTCTCTGCATGTTTAACTTAACAAGCCAATTTTAGATAACATGACTCCAGAAAAAAATAATTTATGTTTACTTATGATTTTTGATCGAAACTTGATTTGTCTACTGCATCAACTTATCGCTCTGTGTTAAGTTTCACTTTGTGTCAAAATGTAAACAGTTTAAGACAAAGGGTTTCCATGCACATTTCTAGTAAAGTCAACTAATTTGGTATGACAGTGTGGGTACCTTAGTCACAACAGCAACTACTTTGTTGTACTAGACACATGGACATCTACTGCCCCAGGCAAATCAAAGAGAGACATTCAAATGCTGCCGTCAAATGAAATGGTTATTAGTTCACAAGTGTGTGTGTGTGTGTGTGTGTGTGTGTGTGTGTGTGTGTGTGTGTGTGTGTGTGTGTGTGTGTGTGTGTGTGTGTGTGTGTGTGTGTGTGTGTGTGTGTGTAGAATTTCCAATATAAAAAGATTGGGCACCCTTTGAGTAAATTACACTGAGAATAATATCAGCACAGAGGACAAAGCTCGCTGGGTTTTGCCAAGAGCGTTCCGGTGGTAAGATCACTGGAGTTCCATTATGAACCACTGGGCAAATATTGCCAGTAAGAAGCCTCTGGGATAATCAAACCTATTATTTCCTTTTCTCCCCAAGCCAGCTAAGTAAGACCTTTTAGGATTGTCCTGGGTCTGCTGGAAAATGATATTCCCATGTGCTGTTGTTGGCAGGGAAACAGAGAGGAAATCTGCAGCCAAGCCGACTTGAGCCCAACTGATGAGACTCAAGCCTATTACAGTGCTCAGTGATCCCAGATGACACAATGGTGTATCTCTCTCCACCCTTTTCTTTGTGTCTGCCTGTTTCCCGCCGTCTGATCGTTTTCTTGTGAACTCGCGAGTCTGGGTTGTCTCGGTGTCTCACTTGAGTTGTTACCTGTCTATCTGTCTGTAGTCTCTATCCTTTGCGTTCCACTTCTGGGATTGCTCTGGTGCTGAAGGGAATTCCACCGGATGCATGCATTTTCAGTTTCCTTCCGCTTTCTGTGTGTTGGAATTTTTAAATTTGGTTTTATGAGAATTATGGTTAACGAACTATTAAAACGTGTGCATGTTTTCCTACCATCCCCGGTTGCTGTGTGGAGTAGGCAGACTCCTTCAGCGTGCTTTGGAGGAGGTTCTGGCAGAGCTGAGACTAATCTGTCTGTTACTCCCTCCTCTCTGGACGGACATGAGGCTGAATTAGTAGGGCAACATTAACTGTGTTATGACTCTGTTTTGTGGATGCACATTCATCAGCTCGTCTGTTTTTAGTGCTTGTTTTATGTTACCTCTACTGATCTACACAAAGCATTAAAAGCTACGGTGAGATGAATGTACAGAGCTTGTTGCTTGAAGGACAAAACACTGAGTGCACAGGATACAAATGCTACCATTTAAAGCTCAAACTAATGCATGCCATGGAAATGTTGCTCAATAAACCTTTGCTCCAGCGGGACAAAAGTGTCTCTCCAGCTGCTTTCAGAGACAGACTATGCTTTAAATGAAGAATCAAGCAAACGCAAGGCCACTTTAAAGCACACTATTAAATCTCCCCTGAAATGATCAGGTAAACATGGAAGAACGCAAATGAGGACCTGTCAAACTTATCAACATGAATACCGGTATGTTGACTTCCTGACAATGGAAAAAAAAAAAAAGACTCTTTTCTTTCCTGACATTGAATTCAAAACATGTTTTTATTTCTACTGATTTGGCTTTCAATTTTGTTTTAATTAAAATTTTGAAACAGTATATTTTTGTCTATTCATAATTAAAAAAGTGTTATTATTATTATTATTCAGCTTTCATTTATTTTTATTTTTTTGTGTGCATCTTTTTAGTTTGTTTTGCATTTGCTATTGAATTCCAGGCCTTAATGCCAAATAGCAACCTTCTAGATATGTTGGACTTATAGAGATGTCCTCTTAAATTCAGCCTTACATACTGTACTGTACGTTGTATCTTTCAGTTTGTCCAGCAATTTGTGATTTGCAATTCACGCAAATGATTATTATTATTATTATTATTATTATTATTATTATTATTATTATTATTATTATTATTATTATTATTATTATCCCGTGAATTAAGTGCAACTTGCAAACTTGACCAATAACTGGAGTTTTCCACAGTCCTACGTGCCAGACTATGCGTCAGTATGTGACGCTGAGAGCCACTGGCCAAGCGGGAGTGAGAACGGGTTGACGTACACACGTGTGTTGCCAAATTCATTTCCTTGCTTCTGATATGAAGGCGAGGTGTGTGTGACTCGCACATCTCACATTTCAGACCGTCCTGCCAATCTGTATACATTTTAACATCAAAGTCCGCTGTAATGATTTTTCACTCTAAAGTCAGTGAAAGCTGCTGCTGTTTCCTGTCAGCGCTCTGCAGCGGGCGGGGGTGCTGCTCTCCCCGCAACGGACGCGCGCTCACACAGAAACACACACGGTGGAAAAAACGGAGATGAGACGCACAGGATGACCTAAATTGAAGACAGCTAGTGCAATGATAAGTTAAAGTCCAATAAGTACTTTATCAAACCGTATGAATGTGTGGCCCAGGCCTGGATAGGAAATCAACAATGTAAAGATCAACAAACCGACAGAAATGTTCAAATTTGTGAATCGGTGTGATGATGATTACCTTGTTCTAAACGTTTCCGAGACTGAAGAGATGGAGTTTGACCCTCGGTGAGTCGGTGACCACAGGCCCTGCTTACGTTCAGTCTACCTTATAATCATTGTCCATTGTTTGCCTGTTTTTCTTATGTGTTAACTTGTTTGTGTGTTTTTGTTCTTTTGCTGTTATTGTTGAAGAAAATGCTGCTGTAACAAGGAAATTTCCCCGTTGTGGGATGAATAAAGTATAATCTAATCTAATCCACAACCAATCCATCACTTGAACCCACTCATAAGAATATCTTGGTGTTTATTGACGAGTCATAAACCTGGAGTACACATGTCCACAGTCTCTGTTGCAGACTGCAGCAACGGTTGCATTTCTTACGTCGTTTGCGGATTCATGGTGTCGATAAAAAAATGTATGTTGATAATTTATCAAGCAGCCCTGGGGAGCCAGGTCAGGTACGGTATTACAGCTTGGTTTGGCAACCTCCCTGTGCAGTTCAAAACTAAACTGTTCCGATTGATTCAACTACCTGGAAGATCATTGGTGTTAAAGAGCATTTATCCATGCTAAGTATTTATGAACAGGCGTCTTTGTGTCAAGCCAATAGAATTCTTAGTGACGTGTCTCAGATTCTGTACACAGAATATAAGCTGCTGCCAGCAGGTAGGAGGTTTAGATTCAATATTAACTTTATTGTCGTGGGCACTTAACCACGTTGCAGCCATAGTACAAACACAGACAGCATGTATAACAAACAACAGATACTGCACAATAGCATACAACAGACAGTACTATGGTCCTGATGGTGTATAAACTCCAACATGGAGTCATGCAATGCATTAGTCAAACATTACTCAAAATAAATATTTAAAATAAATTAAAAATAAAACAAGTAAGTATAAGTGTCGAGATCAGAAGTACAACAATTGCAAATCTCCATCATCATGCAAGCCTGTTCTGCCTTTTACTTGCGGCTATTTAGGAGCTTAATAGACATTGGGATTAATGAGTTTTTTAAATGGTTAAGTCAGGTAACCATAGCTACCTCTCTGTCCTTTGCCTGCCGTGAGCGTTTCAGCGCCCGGTCTCTGTGGCAGGTAGCGTCGGTGGGGTTACTTGGTGGCCGTTTGTCTATCAGCCTGCCCTATACTGTAGCCGCCTGAAGGCCTCAGGTTTCAGTCTGTTGGACCCTCACCAGTGACCCTGTTGTATCGGAAGTACAGCTCTCTAAATAGTCTGTCGCTAAAAAATGCTCGCTACAGACTCAAAATCCAAGGGGTGTAGGAGCTCTAGCCCGTTTTAATGCAGCTAGCCATGAGTTGAGGACTAGTTTCCTTGTCAAAGGTAGCCTGTGGAAATGTGTCATAACCCCAGCTGCCTCAGCCCTATACAGTTCATTACTGCAGCCAGGGGCAATACAGTATGACCCTCGCCCCCCCACCAGACCTCTTGGTTTCTGTTTACTCAGCCATGTCCGCTAGCCTAAGACTCTTTTTATGCTGTTGCTATGTCTACACTCCTAGGTGCTAGTTAACCACGGAGTAGCTTATCATACTAGTGACGTAGTAGATTGTGGAATTCCAACATGGCGGCGCCCGTGTAACAGCAACAACACTTTCAACTTACCATTTTATCCCTTTGAACAAATTCACTCATTTAAATCATTGTACCAATATCACCATTACTCATATTCCAGTTCAGTTCATCTTTAACATGCTCTCCTTCCCTCTGTCCTGCATCTGTCTTCATCTCTCTTTTCCTCTATCTATTCACACAGTGGCACACACACATTCATAAACGTCCATCAACCACCTCCCCCCTATTTCTCTCTGTTTTCAAATCACTCCCACTCTGCTCTCTCACTCTGCCTTTAACTCTGCCCCCACACACACACACACACACACACACCCAACACCCTCAGAAGTAATCATTAGCACTGCCATCACGCTTTGAAATTTGTCTGTCTGTTTTCCTCCTTTTCCTGACATTTATGACTCCACGTCCCAAATTTATGGACAATTTGACTCACTTAAAATCTATAAGATAAAGAGGCCAGGGCTTTTTTTCCTCCCCATAATGGGTCACTGCGCCGCCCTGAAATCTCCATCTCTAGGCTGAGTTAGTGATTCATGACATCATCAAGCAGAAGCGACAGCTAAGTGACTGGCTGGCCGAAGCCTGTTCATTGAACTCTCTACAAGGACATGGGTTTAAAAAAAAAAGTCTGAGCCGGGATTTGAACAGTCATACGCGGTACAGTGTAGTGGAAAGAGAAGTCAACCAAACTTAACAGCTTTTTGGTTTTAGCAAAACTAGTATTGTAGCTCTAGGGATAACAATGTCAGCCAGTCGCTCCAAAATGAAATCCAAATATTAGACAATTATTGGATGGATTGCCATTACATTTTTTTTCCTAATTTATGTTCCACAGAGAATGATGTTTATGACAAAAAAAGATGGCTACATGTCCAGGGTGTACCACTGTCAGCTGGGATTGGCTCCAGCCCTCTAGCTAACTGAAGGATAAGTGGCTATAGTTTATGGATGGATGGATGGATGGATGATAGCTTATGGATGAATGGATTGATGGATGGATGAATGGATGATCATTTAATAACCTTCATTATTGCAACCATAACAAGGAACGTCCCCTAACTTTGATGAAGTAGTCAGAGATGGCATATTTTGTCATTTTTATTTGAAAGACTGTAGGTGTCTATTTAAATTACACAAATCTCTCACTAAATATTAACCTGACATGCCAGATGGTGTGTTACACAGGACCATCTAAGAAGCCATTATTGGAAACTGTCTGATGTGGATTCTGATCTAGTCTCTTTGTAATAGCATTCACCTTCCTTTGTGAGGATAATGGAAATCTCCCGAGTGTACATATTTGGTACCCTGCCTGATATTTATACTTGAGATTATTGAATTATCTTACATATATTGCAGCATCCAATGTTCTGTCCATCCTATATTCAGTTTGCATTGCAAATAGTTTAGAATTAGACATTATTTTCTTTTGCAGTTATGTTAAGATATTGGTGTTTTTGATCCTGCGTTAATTAAAATATCCTTTGAAAAACAAAACATGAATCAGTTAACCCTTGCATTTACTCACTGTCACTGTGAGTCTCTGTCATAGCTGGAATTAGAATTGATGGGTTTCCAACTACCTGTCATATGTTGCAGTGAACACAGCTGTCTAGAACATCTCTCTTTCCTTAAGATGCCTTTCTTTCTGTGCAGTTCCTGTCACTTACATCTAAGTGAAGAACCTCTCATTAAATCCCACATGATTTCGCGCAACAACAACTTCAATAATCATCTTTCTTCCTCTGTGCCTTTAATTCAGTTGCAAACATGACAGGCATTAAGGTTGAAGTTGGGATGTCTTCCGGCGAATGCGGCAGAGATTTCCCTTTTTTATTCTGCGGTGACGCCGGCTGGGAGAGACGGAGCGGAAAACAGAGGGTCCAGGGCTGTCGAGTAAGCTGCTATCTCCATCACTTCAAAGTGTCTCTACCACATTAAATGCACCATCCATCATACATCGCTGACACTGCTCACACAATAGTTAGCAGGGAGGATTTTATGTTTGGCAGCCTCAATAGAGGCTCTCTATTAAAAACTAGACTTAAAGTACTTTTTGAAGTCAGTCACTGCTCAGTGGCTCAATACTTTAGAGAACACTTTACTTACCTAGAGTATAATTCCTACCACTACATGTGAATATTTTAATTCTATGTATATATAAGTAATGAAAAAACGTCTTGATTGTGAGTATTTGGGAACCCTTTGGAGAAATAAAATACATGCTAAACAAGTGTGTTTTGCACAGTGATGAAAAGTGTCTATTGTCACAACTATATCTGTAAATACTGTCAGAAAGGAACAAGTAAAAGGGGAGAGTGATTATGTGTTGAGTGAATCATCACGATACACTCAAATTACATTTACTTCTTAATAAAGCAAGCTTTTAGTTTTTAGATTAGCCCATAATCCCCTAAAGACGAGCAGTTTTTCCAGAAACCTCTTACATAATTAGTTGAATCCTTCAAAAAGGACAAGAGCGCTGTCTATACTTAACTTCAGATGAACTCATAAATTCAGAACTACACACAGACTGATCTATATATTATGAGCAGAATAATTCAAGTTACATTCATTTTGGCAGAGGCGAAGGCTTTGGGATATTTACAAAATATACTACAGCTGTGTTTTATCATGTTTATATAAAAATGAAAGTACTGTATATACTCACATGGTTAGAAATTAGGTGTATGACAGGATATCCCAAATATTAGACACATACAGTGGCTCCTATAATACAAAAAGTGACTTCTGAATGTTGAAATAATATTTCTTTTTTAAATGAATTCACTCATTCCACTTTATTTAGTTTTGATTCATAAAACGTACGTTTAGATTTACGTTACATTTTAAATCCTAGCAGTACAAACTTTGCAGCTTCTTCAGTGTCGCCTCAGAATATGACCTGACAGACTTTTTTCCAGGCATAGATCAAGTGCTGACCTCGATTTAAGTATTGCATTTTTAGAACTCCATGATCTAAATGCAAAATGTAGTCAGTGTATTTACATAGAGAACATTAATGGAGGTTTTTGGAGGAAAGCAGTGGGAGCTGCTTTTCACGGTACAGCAAATGCAACTTGATAGTTGTATTGATGCATGTGCTACATAGCATACCCTCTTCATTCATTCATCTGTTTATTTAATTAAAAGAACATATTTTGCATTAGAAAAAGCATTAATTTAGGTCATTTTTAAGTATACCTGGTTAACCATACATGTATTTGCCACATGCCTTACTGTGATGACATGGTAACATTAGTGTGTTTCCACTATTAGCGGCTGCAAAAATCAGCGTGCTCCAGTCTTTTTCCCCTTTGTCTTTTTCCCCCCTAGATCTGCAGCTCATTATATAGTATAATATGTATAATATGGAGCATCATTTTCAGGTAAATCCATTAGCCTGTGTAGCCTACATATTACATTTAAAGAGGTGGTACACTGTTGTTGGTTTGAAAGTCACAACTAAGTTTCTTTTTACAACATTTGAAATATTTAGGCTTGTAGAGGATATCCTATCATTACATGCCAAAATGCTTACTGATCAGGTGAAGCAACAAGACATTAGTGTTTCAATGTTTTTTACCATCAGGACATGATATTAAAAGATGAAATAATCAAACAGTAAAACAGTTACTTGCACACTAACTTTACCTAAGTAACACTACTTGGACCAGAGTAATAAATGTGGTCTACTCTTGCCAATCCTGTTATATCAGTCCAGTGGTGTAATCTACGTGATACACAGTATACCCGCTAGGAATGCTCCAGGATTTCTAAACCAGACCCCCTAATATGATACCCCCCAAATGCAGATTCTGGCCAATATACATATATAGATGTATAGATACACACACACACAGTACAGTATACCTACTGCAATACTTTACTTTAGACTACACCACTGTGTCAGTCGCCCAGGGGAGCTGAGGGGACACCATGTACCAACAGCTCTCATTCAAATTCTTCACCCAAAGCTCCAGTATTCAGTGGAATACAAATGGCCCAGATGACAGCCCAGTTCCCTCTATGTCAGGCGTTGCTGCAAGGGAGGTCTGGCTTTCCTAGCTGAGTAATTGTAACTTTGTGCAACTAAAACCCACAAAAGACAAGCTACTTTGCACTGGGGTGGCATCAGCTGAATCAAACTGAAGCGTGTCTCAGTAAAAGCCTGACATGTTATCACAAACAAATCCAAACATATGTGACGGATGCACACTCGACATGTTCAACACAGCCCCTGGCATTGCCTAAGTGAGAAATGGGAATTATTTTGGTTGTGGAAACCAACATGTGGACAGGCACAACACGTCGGGGAAGTAATACTATCAGGGTGCGCTCTTCTTGGACTCTTGCGGTTGATTGTAACATGAAAGAAAACCTTCGGTGTCATACCCTCAGCCTCCACCAAGCCATAAAAAGGATCAATCTCAACTAGAAGCACCATTTTCCTTCTCTATCAAGGTTGGTGAGGGGGCATAAAAGCCTTGACTTGACATAAAAGGCAGAGACACTTAGACACTGGGAAATAAAAAAGAAAATTGTTCAAAAGGGGAGGTGTGAAAGCCAGAGAGAGAATGACACCAGCCAGCATGATGTCTTTCACTTAATGGCTGCTAATGGCTCCTCTTTGTTGAGGAATGTCACGTTAGTAAGAAATGTTACTTTCATTATGCAAATTGCATATTTGCAGTCATACAGACATAGAAGAGCTCCATTCATACTCAGTAAATCTCACACACACACACACACACAGACACACACACACCTATTCTTTCATAGAACTAAGAGGTGGTCCCTGTCACAAGGTTAATACACACATTGGAGAGCTCAACAAAAGCATCCTGAACCTAACAGCCTGTATATAAGCTGCATTTAATACCAACCTGATTATGCAAATATGTCAGTGAGTGTGTGTGTGTGTGTGTGTGTGTGTGTGTGTGTGTGTGTGTGTGTGTGTGTGTGTGTGTGTGTGTGTGTGGGTTTCCTTTTGGGAACTTTTTGATTACAATTGGGGAATAATAAAACAACAAATTTTGGACTAATGCAGCTTCATCTGGACTGCTAGTGAAAAAAGGGATTGTAGCTAACTTAACAAATTTACCATGTTCAGAAGATACTATACATCAAGCAAGAGTAAGTAGGGAAAGTTAACAATAATAAGGGAATAAATGAGACACCAAAAATCTGTATAAACAGACAGAAATCTACAGAAGTACATAAACGAACCACACAAAGAATAGTGTCAGTGCATATAACATAAAAAGTAAAGAAGTATGCCCTTTTAAGCACATGAATGCGGGTGTGTACATTAATATAATTATAATTACACATTCAAAGTTAGAAAGAAGTATTGCACTGTGCCAGAAGTTAAACAAGTGCAATTAATCCAGTAAGGGAGTCCAATACAATAAGAACGTGGCATGCAGCTTCCCAGATGCAAATAGCTGATATTATTCAGCTCTATACCATTTAAAGTTAATATTCCCTTTAAAGACACAGGGGAATGGGTTTAAGGGTGAATAAAGGGAAAATATCCTCTCAGAGTCTAGTGGAATGGGGGTTGAATACAGGCTTGCGTGAGTGGTGTTAGGAGATGTGTGTTTGTGTGTCTGTGTGTGTGTGTGTCTGTGTGTGTGTGTGTGTGTGTGTGTGTGTGTGTGTGTGTGTGTATGATTCTGCCCTTCTCCATTTTTTATCTGACCACAGTGACAGAAAGAAGGGTACAGGTGGGTAATTGATACCAAAAATCTGACCTGCACATATTAATAAGGCCCTACCCTGCAGACACCTGCAAAGGAAAGCAAGTTTAAAACAAATTAATTTGTTTAGAAATATAGGTCCAAATATGAAATGTCTATTAAAATCTCAGCAATATCTACAACTACCTTGTAAATATAATGCAAGAGTTAAAAGTGTTCGGTCATATAAAGTCTTATCATTTTCTTTCAAAATGAGTCACCAACTGCAGAGCATGTTGCTTCAACATTACGAGCTACAGGAAAACATAAAGCAAAACCAAAAGTTACATCGACTGTAAAACATGTAACCGTTTCAGTTGTCAACAAAAGCATTACATTAGATTTGTAAGCAGGGAAACAACTCATTAAACTATTACTCACTTTGTTGGCTCACTTTGTTAACTCACACACAACGACTCACAAATTATCTCAATAAAACATACAGCATAAACACGAAATAATTTACATTCATACAAGTCATCTCTTTTATATCCAATCAACCTTTCAGTAAAACCCCACACAGTAAGCCTTAGGACCTCCATGGCCTACTTCTTGTCTGCATGAGTGAAATCGCTACTCTTTCTTCTCACCATGGCACTGTATTATCCTCCAGGTCAAATTTGGCCGGCCCTAGCTGAAACAAACACCTTAGGAGGCCACTGTGCCCTAAGCCCAGCTGTTTGAAGATGAACTACTTCCCTGACTCCAGCTGAGAGATCAGAAATGGATAATGGATTTAGGCTAACACGGAGAGGGGGAAGGGGGGGGGGGGGGTGTCACTGCTTTCACCTGGGGGCAAAAAATCGCTCACTCATTTTGTCTTTTTTTCCATTTATCTGTGGAGGGCTGACAGAACACATATGCTCTTTTCAGTAATGTTCTGCTTCACACTTGCACGGTTACATGCATTTGGGAGCTGTCCGGGAAAGTGCAGCCTCGCACAGTCAGCCGCTGGGAGCTGCCCAGGGATAAAAAAAATAAAAAAAATAAAAATAGTTTTGCTCCAGTGGAGCAACCAAAGGTTGCTCAAGGACATTTTAACAGCGGATGCTAGATAACGGAAGAACATTGTTGGTGCAGTTCTACTGACATCCACCATGATTGAGATATTGTCTGAAGATGTGACATTGCAGGGTATTATCGCCTGCAGACTACAGGGTGTTGCTGTGGGGATCACATTTGAGGGTATATGGATGAAGGATGTGGGACATCACTGTCAAGCAGCACTGATTTGTGTGTGTGTGTGTGTGTGTGTGTGTGTGTGTTAGCGGAGGTAGGAAGGGGACTGAAATGTTACCAATCCCAATGTGTGTCCCACTGCTTTACTGTCTGCAGACAACACTTGCATTTGTAAAACAGATGTCTTTTATGTACAGTATGCCAGGTTGACTTATGTGTCCAAACTCTACGAGCAGCAATAAAACCCAATCTGTTTTCCCAGGAAAAACCAAGAGCTATTTAAATGTTACTGTTAGTTAGCTACAATACCTTTCACATTTTCACAGTGCAGACAAAATCAGCTTGTGTAGTGCATCTATGGTTTCACAAATGTACTCTGCCGTGTTATTTAAAAAATATAAACATAATTTTCAGCTGCTGAAAGCCACTTTCCGACGGTGCAGTCGGGGGGCTCTATCTAACAATTTTTGTAACTTTCTGATTCTGAAAATCCCACCTGCTTCTTGCACTGATTGGCCATGTGTGGAGAACTCTGTCACTCTAATTTTCAACAAAACTTCCCATTTTGAAACTGTCCGAGAGTTAATGCAATTATCCCCATTCATTTGAATCGTTACATCAAGACTACCTTAAAAAAAACTTTACGCCACCACACCAAAATGTCACATCTTCCATATTAAACGAATAGAAATAAAACAAGACAATATGGTGTAACAGTTTGGAGGTATTTTCAGTGACTCCATCCAGAAGGTTCTCAGTGATTCCTGAATGCAGGCTCACCAGTGGCTAAGTAGCTTACAGATCTATTTTTTCCTTAGTTACACAACTTTTTCTGTCACTTTGTAGGTGAAGAACAAAGTGAAACACTATGAAGTCTGAAAATTAGCGCCTTTATCCCCATATCTAAACGCATAGGCGGCAATAATACTGGGCACCCATGTGTGCAGACTGCCAGTAGGATACATTCATTTAAAATGAAACATTGAAGTTGGTGCTAAGTGGAGCACCAACTGTGTGATTGGTTATGTCGCAGTCTGTCCCCTGCTCCATTGATTCTTAATTTCTCACAAAGCTGATTGCGGTTACATGTCAGCTAAACTTTTCATTTCCAATCCAATCTATAATTGTGAGAAGTGGAGCTGTCCTGAGTTGAAAGATAGCCTACCTTACGGCTTTATTATTGAGCTATTAGGCGTGTTTGTTCGTGCCGGCCACTGTCCATTTCCTAAGGTTCAGAATATGCAAACAATTTTTGACTTCTATTTTTTTTAAAGGGCGTGCATCCGTGTGCACCCACGGAGGAAAACATAAATCGGCGCCTATGTCTAAACAATATCTTCCCACTTTCTACGACGGTTGAATTTTCACTCCACATTCCAGTTTGGCCGACCAACTATAAACCACTTGTTTTTTTTAGTATGACTTTCCCTTACCTAACTAAAACTTACATTACTGTAGCATGTTACTGAGCAATGCATTAATGGCCAATACTGACTGGGTAACATAATAAAACAAAGGATCCGCCCTACAAAATACATTAAATCACAGCCTTTATTTGCTTGTAAACAGAGAAGACGTTTTCATTAATCAGTCCTTTGACTCTCTTTACCTGTATGAGTGTGAAAACCTTCTAATTTATAACCACACAGAGAGCAAAGAAAGATGAGAAAATGTTCTGATGTTGTGTTACCTAATTCCTCCTCTATTTTACTTGCTATCTCTTATCGTTATTAGCTTATTCATGTTATGTATGGTTTAAAGGTTATTTTCTCTTATTCAATCTGACATCCTTAGCTAACAATACACAGTATTCCATCAGGCATACGACCATAGTCATCAATTAACAATTTGTATAATGCATTGTGCATGAGTGACTTGCAATTATGTTTTCATGCTCTGTTTGCCCAAAGGAATATGGAAATTATGTCTTTACTTATTTCTTCGGTACAGGATAAAAACACATTTTTTACTGTAAGTCTGTTTAGTTCCACTCGTCAGCATATAAGAAAGCCTGCAGCAGCCACCCTATTATTAATAAAGGATAAGTGGAGGGCGGTTGCATGATGGCAAACCCCTACTTAACCAGTGCAAAGCATTCCTTAAATTGCAGACCTTATACATTAAGGGGAAGTCATTCTTGGGTCTAATGGCTGTGCCTAATAATGTGGCATTAACCTTGAATACTCTCAAGGTCTCAGATTGCAAAGGGAACCCAGATGGGCCAAACGCTGCGCTTGTCTGCAGACAGATGGGTTTTAACGGTGCACCCGCTCAAGCTGCAAACGATCCCAAGTTATAGCACCACGCTGTATTTTTTTTTTTTTTTACACCTTTTACATTATCACTGAGTTTTTGAGTGTGAAGGTTATGAAGCCAAATGGATAAGTAGGCTATCTAACAGAACGGCCAGCAATTACAGCAACAGCATTACGGAGATGACTTAAATTGGAGGCACTTTACATGTTCATATTTGGATTTTAAACTGCACTTTTAATATTTGAATAACACATGCCATATGCTCAGTTAAAGCAACTGGAATTTGAGCAATCATTTGAGCATTATCTAAAATAATGCAGAACATGTATTTGTGCATATGAAATGCTAAATGCATAATGGTGGTCAACTGTATCTCCAGGAAAAAAAAACAAGAAGACTTCAGTTAGTGCTTTTCTCCCTTGTAATTTATGTTTAACTAGTGCAGTACCAATTGAAAACTTCACACATGACAATTTGCTTCCTTGGGTGCTGAGCAATACACCTGCCACCTGCATGCTGTTTGGCGGTGTAACAGTTAATGTAGGTCTCTTCTTAATACACTACACAGTGTGTACATAGCGCACTACCAATAAATATGTCCCATAGATCTAAAGAGCTCGCACTTGACATTGCACGTCCTTTGGAACTCAGAAATACACCTGACAAGTGTGAAGTCGATCGGATTAGTGGTTGTCAAGAAAATCGAAGGACAGACCGACAGAGACTCCTTCCATTTTAATGAGATTTCACTAGGAGTTTTAGCTATGTTAACCACGTCACTAAAACTCAGACATTCTTGAATCCCAGAAGATGAATCCCTGACTATTCATCTAACAGCACAATGTGCTTGATTCTTTTGGTTCGGAGAAAATGTTTCTGTACAATAACTGGATTGCTATTCAATTTTAAACATGTATTGATGTTCCCCATAGGATAAATTGGGGAACATGGCTTTTCATTTCATGCCATCATCAGGTCAAAATTTCAATTATGACCAAATATCTGCAAAATATAACACTTTGCCATTGGTAATTTTATCATGGTTACTTGGGTCTACTCTGTAAATACATCTACTTCATGTCTGTGCGTCCTGGAAGAACAGAAGATCTTTCTTCTGTTGTTTGTCCTGAGATTTCTCCCTTCCTCCCGTTTGCCACTTCCAACCTAAAGGCAGCTACTAATTTGGGTATATTTTCAGGCGTCAGTTGTTTTGTTACTTAATATTCTGCATCTTCTAAAATCTGCAAAGCTCATTGACGCCTTTGGGAGCAACTAAATGAACTTGTTTTCAACTGTTGCTGATTTCTTATTAAGGTTTATCAGTCTAAAAGTTTCCTTTTTTTTAGTGTCAAATGTCAGTTTGAGTTTCAGGTGTTCTCAAAAGGTGTTCTCAGAAGCACTATCTTCCTGAACTGACTCTGAAGAACATGCTGAACGATATGATTTTTTTCCCCCTCCGCTTTCAGCCTAAGGAAAACCATTTTGTTTTTCAATCCTTGGGCGCATTCACCTTGTGATTCTTACAAGCTGTGCTTTTAAATTACTGTTCCTTTGAACGCACCAGGTGAAATCTTTCTCTCACTCTAACTTTGTTGCGTATATTTGATGTTTTTTATTAACTTTGATCTGTTACTTGCTTGATAGTAAACCTTTTACAAAATGTACTTGTCTTGAATCCCCAGCAACCCCCCACAGTCACAAACATAAAGGCACTCATGCAGTCACTAATACACTTTGCCTCTGTTAAATACTTCTATGGGTACTTACACAACACACAAGTACGCACAAAGAAATCACCCTCCTGGTAACATAAATCATCCTCTTTATCACCCATGGTCAATTAGATAACAACTGAAGTGTTGATGCTAAATTTATCCTTTATTTTTCTTGATCAAAACACTTTTCTGCACTTTCTGCAATACCAGCCTTTTATTCAGCCTATCAGACATGTCCTTTGGCAAGCATGTTAGCAATTACAGGTGATAATGTCTCTTCTCAATGAAAAGCTTATAGTGAGCTATTAATCTTTGTTCTTTCAGTACAGTAGGATGTTTGCAAAAGGCTTGGGCTGCACTGAGCTCTCTGTACCAAAGCAATGGGGATTACTTTGTTCCCTGTGGGGGCTGGAGGGTCGGGAGAAAAAGAGGCCGATTTAAAGAGATTGGCTGAAAGAGAGATCGCTGCAGGAGATCTGGCATGCGTTAGCAATGGCTACTTAGAAGCTAAACTGAAGAATTGAAAAAGACTCGTCTTCCTCCTCCCACGCTTAACCTTTTACACAGAGGGAAATAATTAAAAATCCCAATGAAGAACCCATTGTGAATTTCTGAATAGCAAATGTGGTCCCAATTATCTCCGACCAATAAGGAGTCACTGCTAAGGTGAGTAATGAGGGGTTATACATATCTGTCATCTGGTGTGAAATGAAAGGTGATCATCTCATCATAATTACTTGTGTCCGACTGAGTAACCGGCTGATGTAAACAGATACAAACTGTTAAATGAATCAGCTGCTTCATTAATGAAATCACAGTTTACTGAATGACTGAGACACTGATTGTTTAAGCTGCCTTCATAGTAGGTTTGGCTTATGATGGAACAGCCAGTGAATGTAGAGTCTGCTTCTTATGTTAAGGCTTACAGACTGGAGCAATTTCCCTAAACATCTGTAAAATCTGATATGCACTGGGTATTAGCTGCATTCTATAATATTTTACACACAGTGCAAGTCAACTCTTAAACAGAAGACAAGTTAGTTTTTAATCTACATCGGACACATATCAACACATTTTATTTTTGTTTTACTTTGTGAGGTTAATTGTCATAATGTTAGCCTGCTTGCACTATCCCTCATTTGTTACAGCTCAATAGAGACATCCACAGTTCCGTACATACATCATGACTGACCAAAATGCACACATGAATATGAATTCAGGAATATGCAGTTGACAACGCTTAAGCATATTTGATTGTTTGGGTTTCGTGAGACACAGCAACTTTAGTTCAACAAAGGCTGAATGCATGTTTTCAACTGTTCCAGCCACTATTCATCTTATTGGAAAACCATAATCCTCCCAAATGATTGCTCTAAAAGTCATTGGAGGCTTTTCAAACAGCTCATCTGCGTCTCGCGAGCTATTTTAAAGCTTTAGAGCGGAACTTTTTATGTTAATGAAGTCCGTTACATTCAAGTGATTTCCAAATAAGTTGATACAAAGCTAATTAAGACCATCAGCTTTATACAACTCTCTCTGTATTTCTGTGTGGCAATGCTCAGAACATGGTGTCGTCTGGTGACTTTCCCTCGCAGAATCTCGAGTGAAGATAATTACCTCTTCTGAAAAGTCCCACATGTTTTTTAATCCTCCGTGTCCTCCTTGGCTACAAGTAACCGTGGGGAGGAAGGGTGGGGGCGCGTGCGCGATTACGGAAGGCTTGTATCATGTGGATGCAACAACAGTGGTGTTGTCATCACTTAGAATTCCTCATGGGGCAACAGAAACTACACATGATAGTTTTAAGGGGCTAACCCAACAAGCATGGTTTAGCCAACAAGCAACATCTGTGTCACTGTCAAAGCTGTCCCGGTGTCTTAATTAGTACTGTATACAGCAACACATCCTCATACCAGAACGATAGAACAGGATTGTTTGCCAATGACTCCCAAAACGACATTAATTGAAACTAAACTACTTTGTTAGGTTAAGGCAAAAAGGTACTTGTTTAGGTTTAGGAAAAGATCATGGTTTGGGTAAAAAGTTAAGTGTGTTACTGTATTTCTTCTGCAAAATAAATCTACCTACTGGTACAAATAAAGTAACCTGTATCTGAACGTATGTGACATAAGTAAAAGGAGACCTATTGTGCTTTTCTGTACATTGCATACACCGCTACATGCTAACGTCAGGGAAACCTGTAATCTTGGTTGCAGATGTTGCAGTCTTCCCTCCAATTTTGGATCACATTCCTGTGTTCATGTTCCGGTTGTGCAGTACTGGATTTGGAATCCTTTGTTTGGAGTAATTTTACTGGTAAAAAGTCCCTCTATACTTCAGCAGAATTAAAAACACAGCGTTGCAGATATCCGGAAAATCTGACCAATCAGGTCAGACTGAGCTTTTTTCAAAAGGAGGGGCTCAAAGAGATACAGCAATGGGCAGTATTAGAAAAAAAGCAGTTCATTCCAGAAAGGATGACCCTTACAAGGCCCTGAGAAATAAATAGCTTTCCTTTGGCTGTAGAGTCTCGTTAATGACCACCTCAATAACTAGTCCCACATGCATAGTCGTATAGCTGTGACTCACACTAACACACACACATGCACACACACATAAAAAAAACACTTTCAAACGCAATCACATAAGGTTTCATACACACGCTGTGATGACATTTGATAGGCTGTGTGTTTGTGTTCTAATTGAGTATCTAGAGATTTGGGTTGGCATTTGGAACTAGAAAAGTCTTGTTTCAGCCAGTCAGGCCAGCAGATAGAAACACACAACGGGAACAAAGAGCTAATGTTTGCTTTTCAAAAGAATTCGTTGACTCGGTCAACCAATGTTTTATCTGATTAATTTGACCTGTCCATCTTCACTATTATTTAGAACAAAAGAATTCAAGTTAAGCTCTTCTGTCTGTCCATTTTACATCCAAAGGGAGTTTATTCTAAATGGTGCCAATTTACACAGCCTCAGCCCCATCTTATATATAATATTTATAGAATGTCACTTTTTGTGCCTCATTGTGGTTTAATGAATAATTGTGTTCCAATTCATAGGTTTATTTCCATCTTTGAGGAAAATTAAAAAATAATTCAATTAATCCATTCATCTGTCAATCCACTTTTTCCAAATTACTGCTCATGGTTACTGCCTTAGATTTAGAGAACCTGATTTTCTTAGATGAAAGGTGGTGGATCTGTCTATTGAAATAAACAGTAAAAACTTGAATAATGCTAAAATCAATCTTTTTATTATATGTGTGTATTATGTACTTATTGTGGAGAAATATATGTAATTAATACACTTGAAGCTGCAAATTTACTTTGGTCACTTGAAGGCAGCAGGTGAAAATAACAAACCTGATAGAAAATGGTTACCTGTTTACACATCCAGCAGAAATAGAACATTTAGTCACGTGATAAATGTGAGTCCAATATTCATTCTCTTTCAGCTGTGGTTCGGTCCCCACCAACTCCTGAGAACATTATTTGGTAATTTAACTTGTTAGTTGCTGGGCAGTGTACAGTGGTTTTATTAGAGCTGTTACTGAAAACGGCTGCTAAAAATGAAGCTTTGCAACGGACAAACTGAATAATGATAACTTATGAGGATTGGTCACTATGAGTGACATCACATTACACATACTGTAGTCATTCCACTCACTGTTCCACTCACATTCACTGTAAAATAATTGTTTAGAGCAGCTTGAAGCGCACATTCAACATGGAGGCTTCAATAACTGTATGACAGAAATGTATTACAAACATAACATTTATATTAATATATAATACAATATGCATTCATAATCTTATTTTACATATTGTAGCCAAAAATTATACTACTACTACTACTACTAATAATAATAATAACGATAATAGAGCTCAGAATCCCTTGTCAGCCGTTTTTACTCTGCCCTACATATTCTTAATTTGCTCGGAGTGTCTCTTGGCAACATGAAACAAACTCCCTTGTTAAGTTCAAAGTGCATGTTTACCAATTACCAACCTCGTCAAAAACTCTCATGGGTTTAAATCTCTGTCTGCTTGCCTGGCTGAGCCATTCATGCTTCGGTGTGATGAGAGTTTTCTGCAAACTCGCATCATCCTAAGTCTCCAACTGCGGCGGTTACCTAGTATGATGTATCCCCATTGCACCTCTATACCACCGCCTTAGTTACGCTTCACGGAGGTCGTCTCCAGGATGTGAGGCGGGCGAGGCGATAAGAGAGTGTTCATTACACCAACTGACCCCCTGGAGGAAAGGATGGCACCGCCTCCTTCTCCACTTATCTCTATCTCCAGGAAAAGGGGGAGACGTGGGGAGGAGAGTTAGGGATGAAGAGTAAAAAGTAGAGTGTGTGCGTGTCTGTGGGTATCTCTGTGTTTGTGAGTGTGTGTCTTACAGCAAAGAGTCTCCTTTTATCCCCCTCAGTTTAAAAAAAAGAAACTCTCCCAGGCTGCTTTGAAACAGCCAGTACTTGATTCGCTGTAAAACTAGCATTGCTAGACCTACCTCCACAGCGCTGCAAAGGAGGGTCTGGCTAGTCCACATAGCATTCCAGGATGGAAAAAAACGTGCTGTAGTTTATTGGCATTTCTTTAAACCAATCACAATCGTCTTAGGCGGCGGTATGCGCCGGAGGGAGCCACGGTGCCACTGCAAAATCGCCTCGGGAAGGAACTTGTTTTGGTGGAACATGTGTACGTTCAAAAGTTGTTTTAGTCGTGCAACAGAAAACTCAGATTGGACAGATAGTCTAGGTAGCTGTCTGGATTTACCCTGCAGAGATCTGAGGAGCAGTTAACCATAGTCCTCATAAATAGTCCGTTAGTTTAGAATGCCAACGCAAAGAAAGCAGAAGGTGATGAACATCTGGCCAAAAATTAGGGACATCCGGCTGGATATCTGGCGGCAGCGGAGCAATCCCAGAAATGAAACCTAGTTGATATAGAGTAGACTACTGTAAAACAAATCTGAAACCATGGCGGTGTCTCAAATCAAATCCCCTGACTAGAATCATCTCTTCATTTCCTGCCTGATCACCTACTTTTGTCTCTCCTCTGTTTGATCATTTTTCCCTCGCTTGCCATTTCCTCCCCTTTACTTTTTATGTTTCACACTTACCTTGAGGTGAATAATACTTTTAGTGGAAATCCTCCTCTGTCTTGTCAATTATATTCTCTCCTCTTCTTCCCAACTCTTTTCTGATTTATCCTCCTCCCTCCCCCTTCGCATCATCTCCTGTCCTCCCCTCTGCTCGCTCTTCATCAGTCCCCCCAGCCCCCACACCTATAATCTCATATCTTTTACTCTTTACTTTCATGCCTTCCCTTCTCCTCTTCCCTCTCTATTTCTTGATTTACCCTCCTCCCTTATTCCATCTCATTTTTTTTCTTCTCCCCAACACGTGTCGAAGGATTAATAGCTACCAGGTTATGCCTGGCAGAGCCACGGTGTCACCTCCTTTCACCTGGAGCAATGTCCTGAGATGAACTGCTGCCGCCTGCCTATTTGTCAGCTTGTGGCTCGTGCCCTTGGCCTGGATGTGGATGTATATGTAAGGAAGGAAAAGAGAATATTGAGCACCACTGATGAGCTGCTCTATTTCATGGGGATTGCTTCTGTCCCCTTAACTTGGCCTCAGGCTACGTTGTTCCTGTCAAAAATAGCTAAGTACTACCTATCTATGTCTGTCACACCGGAGTATCTCTCCGCCTCTGTCTTTCTATAGGCTCTTCCGTCCTCTCCATCCCCTCCCGCCTAAACCTCCACCAACAGACATTCTGTCGTCAGCCAATGTAAGCAATCAAGTCTTCTGGGAGATCATCCTTTTCCACCCCAACACACAGACTAAGGTCCTTATTTTAATGATCTAAGCGCACGGCGTGAAGCGCATGTGCGTTTAGGGCGTGTCTAAATCCACTTTTGCTAGTTTGACGGCGGAAAAAAGGGTCTGTGTGCCAGGCGCATGGTTCAAAAGGGTTGTACTTAGGGTCTTCATTAATTCATGATGGTCTTAAAATAGCAAATACACTTGCATCGGGCATTGCGCCCCGCTGCGCCGGGTGAAAGATAGGGCCCTTAGAAAGTAATTTCCCACTCTTTCTGAGCTCATACTCTTCAGCCTTTCTACCATTTGTGTTGCTGTGATGAAACGTTTTTATCAGTGGGATGTTGTAAAAGCTGTTGTGGCAGGACGGACAGGTCAGGCATGAGACTAACTACAGATAGATTCAGCCCCTGACCTCAAATTTGAATCTTGTTTGCACATTCTTTTTTAACCTTAAACATTTTAAGCATATAAAATGTATTATTTTCTACTTTTTCCAACAGATTTCAATGTTGTGATATCCATCCGAAATACGTATTTGAATAAAGCTACATCCCTCTGGATATTTTCTCAAGAGCTGCCTTTTGATTAAGTTTTCAATAGAATCTATATACTGTACCAACCATGTTTTCTATTCACAGGTTAAATGTCAGCAACAAATGTCAGCATCAGTAGACCAGAAGAGTATTATTCAAAGTACTATTTTTGCATAAAAAACAATAGACTATTTGACAGGGAGATATATGACTAAACGTATCTTTGAAACAATACTGGGCATGATGTCTAAAAAACATATCTCCTTTGTTTTTTATTAAAGAACTGCTGCTCTACATACAACTATTCCCCACTTTGTCAAAATTTCCAGCAGTTTCAACATGAATTTGGAACATTGTATTCTAAAATGTGAGCAATTCTTTCTAGTTTGTGATGTTAACCAGGTTTAGCTTATTTAGCTTGCTAAAAATGCTGCACATGCAGCTACGGTCAAATTCCCTAAGAAAAAAGGAACACAATCACAAAACTCTGGATGTCAGTGCTGTCACAATGTGAGTATGGTGCTCAGAGTGAGTTTGACTTGAATGCATTTTTCCAAAATGACACAGTGTGTACAGTATGTACTCATTTTGACAAAATGAGTAGGCCTACAAACTGTAAAGGAACAAATAAATAGATGTGGTGCTATAGACATACATGTAATGATAAGTCTGGTTAATTGCTTTCTTCAAGATATTTAAAGTTTTATTGAAAATGCATTTTATTTTGTCTAATTTTTCATATTAGGTAATGTTGGATAGATATTCACATAATTTGTTTCTTTGAAACATGTTTGATTTAGAAATTGTACGCAGTTCACAATTTAGATTGTTGTTTGATAAATAAGTCCGTATGGATATCTGAATGCTATTCTGGTGTCTCAGGCCCTCATGTACGTACATTTGCAAATGTAGCGTTATCAGCGCCATGGCCAACCCGCAGAAAGCACACGCTGTGATACTTCAGCTTAAATTGTATTTACCAAACCTGCAGGTCATCGAGTAATCAGCGCCTTTCTTCGCCCACTATACCTTAAATTGCGCTATAGCAAAGTTCCCACTTTCCCCTTGACCCTTCCGTGAATGGCTAGGCATGACATTACCTCAGTGCGGCCTGTTTGTACATACCTGACCATGCTTTTAAGAGCATGTTGCTAAACAAATGCGTCTGAAATGGGCGCAAAAGCGTTAGTACATGAGGCCCTCAGTGTTTCTGGTTGTCTATGTGTACATACACCCAATCTTCACACACTGCTTAATCCCCAACTGACAAGTCCCTTTCAATGATTTTACTGCACTGATGGGTCCTATCACAACTGTCCAACAGTGACCAGTACCTGCTTTCTGTTTGCTGGATTTGAAAAACAAGAGGGGTTGAAGCAAGTGAGCCAGAGAGGGAGAGGAACAAGAAGCTACTTTCTAAAGTGACTGAACGGCTGAGTTTAAGACTGAGATCCCATTCATCTTGGTTCCACAATAAGCCAGTTGTCAACATTAGTGAAACAAAAACCAAGAAACATGATGAAATGAAAGATGCCATAAGTGTGTGTGACACCAAAACAGTACAGATTAAAAGAACAAACATAAGGCAATGATGTTCTCCTCAAATATGTTAATTTTATACTTGCCTAATTAGCTGCGGCCTAATTAGCTGTGGCAAATAAATGGGGGAACATCTGGATTTTAGATGCTTAAAGAGATGGTGAAGCAACTGCACATGTAGACTGCCTGTTTCAAAGAAGAAAATGGAACGGCTTGATCCTCTGGAGAGAATAAGTATGCACAGAAAATGCCATGGCAAACCTCTATGGCCATGATAAGTTATTAGTCGTGTCTTACTATAAATTTTGCCATGATGGTGGGGCTAGAAGCAAGGCCAAAAGTCCTGGTAATGGCCAAATGAAGCTTTGTGAACCATTTTATTTATTTGTTGTTTAAAAAGACATTTACAAAGTGCAGTAAGACAGGTTGTAAACACACCAACAATTTATCTTACAGCAAAAACACACTGGATGCAGAAGAAC